>CM076581.1:365417425-365878009 GCA_034641835.2 Pinus albicaulis
AGTTCAAAACTTTTAACTTGGATTTTATGAAATATTTGTGTTGCTAATAAATTTGGATCCAATTCTTAAAATGTAAGTTAGCTTGGAATTAAATTAGTTGTTAAAAGTGTTGCTACATTATGGGAAATTTACTCAAACCTATATTAACAATTCAGTTCAATCAAATGATATTTTTTAAGTGCACTTTTTCCGGGCTCTCTCTAGCACTTTTTCTTTTCTAGGTTGCGGTGTGTTTTAGCTCTTTATTATAGCTTTTATTCAATTTGACTTAAACATAATTTTATATATAGTTTAAGTTTAGCTCTTTATTAAAGTTTTTATTCAATTTGATTTAAACAAAAAATTATATATGGTTTAAGAAGTTCATATTCAATTGCAGATTCTATTTGTTGTTTCCTCCAAATGGTATATCTTGGTTTCATTTAGATTTTCCCCACAAAACTATAATCAACCAAAAGCTCAAAGTGCAGAAAAATGTATATAGTGTACACTTAATTGACAAAGAGGCACAAAAAGAGTCAATTTAAGGAGCATCAATATGGTACTCATATTATTTAGTCTTTTAATTAAAATTTGGGCTGAAAATTTAGTTGAAATTATATAGAAAATTGAAACTAAATTTTTATTTTTCATTTTTCATTTTATTTTCTCTCTCCTCGTTTCTGGAATATGAAACCTCCAAACTTCGTTTCTCGTACCATTTCCGTTTCTCATTTCTTTTCCCGTTTCTCGTTTCTGGTAACATAGTGTGATATATCATATTCAAATTGTTTAATTCATGATATAAATTTGATTGCAAATATTTATAAAAGAAAGAAAAGTTTATTTAATAAAAAAAAAAATTTCTCGACTACATATTGCATCATATCATCATTGAAGACAAGGTTGTCTCATATATGAGATATCACATCCCAATTGTTCAACTCTTGACATAGAGAATATTGCAAATATTTAGAGAAGAGTTCAAAAGGTGTATTTCGGATATGAGTGACATAGAGCATACCACAAATATTTTAGGAATTTTGACACAAACCATAACAAAAATATTTTATGAATCTTGGGAGATAGAGCATATTTCCATGATTTGAGGAAATATGCAAAAAAGGAGACTTTTGTGCCACACATTATTAATATTTTGGGTGATGCAATTTTTCACAAAAAAAAACCATCTTGAGTGGCATAAATTTTAGGGTAATGTGAAACAAAAATATTTTGGGAAAAAAAATTATATCATCCTTTGTCATGACAAAGAAAAAGTTGCAACAATGCTGTGTGTTGTGTTGTAGGAGAGAAAATTTTGCAAGGATGTGACATGTTGGGAACGAAAATCGAAAAATGTGTGATATATCATATCACAACAAAGATGATTTTAGAGTGATACATCACATGTTGAAAAAATCTCTTCCTTACAAATGGCTATATTGTGATAAAAATATTCCACCTACAATATATTGCATCGCTAAGAAAAAAGATTATAATTGTGATAGATGATTCATCATGGTTAAGCATACTTGACCAAGATTAACCATGGTTGAATATTGTTTCCATGTTAAACTATGGTTGATTATGGTTCACATATTTAACCATGGTTCAATATTTTGAAACTATTTCACTATGATAATTCAACATGCTTGACAATTTATAATCATGGTTTAACGGTGGTTAAGTATATTGTTTCACCATTGTTGACAATGAAGAATTGTTGGATTATAGTTGAAAATGGTTGAAAATGATCGACCATAGTTGAAAGTTGACTATAGGTGAATATATTTTCCTATGGTTCACCACTTTTGATTAAGGTTAATCATTCTCATCCATGGTTGATTATGTATTTGAGAATGTTTGATTGTGACTCACCATTTAAATGATGGTTAATGGATATCAAACAATAGATGACCATGTTGAAACATTGTTAACCATGGTGCAAATTGTATCTCATCAAAATTTTTGTCTTTTTGATACGTTACATCATACGAAGTTTTGTTTCATGAAATATATAAAGGACACAACCTTTCATTGGGCACAACATCGTCGATATCCCAAATACTAGTCACATAGAGTTTCGGACCAACACAAGGTTTCTTTCCATTCAAGTGAAAGATGTGTATATTGTCTAAGATTTTTCATGTGATAAATTGTTGCATCGCACAAAAATGGTGCAATATATTACATAAAAAAATAAATTTTGTGATACAACACCACACAAATTTTTTTTTTTGGGTGGTACAATGTATCATGCCATATTTTTCCATGTGAAATGATGCACCACATAAATATTTTTTCATGAGTTTGACATATTGCACAAAAATAAATTCTGGCACAGATGTTGCATCCAATGAAAAATAATTTTTTTTGTGTGATGCAACATTTAACACACAAATTAAATTTTGTGTGATATATTCCTTGCACCAATGAAAATATCTCCTTCAAAATTAATATTTGTTTGTGTGATGCATCACACCACACAAATGGAGAGCCACGAAAATACATTTTCATGTGTTGCACTATATCACATAAGAAAACTAGGGGCAAGTGAGATCTTATAAACAATATTTTAATATTTTTTGAAGTTGATTTTATATATAGAAAACTTTGATGACCCTAAAAAGAAACTTAGGCACTGGAACATGGATAATGCAATTCATGATCTATAAAGAGAAAAAAAAATGGAGATATTATAAATATCAACATATACCTTTTTATAAATTACTTAGTTTTCCATATTTCCCCATTATTCATTTAAGATTTTTTCCTCTTAATCATTGTCCATTTAAGTATTTTTCCTTAATCAAGGAGATGTGCTACCCATGGCCTACTTATTGTGTGAATGGGCTAATTTAATCACTTTTATCCATATTATTGAATTTGCCTATCAGTAATGAATAAAACCAATGTGAAATATGATGTTTTACAAAAGAATTGTCATATGATACATCACCTCATGAATGATGCTCTCTCTTTCATAAATCAAGGATCTTTTGTGCTATATATTGCATTGCATAGATATAATTTTATGTATGACATATCACACGTAAAAATGTTCATGAAATATATCACACCGCACAAAAAACATTCGTGTAATACGTTGCATCATATGAAAATTTATTTTCTTGCATTGTGATGTATTGCTTAAAAAAATCCACGTGAAACATTGAACCAAATGGAATATTTCTTTCATGTATTGTATCATAAAAATTCATGCCAATATGTTGCACCAAATAAATTTATTTTCATGTACTTATTGTGTGAATTTTTTTGCACCAGATAAAGTTATTTTCATGTACTTATTGTGTGAGTTTTTTTTTCTCCCATGTGATACATTGCTTCACCTGAAATATTTTTAATGTGATATGTTGCACTACAAAAAAATATTTTTTCTTGCAACACGTTAATGTATATCACATAAAAAAAATAATGCAATACTTTGCACCAAAACAGAGAATATTTTCATGTGTATGGCATGATTTTTTTTTCATGGGTTTCACATCGCATGAAAGGTTATTTGCATGCATTGTGATGTATCACCTGGAAAAATAAATTGTGTAATACATCACACCACACAAATGAAGCACTCTCCCCTTTAGAAATTGACGGACTCATCAAGGTTCAAATCTCTTCCACTTTGTTCTATGGATTTATCTTTGCATCTTATTTTTCATTTTTATTCCTAACATCAGATGTGTTTTTTCACCGGTTGCATTTGAATCAGCTAAAAGGTAACTACTCTATGTGGAGCCTCTCAAATTTAGTAACTCATCAAGAGCCTCTCATGCCACAAATCCATAATGAAAGAAAATATCATTGAAAGCCAAAATCAAATTTCAATCTGCTTTTACAAAACATTGCATCTTTATCAATATCATCTCCGTCTCCTTTTGATGGGCTAAAAGCACATCGCATTAGAAAATAGATACTTGGAGGGGACCTAGATTTCCTCCCACAAGGTGGATTGCATAGAGACAACCTAAATGTGCAAATCAAATTAACATAAACGGAGGTGGAACTCCAACCGAGGCGAAACCTAACTACCAGACATACGAATCTCCACAGGATTTCATATTCCTCCAAAAATATAAAATAAACACATTATAATTGCTGAAATAAATATATATCTTATTAATATTTGAAATAAATGCCACTACTATGCATCATAAATTTTAGAAGTTATGAATAATCATTAAACAGAAAATATATATTAATATATGATATGAAATGATAACACAAACTAATTATTCTACTGATGACAATGATGAAGAAAACATATTCTACATTCATAATCAAACAATATCAACAAATAAATATTATATATTTATGATTAAAATTACCAAAATATTTTATATATTTACTTATAATATATTAATAATATTAACTATATACATACTATATATTAACTTAAAAAATCTCTTACCAATATCTCAAGGGATTATTAATATTTTACACCAATAGAAGTAATAAACTGAACGGTTTAATATTATAAACCGAAGTAATTGGTGAAGCAAATGATAAATATTAATATTATAAACCAATAAATAAAAAAACCCTAAGAATAAATAATTTAATCTCAACAGATTAAAAAATCCTCAGAAATAATAATACTTTAAACCCAAAAACATAAGAAAGTAATAAACTCTAAGAATTAATATATTAAATTGAAGAGATTAATAAAGCATATGAAATAATATTTAAAAACAAAAAACCTAAGAACTAATAAACTCAAGGGTTTAAAATTATAAACCGAAGTAATTGGTGAAGCAAAGGATAAATATTAATATTATAAACCAAAAAAAAAAAAAAAACCCTTAGAATAAATAATTTAATCTCAAGAGATTAAAAAACCCTGAGAAATAGTACTTTAAACCCAAAAACAAAAGAAAGTAATAAACTTTAAAAATTAATATATTAAACTCAAGAGATTAATAAAGCATATGAAATAATATTTAAAAGCAAAAAACCTAAGAAATTAATAAACCCTAACAATCAATATTTTAAACTCAAGATATTAATAAAACCAAGAGATTATTAATAATACAAACCAAAATAACTCATAAACCGAAGGTTTAAATATTATAAACCAAAGGAATTGGTGAACCTAAGGGATAAATATTATAAACAGAAGGGATCAATATTAAAAACACAAGAGATTAATAAACCCTAAGAATTGATATTTTAAACAAAAAAATCTAATAAATTAATAAACCATAAGAATCAATATTTTAAACATAAGATATTAATAAACCAACGAGATTATTAACATTATAAACCAAAATAACTAATAAACCCAAGGGTTTAATATTATAAACCAAAGGAATCAGCGAACCCAAGGGGTAAATATTATAAACATAATAGATGAATATTAAAAAAATTAGAGATTAATAAACCCTAAGAATTAATATTTTAAACTGAAAAATCTAAGAAATTAATAAATCGTAAGAATTAATATTTTAAACTCAAGAGATTAATAAACCCAATGTGTGATTAACATTATAAACCAAAAGAACTAATAAACCAAAGGGTTTAATCTTATAAACCAAATGAATCGGTGAGCCCAAGGGATAAATATTAAAAACCTAAGGGATAAATAAGGCTAAGGGAAATATTAAAAACAATAGAGATTAATAAAACCTAATAATTAATGTTTTAAAATAAAAACCTAAGAAATTAAAAAAGCCTATGAAATAATATTTTAAACTCAATAGATTAATAGACCCAAGGGGTTATTAATATTATAAAACCAAAGAACTAGCACAATCAAGCATTTAATATTATAAACCCATGAAATTAGTAAACCCAACGGAAAAATGTTATAAACCTAAGGGATAAATATTAGTATTATAAACGAAGAAATTAATAAACGCTAAGAAGTAATATTTTAAACTCAAGAGAGTAATATACTCTAATAATAAATAGTTTAAACCCAAAACCTAAGAATTTAATAAACCATAGTTTTTAATATTTTAAACTCAAGAGATTAGTGAACCCGATGGATTATTAATAATACAAATCAAAAGAAATAATAAACCAACGGTTTAATATTATAAACCAAAGGAATCGGTGAACCCAAGGGAAAATTATTAAAAACATAAGGGATAAATAATGCCAATGGATCAATATTACAAACACAAGAGAGTAACAAACCCTAATAATAAATATTTTAAATTAAAAAACATAAGAAATTAATAAACCATAAGAATCAATATTTTAAAATCAACTAATTAATAAACACAAGGGATTATTAATATTATAAACCAAAATAACTAGTAAACCCAAGGGTTTAATAGTATAAACCAAAGAAATTGGGGAACCCAAGGGAAAAATATTAAAAACATACGAGATCAACAAGGCTAAGAGATACATATAAAAAACAAAAAAGATTAGTAAAAGCTAGGAATAAATATTTTAAATGTAAAGGAATGAAAAAATCACATGATTAATAAAACTTAGGAATCAATTTTATAAATAAAAGTCTTTGATAAAGTCACATGAATATTAATATTAAAAATCGAGGGGAATAAACATTGTTTACCATGCTTGATTTAAACATTGAAACAATTTTCGTCACAATGCAATGTTGGACCAACTATGACCATGGTTTTCCATGGGCGATTCTCATATTGAGACAATATTTGTCAGAATGTGACATTTCATCATGGATGACATTGATCGACAATGGATAATGCTAATTAACAATGGTTTCCCATGGTTAATTTTCATATTGAGTTAGTGTTTTTCATAATGTGAAATTGGACCATGCATTAATATTAAACTCTAGGACTAATATTTAAACCCCAATATTTGGATTTAATAAACTGAACAGAATAATATTACGAACCGAAAGAATCCAAAAAATTAAGGGATCAATAAGGCCCACGGATCAACATTAAAAACACAAAAGAGTAACAAACCCTAAGAATAAATATTTTAAATTCAAAAGCCTAAGAAATTAATAAAGCATAAGAATCGATATTTTAAAATCAACTAATTAATAAACATAAGCGATTATTAATATTATAAACCAAAATAACTAATAAACCCAAGGGTTTATTATTATAAACAAAAGGAATTGGGGAACCCAAGAGAAAAATATTAAAAGCATAAGAGATCAACAAAGCGAAGGGATACATATAAAAACAAAAAAGATTAGTAAAGGCTAGGAATAAATATTTTAAATGAAAATCAATGAGAAACTCACATGATTAATAAAAGAGATTAATAAATCTTAGCAATCAATTTTATAAATAAAAATCTTTGATAAAGTCACATGATTATTAATATTATAAACCGAAGATAAACATCGTTTACCATGTTTGATTTAAACATTGAGATAATTGTTGTCACAATGCGACGTTGGACCGAATATGACATGATTTGGCCAACATGGGCGATTTTCATGTTGAGGACAACAATTGTTAGAATGTGAAATTTGATTATGGATGACATTGATCGACTATGGCTAATGCTAATTAAAAATGGTTTCCCATGGTTAATTTTCATGTTGAATAGATGTTTTCATAATGTAAAATTGGACTATACATTAGTATCAAACTTTGGGACTAATATTTAAACCCCAATATTTGAGTTTAATATTTGAAGGGAATAATATTATAGTGAAAGAATCCGAAAAAGTTAAGGGATTAATAAGACCAACGGATCAATATTAAAAACACATGGGAAGTAACAAACCTAAGAATAAATATTTTAAATTCAAAGCCTAAGAAATTAATAAACCATAAGAATCAATATTTTAAAATCAACTAATTAATAAACACAAGCGATTATCAATATTATAAACCAAAAGAACTAATAAATCCAAGGGTTTAATACCATAAACCAATGGAATTGGGGAACCAAAGGAAAAAATATTAAAAACATAAAGAATCAACAAGGCCAAGGGATACATATAAAAACAAAATTAGTAAAGGCTAGGAATAAATATTTTAAATAAAAATGAATGAGAAACTCGCATGATTATAAAGAGATTAATAAATCTTAGAAATCAAATTTTGAAATAAAAATCTTTAATAAAAGTCACATATTATTAATATTATAAAGGCGGGGGAATAAACATGGTTTACCATGCTTGAATTAAACATTGAGAAAATTGTTGTCACCATGCGATGTTGGACCAAGCATGACCATGGTTGTGCAGGTGATTTTTCATATTGAGACAATATTTGTCGAAATTTGACATTTGATCATGGATGACATTGATCGACTATGGCTAACACTAATTAAAAATGGTTTCCCATGGTTGATTTTTTTCATATTGAGTCGATGTTTTTGTAATTTGAAATTGGACAATGCATTAGTATTAAACTCTAGGACTAATATTTTAAAGCCAAATATTTGGATTTAATAATGAAAGGGAATAATATTACGAACCTTGAGAAAGAATCCGAAAAATTAGGGATGAATGTTATAAACCCAATGGATCAACAAATACGGTGAAATATTAATATTATAAACACACAACATCAATAAAGCGAAGGGACTATTAATGTTATAAAAAAATAACATCAATAAGCGAAGGGATTATTAATATTATACGCCCAACAAATTAGTATTAGAAACAAAATTTATTAATAAACTCAAGTGATTAATAAAGTTGAAGGACCAAAAATTAATAAAAAAAATACTCAAGTTGAAGAAATTAATAAACACTAATAATCCACCGCATTATTCATATTATAAACCAAAAGAACTAATAAACCCAAGGGTTTAATATTATAAACCAAAGGAATTGGTGAACCCAAAGGAAAAATATTAATAACCTAAGGGACCAATAAGGCGAAGGAACAATATTAAAAACACAACGGATTAATAAAGAATACGACCCAATATTTTAAATAGAGAGGAATTTTAAAGTCACATGATTATTATTATGATAAATTGCTATTGATCAATCAACCTTCTTGATTGTTAATATTATAAATCGATTGAATTAATAAACTAAAGTGATATTAGAATTCACTTGTCGGTGAAACCAAAAATAATTTAGAAATTAACATAGTTTAAACCCAAAACTTAAAATTTAATAAACCATAGTATTTAATATTTTAAACTCAAGAGATTAATAAATAGGGATTATTAATAATATAAACCAAAAAAAAAATAATAAACCCAAGGGTTTAATATTATAAACAAAGGAATTGGTGAACCCAAGGGAAAATTATTAAAAACATAAGATATCAACGAGGCCAACGGATCCATATTAAAAACACAAGGCAAGGTAAAAAACCCTAAGAATAAATATTTTAAATTCAAAAACCTAAGAAATTAATAATCCATAAGAATCAATATTTTAAAATCAACTAATTAATAAACACAATAGATTATTAATATTATAAACAAAAAAAACTAATAAACCCAAGGATTTAATACTATAAACCAAAGGAATTGGGGAATCCGAAAATACTAAAAACCTAAGGGATTAACGAGGCCAAGGGATACATATAAAAAACAAAAAAGATTAGTAAAGGCTAGGAATAAATATTTTAAATGAAAATGAATGAGAAACTCACATGATTAATAAAGAGATTAATAAATCTTAGGAATCATTTTTTTAAATAAAAATCATTGATAAAGCCACATGATTATTAATATTATAAACCGAGGGGAATTAAAATGGTTTACCGTGCTTGATTTAAACATTCAGACAATTGTCGTCACAATGCGACGTTGGACCAACTATGACCATGGTTGGCCATAGGTGATTTTCATATTGAGACAATATTTTTCAGAATGTGAAATTTGATCATGGATGACATTGATCGACTATGACTAACACTAATTAACAATGGTTTCCCATGGTTTATTTTCATATTGAGTCAGTGTTTTTCATAATCCAAAACTGGACAATGCATTAGTATTAAACTCTAGGACTAATATTTAAATCCCAATATTTGGATTTAATAAAATGAAGGGAATAATATTACGAACTGAAAGAATCCGAAAAATTAAGGAATCAACGTTATAAACCCAATGGATCAACAAATGCAGTGAAATATTAATATTATAAATACAAAACATCAATAAAGAAAATGGACTATAAATTTTATAAAAAAAGAACATCAATAAACCGAAGGGATTATTAATATTATAAATCCAAAAAATTAGTATTAGAAACAAAAATTATTAATAAACTCAAGTGATTAATAAAGTCGAAGGATAAAAAAAATTAATAAAAAAATACTCAAGTTGAAGAAATTAATAAACACTAATAATTAACCCAAGGCATTATTCATATTATAAACCAAAAGAACTAATAAACCCAAGGGTTTAATATTATAAACCAAAAGAATTGGTGAATGCAATGGAAAAGTATTAATAACCTAACGGACCAATAAGGCGAAGGGAACAATATTAAAAACATAATAGATTAATAAAGAATACGACCCAATATTTTAAATAGAGAGGAATTTTAAAGTCACATGATTATTATTATGATAAACCGCAAGTGATCAATTAACCTTACTGATTGTTAATATTATAAACCGATTGAATTAATAAACTAAAGTGATATTAAATTCCGCCATTAGTGAAACCAAAAAAATAACATTGAAATTAACATAGTTTAAGCCCAAAACCTAAAAATTTGATAAACCATAGTATTTAATATTTTAACTTAAGAGATTAATAAACCCAAGGGATTATTAATAATATAAACCAAAAGAAATAATAAACCCAAGGGTTTAATATTATAAACCCTAGGGTTTAATATTATAAACCAAAGGAATTGGTGAACCCAAGGGAAAATTATTAAAAACATAAGGGATCAATAAGGCCAATGGATCAATATTAAAAACACAAGAGAGTAACAAAACCTAAGAATAAATATTTTAAATTCAAAAACCTAAGAAATTAATAAACCATAAGAATCAATATTTTAAAATCAACTAATTAATAAACACAAGGGATTATTAATATTATAAACCAAAAGAACTAATAAACCCAACGGTTTAATACTATAAACCAAAGGAATTGGGGAACCCAAGGGAAAAATATTAAAAACATAAGAGTTCAACAAGGCCAAGGGATACATATAAAAAACAAAAAATATTAGTAAAGGCTAGGAATAAATATTTTAAATGTAAATGAATGAGAAACTCACATGATTAATAAAGAGATTAATAAATCTTAGGAATCAATTTTATAAATAAAAATCTTTCATAAAGTCACATGATTAGTAATATTATAAACTGAGGGGAATAAACGTGGTTTACCATGCTTGATTTAAACATTGAGACAATTGTTGTCACAATGCGACGTTGGATGAATTATGACCATGGTTGGCCATGGAAGATTTTCATATTGAGACAATATTTGTCAGAATGTGACATTTGATCATGGATGACATTGATCGAATATGGCTAATGCTAATTAACAATGGTTTCCCATGGTTGATTTGAATATTGAGTCAGTGTTTTTCAAAATGTGAAATTGGACCATGCATTAGTATTAAACTCTAGTACTAATATTTAAACTCCAATATTTGGATTTAATAAACCGAAGGGAATAATATTACGAACCGAAAGAATCCGAAAAATTAAGGGATCAATAAGGCCAACAGATCAATATTAAAAACACAAGAGAGTAATAAACCCTAAGAATAAATATTTTAAATTAAAAAACCTAGGAAATTAATAAACCATAAGAATCAATATTTTAAAATCAGCTAATTAATAAACACAAGGGATTATTAATATTATAAACCAAAAGAACTAATAAACCCAAGGGTTTAATATTATAAACCAAAGGAATTGGTGAACCCAAGGGAAAAATATTAAAAACATAAGAGATCAACAAGGCCAAGGGATACATATAAATGAAAATGAATGAGAAACTCACATGATTAATAAAGAGATTAATAAATCTTAAGAATCATTTTTTTAAATAAAAATCATTGATAAAGTCCCATGATTATTAATATTATAAACCGAGGGGAATAAACATGTTTTACCATGCTTGATTTAAACATTGAGACAATTGTTGTCATAATGCGACGTTGGACCAACTATGACCATGGTTGGTCATGGGTATTTTCATATTGAGACAATATTTTTTAGAATGTGACATTTGATCATGGATGACATTGATCGACTATGGCTAATGATAATTAAAAATGGTTTCCCATGGTTGATTTTCATATTGAGTCAGTGTTTTTCATAATCTGAAATTGGACAATACATTAGTATTAAATTCTAGGACTAATATTTAAACCTCAATATTTGGATTTAATAAACTGAAGGGAATAATTTTACAAACCGAAAGAATCCGAAAAATTAAGGAATCAATGTTATAAACCCAATGGATCAAAAAATATAGTGAAATATTAATATTATAAATAGAAAACATCAATAAAGAAAATGGTCTATTAATATTATAAAAAAAGAACATCAATAAACCGAAGAGATTATTAATATTATAAACCCAACAAATTAGTATTAGAAACAAAAATTATTAATAAACTCAAGTGATTAATAAAGTCGAAGGATCGAAAAAATTAATAAAAAAATACTCAAGTTGAAGAAATTAATAAAAACTAATAATTAACCCAAGGAATTATTCATATTATAAACCAAAAGAACTAATAAACCCAAGGGTTTAATATTATAAACCAAAGGAATTGGTGAACCCAAGGGAAAAATATTAATAACCTAAGGGACCAATAAGGGGAAGGGAACAATATTAAAAACACAATAGCTTAATAAAGAATACGACCCAATATTTTAAATAGAGAGGAATTTTAAAGTCACATGATTATTATTATGATAAACCGCAAGTGATCAATCAACCTTACTGATTGTTAATATTATAAACCGAATAAAATAATAAACTAAAGTGATATTCAATTCCGCCATCAGTGAAACCAAAAAAATAACATTGAAATTAACATATGTTTTTTTTTGTCTTTACATAAAGAAATCGCACTACAAAAATGGACTCAAAACTCTCCATCAAAAGTCATTTATCAAATAGCCTCTTCGAGAACACAACCAGACCGACCACAAAAGGAACACCAA
Source organism: Pinus albicaulis (assembly GCA_034641835.2). Taxonomy (NCBI): domain Eukaryota; kingdom Viridiplantae; phylum Streptophyta; class Pinopsida; order Pinales; family Pinaceae; genus Pinus; species Pinus albicaulis. The sequence goes on from CM076581.1 coordinate 365,430,445, forward strand.
TTCAAATCAACAGGATAATGATCACGATACTTAATGCTTTCCAACTAATCCCTTCTTGTTTTTCTTCCAGCCTCCCTCATGTCCACATGCAACAAGTATTTTACATTCATTTTTATTTCATCTAGCACACGAAGATGCTCATAAATAAAAGCAGGATGAAAGCCATGTTTTCTATCGAGCTTGTTCCGAAGATAAGAAAGAAAACTGACCAGTCTAGAAATATTTTCCACCGCTTGATTATAATAGATGCCATCATTATTATTCATGTCTGCATTTGAAAGGAAAAACAACAAAATAAAAATTAATACACAAAGAGATAGAAACATCTAGGCATATATATATATAATATAGAACACCCCATTTTTATTTTTGTTAAAAAACTTAATATTAAAAACATGATGCTATAAAACTCATTAGAAATAATATAAACCTCATTAGAAATACACATTGCACACATGAAATGAGTGATAAAATTAAATGAGTGATATGACCCCTATCACAATAATCAACGAGAAATCACAAATTTTTAAACTTAATGTTTAAAATGAAATATTAATAATGTTAGTAATTCTATATTTGTATTTAAATTAATGTCAATGTATATATTATTTTTAGTTTAATATTATTATCAAATATAAATATGTTGTCATTGAACCAAACCACAACATATTTAGCAAACCACATTGATAAAGATTTTTAGTTTCATGTCATAGGGATATGGACTTCAATATTGATTTTTAATGATTGGCTCATATAACTTGCTGTATATTTCTGAATGGTTTATTGTAAACAAAGGAAAAATAACAACTTAAAAAAAGGAGATAGTTTGAACAACATGAAAAACGATGTAAGAAATTTCTCATATATTACTATATTAGATCTCATGAATGTATTCATTTCATTAATACATGAAAATAATTATTATACTAAATGAAAATAGAGAGGAGAATAAAAACAATTAAAAAACATTCTATAAATATGTCATAATACTATTAGTTGCATGTCACAGTGATATGGAATTCCATCTTGATTTTTAATGATTGGCTCATATAACTGGTTTTTTATCTCTGAATGGTTCTTTGCAAGAAAAATAACAAAAACCACTTAAAAAAATTAAGAAAATTAAACAACATGAAAAACGATGTAAACAACATTCCAAAATAATGCTATGAATTTGATGAACGTATTCATCTCATCAATATATCAAAAGAATTATTATATTAAAAGTAAATAAAGAGGACAATAAAAGAAATTAAAAAAAAATTCTATAAAGAGCTAAAAGAATCAATAGTTGCATTTCGTAACGATATGGAATTTAATTGCTCCTCTTCTTTCTTCCTAATTGTAACATATGAACTATCTTTCATCTTGGCATAACGCTGATACGAGAAAGGTGGTGCAATGCGTAAACCATCAATTGATTTCACTCTTGATATGGCTGTGAAGGTCAGGCCTTGCTGCTCTTTATTCCGGATATCAATTGATGCTCGTTCTAAAGTCAAACCTTGTGACTTGTGAATTGTAAGAGCCCATGCCATCTTTAAAGGAATTTGTTTTCGATTTCCTCTTATCACTGGTGCGATAGGTATAATGTTTGGATTTCTTGCATCAAATGAAATACCAACATACTTATCAAAAATAACAGTTGTGAACATTGGAAGCTCAGGTGGCTTAGAGGTAGGCATATAAAATATTTCCTTCATATACCCAAGTGCACCATTCACCAAACCAGCTTCAACTCACAAATTACATGTGAACATAACACGTTGGCCACGACACAACAAAACTTCACGGTCCAGTTGATCATCATCGGCACCGCTGATTTCTGAATGCCTTGAATTCACAGCAATACATCGTGCAATTGGAGAATTTAATGATTTCAACATATGCCTATTATGTAAGGAGACCAAATTATTTGTTGGAAACATGTGAACTGCTGCATTAGATAAATCCCTTTTTCTAGGATGCAACCTCATATCAGCCCGAGACATAAGAAACTCCCAATCATCAAGAACAGGTTTTGTGTTTCTTATGTTATTGAGGACTCTACGAAAACAAGATTGTTTCTCATTACTCCCTTGTTGGCGAAATATTGTGTCAAGAGTGACAACAATGTTGAATTTTTTCCACAAGACTTTCCCTGATGTATTACCTGCATAAAAAGGCTTATCTCTCACAGGAGGTAGATGGCCAAGGTCACCCACAAGGATGATGGATATGCCACCAAAAGGACAATTATTTTTCTCTGGAAATGCTTCTCATAATCGAGCATCTATTTGCATGAATAACCTTGATCCTAAAAAGCTCATTTCATCAATCAATATATATCGAATATGCCTCATTTCTTCTTGGAATACTGCCAATGATTGACCCTGTAGTGGTTTCATATCTTTAATCGGGATTTTCAGAGCAGAGTGTATTGTTTTTTCATGTATATTAAAGGCAACTATTCCTATTGGGGCAAGAAGAAGCAAAGGAATTTTTCCATTACTTGACAGATTAGAAAGAGCTTCAAAAATACAATGGATAAGGAAAGATTTGCCAGTGCCTACAGTTCCTTGAACAATCATAAGAAGAGCTTCATGAATCTCATATTCAGCAAAATTCCTTAAAACAATTTCAAAAGCAAGTCGTTGTTTTTCTGCCAATGAATCTAGAGAGGAAAATTTTCTATTTGAAAGGTCAACAATATCACCCCTTGATATTCCATTCATTATAAAATTAATAGTCTCTTCAGCCACATCATCAGAAATAGTTATACTTTGCCAGACAAAGGATATATCAAAATCCCTTTGACCAAGGGTGTGAAGATCAGAAACATTGACATTACTTGGTGGAACCAAGCGAGAGAAAATTTGCCACTCTTGAAAATAATCTCCAAGATTCATTTCCTGGTTAGAAAAATCACCATCTTCTCCATCTTCAATATTTTCAACAATTGATGGATTTTGATCAACATGCCATGCTCGATATCAAAAATTCCTCCAATTTTCAACAGTAATTTCAGCTGAAAGCCCAATATCCGTAGAAATGTCATGAAATGGCTTGTACAAGAGAAATTCTATCCAACAAAAGGTTTCAAATTCCTCTAAAACTTCACTAGGAATAGAATAAAACCGTGGCCAAACCCGAACAATTGCATGAACATCTCTAGGCTTCCAGGGATCTTTTTTACGCTTGCTATCAAATGTCCAAGATCTTGTTGTTTCTATCAAAGATAGATGTTCAAGGAAAAAAGGTCTCTTCTAATAATGTTGAACAAAATTATTTTTAGATGAAAATTGCATGCCATCCATTGATATTCTCCTGAAAACCTTTCTTCCAACATTTAATGAAAGAAATTTTTGACTACAAACAACAAGAGGTAGCTTAAGCAACATATGGCATGTTTCTTGTGCTCCAATGTCACGTTCAACAATTTTTTCTACAAGAAACCTTCTGTAAGCACATAAAGCATGATCCTCAGAGGCAATAGAATTTGAAATTCTAGTTAACATATCATGATAAATTTCAGACCTTTTCTCTTCTTTCGATTCATACTTAGCAATATATTTCAGGACAACATGCCGAGAAAGCACTGGTTGGAAATCAACATTTGCACGCCACATTGTTAGAAGGTCAATGTTATGTACATTGAGCCTATCATCATTTCTTGCTGGGTCATATTTTTTTCTTCCTTGATCATCTATGAACAATATTGATTCCTCATAAATATCCCATGGAGCATTGTACCGACAAGCAAGAATAGTTCCCTTTTTGCACAAACAAAAATCTACACTACACTTTGTGTGCCTTTGGACATGGTTCAACAATTATTCATAATAATTATGAGGATTGCAAGAAAAAATATGATCAGTATTCAATAGGAAAGGGTCGTCATTGAGACTTCTTGGAACCATTATATTTCGAAGATGTATTTCACGTGGATTCCATGCAGTTACATAATTGTCAAAGAATCTCTTTGCATGTTGAAAATCACAATCACTTGACCAATCAAGTCTTTCCATGTCAGGAGCTCCTTGCAACCATAGGAAACCATGGATATGTGTTGAACCTCTATGTTGCCACTCATATCTGAAAAAAATGAATACAGAGTTACTACAAAAAATAGAAATAGAAAATTATTAAGAAATTGACAATGAATAGAAAATAAATTCAAGAAAACATACCTGTACCAGAAGTATTTAGCTTTAAGATAATTTTGGATAACTTCCTCTCGAAATATATTGAATATATGGTGCATAAATGTGGAAAAAATATGAGGTACTAGATAACATTTTCAATTTTCATACGATACTCATTTAAGGAATGAGAATGTGAGGGTATAGGCATGAGGCTATGTAGCTCTGGCCGCTTTGTGTCAGCTACACTCAAAGTAAAAAACAAAGATGGACATCCCAACCGAGTAATCATGTCAGTCAATTTAGCCTGACATTTAGTCCAATATGCCCTTGTACCTCTTAGAGAAGACCCAAACTGCATAAGATGCTCAGCCAACTTATTATCTGGTAAATCAAAAAGTTGCTGACGCAAGTTATCAATTGTCGGCGGTGAGTTATCATGTAAATTTTTCTTGACAAAAACTGAAGCAGTTTCTTGGCTATGATGCCTCATTATCATGTTCAATAGGTAATATAGGAAGCGAGGATGGCTTCCAAACCTCTGATCATAGTGTCTAAGAAGATGCAATGCATACTCATGAAGTTCAACAGTACAAATGCATGGTTGCAACCAATCAACATCACCAGTGGGGAACAATGTGGGGAATGCCATATCTAATAACCCCTCAGTATTATATTCATTCACTAGAGATGTTCCAATACTGGGCCAATCCATTTCATGAACATGTGAAGAATCAACATTATCAAGAAATGCTCTAATTTCTTCCACTTCTCTCCGTTCATTGGGTAGGTAAGCAACAAAAGAAGAAGGATGAGAGGGAAAATGCTCAAGAGGAGACCCTTCATTATTAGATGCATTGATCTCAGATTCTACAATGTGACAATCAACAAATTTAAGCCCGGAGGATACATCTGTTGATCTTTCGGGCAGAGCATTCACTGAATCATAGTCAATTACAACATCTCGATAATATTGATCACGTTCAATTTTGAAACGCAATGCAGCCATAACTCAAGATCTTTTTACAAAACATTCATAATATTTAGACTGAGCAGCATGTCTCCTCACAATTAGAAAGTCAAGATCTTCAACATGTGGGGGAAGACTTTGTGCAATTATAGAAATATCTTGGGGAAAGCTAATTGTGTGTCCGCTATAATTATATTTCCCACCTCGAGCATGTGTTACTTGCAAAATAGGATTTACACGCGCTATTAACATTTCTTCAACTTGAGTAAGAACTCTTAAAATATGAGGCTGTTCACCAGGATCCATGTTATTATAGCCAAAAAAATGATGTGAACCTGTTTCATTCTTACATCGTCTACAAACAGGTCCTTCAGAATCTCTCAAAATGTGGATTCCAGGATATGATTCTTAGCATATGTGTCACATTTGGACAACTGACAAGCTATCTATCTTTTCTCGAAATATTTTATGCACTACAATCATTTTTTCATCAAAATAAATATGATTTGTATTGGTTGGACCATGTGGAGAATGATGTGGAAGAGTATAATTTCTTCTAAAATTTACTTGATTTTCAGCACCATGAGATTCCCTTCCAAAATTTGAAACATGTGGAACAGATCTATGACATGGTCTTTCCAAATTTATGGTCTGCATTTTTGGAACCTGAGAGGATGACAAGGTTTCTTTAGCATAATTTTTTTTAAAATTGAATGTCCAAATAATTAGAATTGAAAAAATGAAAAAAAAATTAAATTCATTCAATATTTACATTTGTTTGGCGATGTGGATGAAGTGTACGAGATGGTTTCTCTTCACTTTTAACATTAGTAGATAGAACATCTGGGGAGTTAGTTTCGACGCCTCTATTCAAATTAGTTGTTTCCTGTTAAAACAAAATAAATTTCGCTATAAAACTAAATGTTAAAAAAATAAATATTTAAAATTATACAACTAAAAATAAATGAAAATGGGAGGAAAATATCAAATGCATTCAACATTTACATTTTGTTGGCGATGTGGATGAACGCTATCAGATGGTTCCTCTTCAGTTATAACATTAGTAGATGGAACATCTACGAAGTTAATTTGTATGCCTCTATTGAAATGAGTTGTGTCCTGTTTGAAGAAAATAAATTATGCAATAAAATTCATGTCCAATATACCAAAAATCCAAAAAATGAAAAATCAAATCAAATACTAATAACATTAACATTAGTTTGTCGATTCGATTGTAAAGGAGAATGCAGTGGAAGGTTATGATGCGCTTCATATTCAATTCTCAGATTTGTAGATGGAAGACTTGGGGAGATAATTTCTAGACCTCTATTAAAATGAGGTGTATCCTATTCCAAGAGAATAAAATACCTTATTAATAAAAAAAATGTAAATATATGAATGTAATAAAACAACCACTATTGCAGCAAATGTAAATATATCATTGGGTTACCTCCATTGTTCCACGTGAAATGCTATCAGGGATGACTAATTCTGTTCATGGGACAACATTATTTTGAGAAGGGATATTGGAAGATATGATGTTTCGACCAGCCGGATCCAAATTATCAAACAAATGGCTAATCAAACAATCATCCAAGTCATCACATACAATGTCATCATTGCCTCCACCATGGATGTTTTGCAACCTTTGGCCTTTCTCACAAGATGCAATTGTGGAAACAGAAGGGTTAGGGTGAAAATTTGCATCCACGTTATCAATATGATGTTCTTCCCTATTGCGAGATGTTTCCCCAATATTATGAAAATTTTCAGGAGAGCATTGAAAAACAAAATTATATTGACGAGGAGCATATTTTGGCAATGAACTATCAAGGGGAAATGTTCTTTCCATGATATCTTCCATAGTACGATACTTATGAGGAATCATAAAATCATTTTTAAGAGTTGTTTCACTCGTTATTCTATGATATTTAGCTCTCCTATGCTCATTTACTGTGTCCTTATTTTGTTGATACCGTAAACGACGACTTTCATTAGACTTGTCATGCGATGCTGGTGACTGATTCCTTTTCCTTGTATGCTTGCTTGTACCTTCAGATGACATGTCTACAATGAATAATAACATATTTATTACAGAACAATAAAAATGGAACATATAATATATCCAATATACATAAACACAAAATAATTAAAAACGAACACATTTTTTTCCAACCACATAAAAAAATTAAAATCGTATACGGTATTTTTCCAACCATACAAAGTTATGAAAACATAAAATGAACTAGAACAAAATACTAAAAGAATTATATGAATTTGAAATATATCTAAATATTTGGAACTATATACCATCAAAATATAAATTTAAATAATAAAAATAACCTAAAGATGTAACATTGTTTGAGAATCAATGAGAAAAAACTAATGGAAACACCATGTATAAAATAAGTCACAGTAATTATAGTTATAAAAACAAACAAAAATGGATAACATCCAAACACATTCAAATGCAATTAAGAGAACTGAACGAGACAGAAAAATAAATATTTTTGAGCAAATTGCAATGGAATTCAATATCCAACATCCGATACATACACATATAGAAGACACCCCCTCAGAGTGGAGCCATATAAATATCCATAGATTGGTAATTTAAAGTCTTAGCATACATACCCAAAAGTATGTAAAATAAAAAATAAGGAAATATTTTCCACGACGACAGAGAGAATACAAAATGACTAATAGCCTAAGACTCCATGTTCATATCTAATGGTGGAATTTCATCAATAGAATCCATACGGGGAGCAATTGCAAAAACATTTCCAGACTCGATCAAATCATTGCAATCCTACAACGTTGGAGACCAAAATCCATGCATATGTTGATTAGTTGAATTATCAATATCTATTGGGAAGCAGAGGCCAGTCATCATGTCATATAGTAGGAAAGGAACTTCATCGCATTTGCACATAAGAACCACACCTTGGACTGTTTGAAATGGAATATAACCAGGATGTTTGATATTTATATCTGTAGACATTTCTTCCAACAACTTCCATCTGAAGCCCCAATCATCCTCAAAGTAGTCAATTCTTCATTCAATACAAGGGTGAACAAATTGAAAATTATCTATTTCTTCAATTGACCATACAGAAGTGGAGCCATCATCGATAAGACATATTAACTGATTCTTGCATATTGCTAATGGCATACACCGTATGTCAGTGATTGGAACAAATGAAAATCCCCATTCATTTTTTATTACATCAAACCAGTAGACTGTATAACCATATCGAGGATAATCTTCATACTCTGTGTCGAGATAGAGCTAAAACAATTTACTTTTATAAAACACTCCATTCTGAGGGGGTGAAGTGCCTCCAAATGGAAGATGAGCCCCTCACCAAACCCTATCAAGACTACTGTAAACATAAAATTTGGACTGAATTCTATCATAGATATGTTTTATAACAACCCAATCATATTTTTTGCTGATCACATTTTCCAATAACGAAAAGAATCCCCAGTCTCCAATTCATATTTGCCCAATGTTTTTTAAGGCCTCTGTAAATGGATTCATTACAAAATAGTTTCATGAATGGAAGAATTCTGTTGGTAAGGATAAAAGTACCATTGGTACAATAGTAGAATCTACTTTGTATCTTGAATCTATGAATCAGAAATGAAAACGAGATCTGTGCCCATTTTGATTAAGGTATTCATTATCAAAATAATTGTCTTCATTATTGAGGAAAGGAACAATAAATCTAAATTCATTTGTACAGATATGCTTGCAACACACTAAGAAAGAAGGATTTTGCAAAATATTCTTCCATTGTTGACAAAAAATGCTAAACTTTATCACAATTGATAAAGGGAGCCAAAGGAAGACAATTTCAATAATTTCAAATGGAATACAACTCCAAATAGTTGGATCCATGACAAAACAAGGAAATCACCTAACATAAAAGAAAACAAACATGATATCAACAAAACAATTTTCAACTAATGGTGAATAGAATAAGCAATATAGATATGCAATTTTCCATCTACAAATATAGTAAAATGCACATATACATAATGTATAAAATCATATGAGCTAGAAGAACATTATTACAATAGTTAAAAAGACAAAAAAACAACTATTTTGAAGATAAATCTCAACCATCTATTTTTATGTATTGTTAAAAAAATTTACAATATTCAATAGAGATTAAATCTATACCTTTCAACTAATAACTATTGATAATTACATTAAATTTTTGGAAACTTTGTTCCAAAATAAACATGTTTATAAAAATAATTAAAATTATTTGAAACAAAAAAATAATTATTATAAAAATATGATTATATATATATTTATAATTAATGATTAAATATACCACTATATCAACTTTATGAAATAAAATATTTACCCAAAAAATATTATTCACACCTAATTTATATAATGATGAATAAATGCATTTTTATTATGGCTATTATTTTCTAATATTTTAATTTAAATAAATATTTAAATAAAATATTTTAATTGTTATTTTTTTATTGCATGGTATAACTAATAGATGAAATGACTTCTTTCCAAAGAAATTTTTTCTGGTTAATGTTAATAGAAATCTCTCAAATATATTTGAAAAATTTATGTTGTTTAATCTGTATTTTAAGACAATTCATTTATGCATTTAAAAATCTATTTTAAACTTAAAAATGTATTGTCAAAATTCCCTGAAGAAAGTCATTTTATCTATAAATTAAATTGAGCCTTTTATACTGCAAATTATTAAATAAACATATTTTGGTTATACATTCCAAAAAATTATTAAAGAAATTCTATGAAGAAAGAGAAAACCCAAAACCCTATGTTTATACATCAGAATTAAACAAGCTAGCACTCTAGTTGGAATCTAAGGATTTCAGGTAAACAGTGCAAATGGAATTTATTATATACAAACAAAATTCCTCAATTTTAATTCTTACAACTACTCGGAGTATAGAATTGAAATCTCTAAGGATTTCAAGTAAATAGTGCAAAGGAAATTTATTATTTACAAACAAAATTCCTCAATTTTAATTCTTACAACTACTGGAAGTATAGAATTGAATTCTTTTGTAGAAACCACTAAATGATGAGAGACCATAATATAACCTGTAGACATGAAGAATGCATACAGAAGAGATTAAATTAAGCGAGTGTTAACTAAGAAAAGAAAAAAAGTAGACTTTGTTTAATGAGTAGCTATTGCAATCTAAAATTCGTGTACCTTAAGAGGCCGAGGAAATAAACAAGGGTTTTGAATAGGTATAACGAAAATAAACCTATTCAAAAGAATTGGCCCAATTGTGGAAATTATAATGAAATTTCAATACCGTAGAGGTCTTTGCCATGATTAGTCCAGAGAGCATGTACAAACAAACCCAAAAGGGATCAACACCATTAAACTCTTGCTAAGCTTGCATAACCTTACACACTTGAACAGGGTAATTTTAATCATTGATTCGAACGACCAAACTCATACAGTAACACTGAGTCATTTAAAATAAATAAGAAAAATTAAGCAAATGTATTATTTTAGGGATAGATGTAACATAGGATGCAGCGTATAGCCTCACCAATGGAATAACGAGGTTTACCCATACTATGAACCCGTAAGAAAAAACAAATTGAACCATAATTCTTAGACTTTATAGCTCTCCATTAATGTATTTAATATTCTCATATGCCATCACTTTCATCGACGTGCCACGCGCACATCGATGATATTTAGTACTATTGTCGAGCATATTGAGTAGTATTGGATTATTAAGGAATGACATAGGAGGACATATTCTATCCATGAATGTGCATTCTAAAGGTTCAACGATTTGATTTCGTCGTATATCGTTTCCAGTACATTCTAAAGGTTCAACGATTGATTTTATCAATATAGTTTATTTCGTCCTATTTCATTTCTAGTGGTAGTTCCACATAGTAGTATAGTTTGCCTTAATATCTTACAAAAATGAAACCCTACTGATTTTCTCCTCCCATCACCATGGAGTTCATGTCAGTTACGAATAGCATGGGGAATATGCGAAACAAACTATGTGAATCACTTATCTTCAAATAAGATGGTGTTCATTAACGAATTTAAATATATTTCGATAATTAACGCTGTAACTTCTATAATTTGCAGGAAAGATATCGGAGATCAATTTTTTTGTGTTAGAGACTCGAACCCGCGAAGTCTTTGCACCGTGGCTGCCCTTCTATCCCTTGCTAGAAGGATCTATATATATATTTCACAGGTGCAAGTAAGATCCAGTTTTCAACCAAATTTCAAGCAGTTATCAGCTGTTTCCTCGAACAATGGTTTCTCACTGTGCTCTAGTAAGAACATGACGGCCGAGAAGGGACAATCGAGGGTTTAAAATGACCACATTGAACAGAAATAAATTTCTTGATATGTGCTGGCCTGGATTAGCTGAAACACATGGGAAGAAAAGAGATATTGCAGGGTTGGTGGCGCTCGGATGATAAGAGGGCGTCGGGCTCATGGAACTTGATCCTGTGACCTCTATGCGCTCCATTGAGTTCCATCACTGCACCAACAAGAAAACCAGGGATCGTGGCCACAAAATGGGAATGGAATGGCATCATCAAAACCTTATCACTCTCTATTTCCTATTTTGTTTATGATAACTAATGACACATTTGCATCCTAAAAGAGCAGATACATATTGATTTGTTAGAATTTCCAAGTTTCTCTTGCATGTTGACATGTTTAAACATAAGAAGAGGTATGTGCTGGTATTATCTTTGGTTTATGAAATGAAAGCTTTTGAATGAAAATATTCAGCACAAAACCTTACTAAAGTGGTGATGAAATATGAGATAAACATTTATTTAAGCTAAAAGATTCTTCGTTGAAACTTCATGGAAATTATACAGAAATAAATCTTGAAAGAAAACATGGCATATAAATTCGACACACATAACTTATTGGAAAATTACCATAGAAAATGATGACAATGCGAGCAGCGAGAGTCCCATTTCTCTGCCTCCAAATGTTTCGGTTGCTGTGAACTTTTTTTTGGTTGTATAGAACTCGTGGATAGAACTGGCAATGGACAGGTTGAGGAAAACATTACATGCTAGAATAAAACGTTAAGAAATTGAGAGCATTACAGAATTTCAACCATCACACGTTGGAGGAAGTGGGTGTAGTGTGATCCGATGGGTGTAGTGTGATCCAATGCTTAAGTAGTGTGATCTGATGCTTCAGTCCCTCTTAAAATCGTTGCCTCCACATGTATGTTTGGAATAAACGTGGGAAAACGTGGGATATAATTAGCCAAGGAGATGGGTGTAGTGTGATCTGATGCTTCAGTCCCTCTTAAAACCGTTGCCTCCACGTGTATGTTTGGAATAAACATGGGAAAACGTGGGATATTGGTTTCTTAATCTCCTTTGATACGTGTTTATAAACACGAGGCATAGTAAAATTTTAATTAGGATTTGGTAAAAAATGATTTTAAACATGGTTTAAACACTTGATTTAAATATGCAAGGAAGTTATCAGTTTCAATTTCATTCATAGATGGAGTGGCGATGACGAGAATATACCAGCATCTGTCAATTTAGACCATCCGATCAAAATTATTAATTATCAAATGTATTAAACCTGCCAATTCCAACAGGGGTTTACGCCTATCAGCATAATAAAGTACCATATTTCATTATTACATAATTGTTTCTATAGAGGTATTATGATCAACCATTTCTAAGATATATTAGTATCAAATATTATTTTATTTCAATAACTAGCTCCATATAGAGATTTAGTTAGGTTAGTGAATTTTCAATACCTCTATGTGGGTTTAGATTTATTTTAAAAATTTTCCAAAATGCTTATACAACAATCTAATAATTAAAAAAAAATAAAAGTGTTTCTCTAAATTTTTTATTTAATAATATTTCTTTATTTGTTTGAAATACTGATTGAAAAATAAGGTTTAATAAAAATAATTTATTATTATGAAACATGGGAAAAGATGAGACATTTCATCGAGAGTTTTTTTCTCTTTATATATTGAATAAAAAAAAGAAAATAACATATTTATTATCTATTTACATTAATTTAAACTCATTAAATTTGAAAGAAAAATTTAGTAAGTGTGAAATGCATATTATCCACAAAATACACATAAATTCATTTTGTGTGACTCTTGGTTTTCTACTTACAAGAGTTCTCTTGGACTTCTAGTGATTTTTGTCCTTCACTTGAGGATTTTCACTTTCATTTCAAATGAATAAACCAAGTTTGAATTACTTAAGAGGAATATGTTTCCAACATTCCCCTACTTAATGTAAAGAGGTGTATATGAGTTCAAGAAGAGAGTTGAAATACAAAGGTGGATAGCAACCAATGGTTGAATGCACTCTCTGAATATGATGGTTTAGAATAAAACCACTAACCAAATGAGGTATTAGAAATCAAAGTCTTCTATCAGTGGTGGTTTATCGAGATTCACCAACTCTGAAACTTGGCTCGAAGCAATTCCTAGAATAATTTTGAATCTTGCTAGAAGTTAAAGTCTTCTATGAAATAGAGGTGCTCACTGATAATAGGTTAAAGATGACCACAAACTGATGAAATGGGTTTAAAAAGCCAAAGTATTTTTCTATTGGTGGTTTATGTTGAATTTTTGTAGCTACGGTCGTTTTTCATAATTGATCCTAGCCCTCCAAAAATAAAGAGAAATGAAAAATATTAAGTGTATTTCAAGTTGGTATTGAAAGAAGAAAATTCGGTTTTTTCAAATTATAAAATTTTCCTCAAAATCATAAAGTCGACTCCAACTTGGCCCATCCCAAGGTATGTGTCCATTTGAGCTCCCTTGATCACTATATATAAAGGAAATACAAACTCATCTTTTGGAAATCCAATTTGGATCATCCAAGTATTATTTTAGATCATCATAAGGATAAGTCTGAGGTATAATATGAGGCAAGTAGAGGATGAAATATGAGGCAAAGAGAAGAGGAAAAAATCTAAGTTAGGAGACTAAAATTTCAGGAGGTCGAAATTTTAGGAGAGTGAATTTTATCTTGGTTTGATCATTGGTCAGTTTGACTTGTTTTAACTAGAAATTTCAGATTATATCTCTTGTTGAATGGACATATTTCTCTAAGAAAAGGTTGTTGGGTTTTTCCTAGATTAAATTCTAGGTTTGTTGTGTTTCATTGCATCTTCATGTTTTTACGGTCATCATTGGTTTAATGTTGAATATTCCCAATGTATAATTTCTTAATGATGAAGTAAAACAAGATAAACAATGAAGAAAATTATTGAAAGTAATTATTTCTTATGGAAATCCTAAATTTTCAACATGGTAACAGAGCTAACGTTTAAGATTAGACCCATAATGTCTTGAATAAGTATAGGCATCAATTCCTCATAATAACCTCTAATTTTTGTGGATCATCTAAGTGCGAAGTAGGAAGAATACACGTATGTTCTGATGTTCCATTAGCCACAGTTCCAAGTGATATTTGGCCCCTTCTTTGGGTTTTCCTAAGGCCTTAACTCCACCCTGTAAAAAAATCCCTGAGGTTAAATTCAACCCTTGTTAGGGTTGCCTTGAGGAAATGTTTTAGTGCCTATTAGTCACAAGCATTTTCCTTTGAAGAAAACCCCTTATTGTTTGACTACACATTCTAAAAATATCAAAGGATAAAGGAGAATTGTGTTGGAAATACTGAGAGGGGGGGTGAATCAATATTCCTTTCAATTAGAGCATTAGTTAATCTTCAACTATTATCAGTGTTTTATACAATGATAGCAGTAAACAAAAGGAACACAAATGCACACAATTTTTAAGGTGGAAACCCACTCCGGGACAAAAACCACCTAATGCTTTTCTAATAATTATTTAATATTCAACTCCAATTGAAAATAAAGCTCCAACTTCCTAGAATCTAGAAAAGCATTCTTCTCCAGCTCCCACTAGATGGATGCTCCAATGCCCGAGATTCTTCAGTAGTCAACTGAACAAATGCCCAAACATCCAATGAGCTACAACTCACCCTAGGACCACCCTACCACGCTATAGAAGAATAAAAGAAGAATGGACTCCCGTACCAGGGAAAATGGTCCACTTTACAATGATATAGAATGATGTAGAAGAATAAGACACACTAGACCATAACCCCAACTATGACACAACCACCTAATGATGATCCTAGACCACCCGACACTACCTCTTCAACTCTTGGCAGATAGACACTAGTACAATTTGTACAATAATGTATTTAAAATGACTTAGTACAATGATACCTTTACAATGATTGTATGCAGTGCTGCCCACTTGAAGACTTCATGTGATGAAATTATTGCTGTTTTTATGCACCTTGGTTGCTTCTCTTTTCATGCTACCCTCTGCTGCACCTTGCTTTGCTTTGCTTCCCTAGAAATTCTGGTCCTTTGCAGCCCTTGACAACACATGATCTATATTTTTCTTTTCCTTCTAGGAGATCGATATTGAATCTAGTGTATCTCTGTTATTTCAGATCCCCAATATCTTATTTTCGGTACTGTAGTAGTCCTCTGAGTCATCTTTCCAATGCCATAGGTCTGACCCAATTTTGATTCTTCAAGAGAGAGTTATACCCAATCTCTCACAATGCCCTAATTATGGACTGTTTCAGCAGAGCGAACTTGTACGGCGTGCCGCATGTCACTCTTTCTTAATTCGGCTCTAAAATTGATAGACATAAAACTAAAGACTATTCACTATCTGCAATTTTTATGGAATTCAAATCCGATACTCAGAGAAAGAGTTATGACGATTTTCCCAAGGTCACTTCTTTGAGATGAATTTCAGGAGCCTGTAAAAACACTCACTTCTATAGATAATATCTCTGAAAATATTGCGTACCTTGATTTGAAAGTTTCACAGTAGCTTCCTCAGGATTTCAGCTTTGCTTCATAAAAATTTCAGCTTCTGAACCTTCGTAGAAAAAACGTTAGAGTGAAAATGCCACGATAACTTGTTTCAGATGGAGAAATCCCTTACATGAGGAGGATATGAGGATCACAATTTATATAAATGCTTAGGTTAAGAGGGGCTTCAAAAAGTGAACGTGGGAGGGATTTTAGGAACTTAAAAAATATTAATTATGACTTTTCAATGACCCATGCCACAACCCCATGGGGTTTTAGCCCACTAACTGGGGGTATAAACTTCAAACATGAATATCTCTCAAACCGTGAAGAATTACATGGCGTGCCATATATCAACGGAAACATCTCGACAAGTAGAAGCCATCAAAAGCATTATTGACCTAGAATATATTAATTTGGTAGGTCAAAATTCCCATGCAATATTCGGTTAGCCCGTGATGCTGCTTAGGTTGACATTAATGACAACTGCTGATCAAAAAATTGAGGATCACATAAAGTTGTGGAAAGAATTTAAGGAAGCTACCATAAGTAGAGGACTGAGAGGCCTCAAAGATGACCTCAGAAGGTCCAAAAATACATAGACCAAAATACCTCAGTCTGTTGAAAAGTTAGCCAAGCTATCTCCTATGCACTGATTATTTTGTAAGGCATTGTATACTCAGGCTACAAAAAGGAGCCTCTCTTAAGAAGGATTTTCACTGATTTTTCATACAGTTGAATATTTTTTGAATGTATGGACCATTTCAAGGATCACATGGGGATTTCCTAAGACATGTTCTCATTACAAGGACTTTGTGAACATTGTTTCCTTTGATTTGTTGCGATCTGGTCATTTACAAAGGACTCTATTGCTTAAGATTGGTATGCTAAATTTTGTTAAGGATCATCAACACCCAAATTTATGCCAAGAAATGTCTCAAGTATCATTCAAATTGTAGATTTCTTGCCTCGTTTAATGAGGAAAGATATCCTGAAAGGTTTTACAACACCAATATTTGACCTATTATGGTTTGGAATTGTCTCATCTACATTTGTACATTTCTGATTTAATAAAATTATTGTGTCTTAAGTTTGGCATCCTAAAGTTAAATATTTTATATAAAAGCTATTGACAAGTATATAAATGATGAATTTTATTGTCTATTTTCAATCAAAGTGAAGGACATTGGAATAACATCTTGATTTAATTGGAAGGGAATTCATAAGTTTAAAATGTAGAAGAGGTTGAGTTCCTCATCAACGTTTCTTGAAGGTTGGGTCATTTTCAGATCTAAAGACTTGCCATTGTTTCGAAGAATCTGAGCTACTTTGTTGGAAAAGAATACTAATCAATATTGCATTGCATTATTGATTATGATTATATTGACTAATATTACTTATATGGAATAGACTTAGAAATATGGGTTTGAGTTCAGTTATGATGAGTCACCTTCAAAACTGCAGTTATCCTTTGTTGCTGCAACTATAATGATTTTTTTTACGAGGCTGAGCTACTTGAAGAACCAAGGATAATCATCTAGTTGAGGACAAAATTTTCTGAAATATTTGAAGTTTGTTACTTACTCATTCATTGGTTGATGATAAAAGTTCTCTTATAAAATTGTTATAAAAGACAATGAATTTTACTTCCTTGAAGAATCTTAATTTCATAATTTTTATATGTGTCTCTACCTACTATGGCAAGAGGATGTTGTTTATTTATAGTGGTAGATGAAGGAAGAGTGGACCATTAATCTTGTCACACTTTTTTGGTTGAAACATCGTTGTTATGTAGAGGCATGAAGTTTCTATGGTTTTCAACATTTTAGATATGGAAAGGTAATTCGTAGGTGAAATATGCTATAAGAGATTTATGTTGACTCTTATAAGCCTTTTGTCAACATTAATGATGCGTTATCATGCAAGACTTGAGTGCTTCATGAAAATGGATTCACATGACTGAATTCAATAATGTTATTTTCCCTAGGGTTTGTAAACCCTAGATATCTTTGGAAGGACATGATTAAGAAAAATATAGGGTTTGTGGAAAAAACCTTAGTGCTAGACCCTAAGTATTGAAGGTTTATGCTTCCGCTAAAAGAAGAAATACTTGCTCATGGAAGGAATGACAATATGTTGATGATGGAGACTAGGATGATGAAATTGAAGATGGATTTTTCAAGAAAGTAAGGATCAAGAGGGAGATTTCAAATTCCATTCATTACTTACATATAAGTATATTATATCTCTCTTTATTTTTTATTATTGTTGTTGGTTTACTTGTTTTTAATGTCTTGTATTCGTTTCTCTTCGTTGGGTTATAATTGTTCGTCCATGACCCCCTAGTGAAGATTGTAGGTACACCGTGAAGGCCTTCCAGGGCTTTGGTTGGATATGGAAGTATTTGAAGAATGAAGAAAAAATTGTGGGAAGAATATTCTCTCAGGAAGAGGGAGAGAGAGCTATAAGAAGAAATTTTCTCCAGACCAAAGAATGTTTTATGGAGTAGTAGTGGCAAGAAAACTTGCAACCATGATAGAGGAAGTAGTCAAGACAAAGAGAATTGAATTCTAAGTTTGAGATGAATGATCGTTACTTATTGGGACTAGAAATGTGGTAGAAGAGATATTGTAGATTTTAGGATTTTGTGATCAGTATTTTGTGTAGTAGTGTTTTCTAGGTATGTCACATCCATGTTTTTTATTTCGACGTTTCGAACCAAACCATCGTGGTTCATATTCCTTATTTAAAAGGATGTATATTTTTACGATCCTTCAAAGATTTGAAATGGTAAAAAAAAAGTCCATTCCGATGGCATCCAATTTGATGAAGTTGAGTGGTAGATGGAGCAACTTGGATTGTCTCAACAAAATTTGTTTGAGTGTTTAGAAGGTAGTTGTTATAATGCATTCAAGCTGATCAATTTATGGTTGAGACATGGCATGTGGAACAACATGCGTTGACGTACTAGTATGGTACTAGTGATTGAGATGTGTTTCATATGATAAAGTACAACTATTGGATATAAGAGATTTATATTGAGTATACATATTACTGTTTGTTTGGTAAGTTATGAAGAAGGGTAGCTTTAGGAATTTTTAATCTAGTGCGGGAGATGACCCTGGTGACAAGTCAAAGCACATGGAGTAGTGAAGCTCCTATGTATTTCTATTATTAAGTTATTGAATAAGCTTAGAATGCTTCCCTTGGTTGAAGGAAATGTTTATGAGCCAAAAATTCAGCATCAAAGGGAAGAAAATATCCTTAGGTCATGGGTTTTGACCAAGACATCCATGGGATTTGGCTGGCAAGATTGGCTCCATAGGCATCAAGGATTGATTACTCCCTTAGGTCATGGATATTGACCGAGAAACCATTATGTTTGGGGAGATTTATTCTAAGGCCTAGATTACTCCCTTAGGTTACGAGGTTTGACCGAGAGATAATAGTTATGGTCGGGGAGATTGGATCTATGAGGATCTAGCCTAGATTTATACCTTGGTCATGGGCTTTGGCTGGAAGATTGGATCTATTGTTGGGTGTAGGAATTACACTTAAGAAAACTCCTCAACACTTAATTTTTCAACCCGGGGGATTCATAAACTTAGAGACGAAGCATAGGCAATGCCAGATATGGTATGAATCTTCCTAATGTAAATCCCTACTTTCTTTAAAGGAAATATTGTAGAATCAAATCAAAAGAGAAAAAGGCAACTTGAACCATAAAAAATAATCTAAGATTGGAACGAGGAAGTATGCATTTGTAAGAGAGAATTAAAGATAAAAGGAAATCACTCCCACTAATGGTTGTTTAATCTACTGAGTGTGTGTTTTCCTTTAGCATAGACACTTTAGGAGTATCGTTAGATGGGCCCTTAAACCTACTTATTTAGAGATTTCCTTCTTGCATTAATCTGTCCTGCACTAGTACAGGATCAAAGATTTATGTAGAAGGTATAAATAGTGTCTTTACTGAAGGCTTTTTACTTCATGCAAGGGCTCGAACTTTTCAAGGTTCAGAGCACTCAAATCTTGTGGCAAGAAACCAGTTCTTGCATCGGATCAGAGCTTCCTGCACTTAGCATTTAATCCTTAAAATGAGTGTTCAATTATTGCAAGTGCTAGTTTAATATCGAATCAAATTACACACATAAAAGTGAATGTTTCTGATCTTAACAAAATGCGGAAATAAGGAAAAAATCATTTATCCTATCATAAGCATTTAAAGAAAGAAAGAAGATTGCGGAAAGTAGAATGAGAAAGCTTGTTGCATCACACCAACGTGCACTAGTGCAGGTTCATTTCTCCTGCTTGGACCAGGCGGAAAAACCAATTAAACAGAATTGCAGGAAAAGGAAATATCACACCAACATGCACTGGTGCAGGTTTATTTCTCCTGCTTGTACCAGGCGGTGGAAAACCAATCTGAAATAAAGTGTAGGAAAGTAAATTGCAGGGAAAGAAAATGTATCTACTTCACACAACGGATCCGTTTTCACTTAGACAGGAATACATGTGCTGAAAGTTAAATCACACTTTGACAATATAAACATAAATTACAAGAAACAGAAAATGGGGTAAACATGCTAGGTTGGCTAGGCCCTAGCCAACCAACGCATTTCCCTTTTAAGTTAAAATGTTGCTCAGTAAATTAGTCAATTCATCAGCTTAAAGATAGAAACAAAATTTCTAAAACATGAGGCGGAGATCCCTTTTATTAATTCATTGAGGTGAATACATGCATTAATACAATGTCCAGCCTAGATTCGGGCGGTAACAAAGCAACTTGTTACCGCCTATCAAACTTCACTCTAAAAACTCTGCTAAAAAAATCTCCCCTAAGTCCTATTTACATTTTACATTATATAGATCTGATGGCCAAAGGACGAAACAGATCGTTCAACTGATTACATAACCATCTCATAATTTAGCATTCAGCCTTCAAAATTAGGCAACTAACAAAACCCGCCGTAGCTAATCTCCAGCTTTTCGCCCTTCACGGATTTGGTCTTGGCTGCCTTTGGATCAATCGTGCTGTTGTGGATGAAGCTACTCAAGAAAAGTTAGTGATCAAGGATTTTCGGATCTACCGCGAAGATATGTTGTGCTAGCAATGGTGCAAGATCTGATCCTGCACTAAGATCAGTGGTCACGGTAAGCACTCTAACTATCAAATAACCATTGGAGATATCGATAAGTTAAAAAAGTGATTTAAAGTAAGAAATCATGTAATAAATATTTAATTAATGCTAAATTGAATTAAAACATGAAAAATAAAGGTTTATATGAAATATGTCACTGTGCTTGGACTGGTGCAAGATGAGGGTGCTTAAAAGAGGTGAAACAGAGATAAATGGTTATAATTTAGGAAGGGGAAATTGTAAAAAGAGAGAAAATTAGGGGGCTAACATCCTCCCATCCCTAAGCTGTTGTGTGTCCTCACACAAATCTTTACCTCTACAAAAACCTTCAAAAATTCGAGCATTGTTGCTCAATCATGCTCTGTCATACTAGCATCAGCCTGCAATGTTTCAGACTTCTTCTTTTTTCTTTTCTTCAATTTTTTTGTCACCTTTCTAAGTTGTTTCAAACAGTGTGCAGCTCGGTATTTCTACACTCTGAATTCTCCTTTATTTTTCTGGATCTTCACCATTAATTCTTCTTTATTATGTTCTTTTGCTTTAGCTACGAGCTGCTCTAAGTTCTGCACTTGAAGCTCTAGCTCGAGTATCCGAGCAGCAGGAGCTATCGAGTCTTCTTCCTCTTCTGTCCTGACAGGGGCTATATCTTCTTCATGGATCTCAGTATCCCTTGGGGTTTTAGTAAACACTTCTTCCTCTTATTCTTCGTATTCTCCTTCTTCTCCTTCTCCTTCTCCTTCTTCTTCTTGGTGCAGGAGGGGATTCAACGTTCTATGGGGAATGTGGTTCTACACCAGGGTCTTCATTCTTTTTCCGAGTTGTTTTAATGAAATCGGCCAACAGAGTGTCATCCTCGAACTCTACATATTTTTTTGTGTCCGCAAGGACTGATAGCAAATCATATTCTTCGGGGGTCTATTCATGTACTGGTGGCGTCGGAGGAGTTTCTTCAACAGGTGTACTGGTTGTCTTTCTGGATCATTTCCTTTTTTCACTGGTGCAAGAAGGACTCCTTTTTACACTCGAACTCGGGCCCTTGGTTGTACTGGCAGGGTCTTCTATTTTCTTTTCAGCAGCTGTCTTCTTTTTTGCAGATGGATTTTTATATAGCTGCTTCAACAATGCCTTCCAGGTCATGCTCTTAATTTCCAATTGTTTCTAGACCAATATTTTGATCAGGCCGTGGTGATATAATTTCTTGTCAGCCTGATCTTCCTGTGTTCCCTGCACACTCCTGGCCATATTTTCCAAACTCTTAAGCAAAAAATAGGGGAAATAAATTCTCCATCGAACGTCACGGTTGGCTTCGAAGTATTGCATCATCCTGAAATGATACACAAAGGTGAGGGAGTACCTTCCCTCACAAGTCATGAATTTCTAGAGGATAAAAAGGAGGTCCTGCCACTGTCCTAGCAGGGCGTTGGTAAGAACTCCTTTCTTCTAGTTTACCTTCATATTCTTATCAACGACGAAACACTTCCAGCACTTCCTCTCGAGCTTCTGATTTTTGAAGTACTGCTCACCAGTGTTTTGCAAGCCCGTCACTGCTGCTATCGATTCTTACGTGACCTTAAATTTCAAGGGCCCAATTTTTACATGGCCATTTTTAAAACTCTTTGAAAACTATATTCTCGCAATAGTGCAAGACTATTGCGAAATTCAGTGGTATGATCTACCTCACTGAGAGACGAAGGTTCACATCGAACAGGCGGCATCGCTGCTTAACAGTTGTGAACAGTCCAAAAATTTCATGCAATACCGGAAAATTTGGCTCTTTATAGATAGGGATCTAACCATCCACCATCCCTTCTGTCTTATCACCGATCCATTCCACCAAAATAGCTGTGGATGCAAGACATGTTTGAAATCGTGCGGGATTGGTACTTGCGGCGGCGTTTTTAACGGCTAGGTGAGGCAATCATTATAAGTGAAGGAAGTTTAGGATCATGGCGAAAAGGGTAATTATATCCAAGAAATGGTTAAAAATTTCCGCACTCCTTCATAATTCAAAAAAAAGAACTGTAGCATTTATTAAAAAATGATCATGATTCTTAACAAAAAACACCTTGTACTTTAAATAATTTTCTCCTAGTTAATATGATAGCACAAGTACTCCTTAAATAAGTGAAAAGGCTTCTTGTAAGCTTTCATGATGACCACTTTCCTATGAAATATACTTATGAAAAGAACAAATTTTACTCTGCCTCTGTCAAGGTGCATGCTTGCACCGATCTATTTACACTGCTTACTATGTTGTTATGCTGGTACTATTATGCTTGTATTATTATATAGGACGATATGTTTGCACTAGTGCAAGCATATTTTCTGAAAAAAAGAACAGGTAATTTAAGTAAAATATAGGCTGGACTTCTAACATGGCTTCCTCAATTGATACTGGAAATTTTCTTCGCCCTTTCTTGATGCTTCAGAGCATATTTTTGCTCTTTGTGTATGAGATCTTGCAATGAATTCATGAGGGAACAAAGAAGTGGGAAAGGGGAAAATTTTAGAATGGGAAGGAATTTTGTTACAGGGATTCTAGGAATAGTACCACAAGAGGGGATAAACAGAAGTGGGATAGGGAAAAAAAATTCAAGGGTAAAGTGGGATTTTTACAAAGAAGGTAGGGTAAATTAAGAAGAATGTGGGAAGGTTAATCATTCTGGGATTTAAAGAAGAAAACTGAGGGAATATTATGAAATGGGATATGAATAAAGAAAAAAAAAATTCTGGAAGGTCTGCCTACACTGGTGCAATAAAAATAACTGCAGCGAGAATTAAGTGTTACTTGAATAAAAATATCCATGCTAATTACCCCAATGTATAAAGGTTGGTCCTGCTGAACCTGGTTTTACTCGGTGGTCGCTAGCATATCTAAAGATCAAGCAACATTCTCTTTTCATTAGCAATTTTTTATCTTCCTGCCAGCAAGCTGGTTTTCAGGTTGACCCTTTTGCAATCATGTTAGCGAACTGATTTTCACAATTACAGGAAAATATTTTTTCTTTACTTTTTTTATTAATTTTTCTTTTTTTTTTTGCATTTTTAAAAAATTTTCAAGAGAAAGAAGGATTTGTGTCTTCAAAAGGTTGGTATTACCATTCACCACTACTGTCCCGAATTGCTATTGGAATTGCTGTGTAAAATCTTTCTTGGCAAGTGGCTGAAAATACTTCTTTAATCTATGTCCATTTACCAAGAATACTGAATTTTTTCCATCGATAGTTTTAACTTATACTACTCCATTCTTGAATACTCGGATCACTTCATAAGGTCCCATACAACGTGTATGGAACTTTCCTTTAAAAATTTTAAATCCAGAATCATAAAGGAGTACCCAATCACCTGGTTGGAATTGCTTTTTCTGAATAGACTTGTCATGCCAACTTTTGCATTGCTGCTGAATTAGTATGTTATGCTGAATAACATCTCTACAAAATTCATCTAATTCATTTAATTGGAGAAGACGTTGTTGTTGTGCCTCAGAGAGATCTAGTCCTAACTGAACTACAGTTCAGAAATTTTTGATCCGGAACTCAATTGGTAACAGAACCTATTTTCCATATACCAGCTCATATGGTGTATGTCTCGTGGTATTTCTCCAAGTGGTTCTATATTCCCACAATGCTTCTGCTAATCTTTCAGCCTAGTCTTTCCGATGCATATTCAATGTCTTGTAAGAATGGAATTGATCACTTTGTTTGTAGATTCCACCTGGCCATTTGCTTGCGGGTGATACGACGTGTATTTCCTATGCCAGATCTTGTATTGCTCCATCACACCTGTACCAGATTAGAAATAAACTACAGACCATTGTCAGAAACAATTTCTCTAGGCACACCAAATCTAGTAAAGATTTCAGTAAAAATAAAATCAACAACTTTTTCTGTAGCAAAAGAAACAGCTTTAGCTTCTACCCATTTTGTAATGAAATCTGTACAAACCAAAATATGATTTTTACTTAAGGATGTTGGATTTATTGGCCCTATAAAATCAATAGCCCATTTTTCAAATGGCTCAATCATAACTTGGGGGCATAAAGGCATTTCATTGGTTTGAATAGGCTGGCCCATTCGTTGACAGCTATCACATCGTCTGACATACTGTTTGGCATCCTTAAACAAGGAAGGCCAAAAGTAACCAACACACAATAATTTATATGAAGTTTGCTTATCAGCGAAGTGGCCTCCACAAGGTTCATCATGAGAATATTTCAATATGTCAAACACTTCCTCCTCTCTTACACATCTACGAATAATCATATCTGGACCAATGTAAAAGAGATCTCCTTGAATCCAGGAATATGCAGCACTTTTCTGAATAATATTCCGCTTTTCATGAACGGACAAGTGAGGTGGTGTTTTTCCAGTGAAAAAATAATTAGCAATGTTAGAAAACCACAGAGAATCTGTAGACATAGAAAAAATATGTTCATCTGAAAATCATTATTAACAGGAGTTGCTTCACTAGGATTATCTAATCTAGAAAGAAAGTTTGCTACAACATTAGATTTCCCTGTTCTATCAACAATAGTAACATTAAAATCCTGCAAAATAGCAACCACCTAGTCACTCTACCACTTGTCAATGGTTTTTTCATCAAATATTTAACCGCGGAATGATCAGTATGTACAAATACTTCATATCTTGTAATATAGTGCCTGAACTTATTAATTGCAAAAATTATAGCTAAAAACCCTTTCTCTGTAACTGTATAATTCAATTCAACGGAAGACAAATTCTTACTAATATAATAAATAGAATAGGATTGCTTATTTTCCTCTTGTCCTAAATTTGTGCCAATAGCCAAATCTGAAGCATTAGAGGAAATGTGAAAAGGCAAGGACCAGTTTGGACCTCTCAAAACTGGTGCCTGTACCAACTTTTCCTTCAATGTTTCAAAAGACTATTGGCAAGCCATGGACCAAGAAAATTCACTAATCTAGAAGTTAGAAAAGAGGAGCAGCTATCTTCGAAAAGTTTTCAATGAATCTTCTATAGTAACCAAAATGTCCTAAAAAACCTCTTACTTCCTTTTGAGTTTTGGGTGCAGGAATATGGAGAATAATTTCAATCTTTGCCGGATCAACCTGGATACCTTTATCCGAAATCAAATGGCCAAGTACCACTCCCTCTTTGCACATTAATATACATTTCTTGTCACTCAAAGCAAGATGGGCTTCTTGACAACGAAGAAGTACTTTCTCCAGATTTTTGAGAGCTTCCTGAAAAAAATCACCAAATACAAAAAAGTCATCCATATAAATTTCTACAAATTCCAAATTAGCAAAAATGGCCAAGACTGCCCTTTGAAAGGTAGCCATGGAATTACATAAACCAAAGGGAAGCACTTTATAAGAAAATGTACCCCATGGAAATGTAAAATTAGTTTTATCCTGATATTTGGGTGCAATCTGTATCTAGTTATAACCATTGAAGCCATCCAAAAAGGAAAAATATTTCTTTCCTGCAAGGGTATCAAGCACCTGATCAATGAAAGGGAGAGGGAAGTAATATTTAAGAGTGGCTTTGTTAAATTCTCGATAATCAATACAAATACGCCATCTTCCATATTTCTTAGGTACAAGCACTAATGGAGAGACCCACTGACTGTCGGAAATAGGATAGATAAAATCAACATCCAAGAGTTTCTACACTTCTTCCTTCACAATATCTCTTAGAGCTAGATTCATTCGCCTTTGGTGTTGTCAGACAGGTCAGGTTCTTTTCTGAACATAAATATGATGTGTACAAGTTTCAGGAGGGATACCCTTCATATCTTCATAACCCCAAGCAAAGGCACTAAGATGGTTTTGAAACAAATTCACAAGCTACTCTTGCTGAGATGAGTCCAAATCTAAACTAATATGAAAGGACTTACCAAGGCTAATCTCAACAAGAGTGGTATCAGGCTCAGGAGTACTCAAGGGAGTGGTCAAATGAAATTTTATAGAAGAATGAGAATCATGATTATCTTGAAAATCTAGGCTGAAAATCCGGCTCAATGGCTCAAAGTTAGGCAAGTGTCTAGATAATTCAAAAAATCTTGAATCTCATCTTCTTATCAAGACCCAGTATAATGATGGATAAGGGAAATAGACTGAGTCTCCTCATCACTACTTTGATCCAACCATAAAGTATCTCGAAGGTCCTGAATGGATCTGGCAGGGGGGTATAAGGTAAATTTCTTCTTAGAATCTCCATGTGAAATATACATATCACCGGAACGGCATCCAATATATGCATCGACCGTAGCAAGCCATGGTCGACCCAAGATCAAGGGATGTCCTCCTACTGGGTTCTTTGGCTGAAGCATAATGAAATCAATAGGATATTCCCAAGAATCTAACGAGATGATCACATCGTCCAATACTCCTTCTGGCTTAATTCTAGATCTATCTGCTAATTCAAGCACAGTGGGATTAGGGCGAAGATGAGATAACTGAAGTTGATCCATGGTTTTCTTAGTCATGAAAATAATGGCTGCCCCCAGGTCTATAAGAAAATTAGAGACAAGGAAATTACCAATCTGAACTGAGACAACAGGGTTTCTGGGATCACTATATTTTTCCATAGACACACATCTCGTCATCAGCTCTGCTGCCCTACCAACAATTGAATGGTTTGGGGTTCCAATCTCTTCCTCTCGGGTTTCTTGAGACAGAGTTACTTAATGATCTTGGTACAAATGGGGATCTCTTTAATGGCTTGAAGAAAGGGTATCTTAATGAAAATATTCTAAAGCTCAGATGCCAAAATAGTCTCAGAAATAGGCTCACTTCTTTCCATTACTAGCCTCTCTGGGAAAGGAGGCTGGTTGGAAGAATATGGAAAGGATTCATAGGGTAAGGGCTGCTTAGTGACAACTTTCGGAGAATGGTTAAGAGTTTCCTCTTCTCCTTTCTCTTCAACGATCACCATAGGTTGCTTCTGATTTTCTGATGTTACAGTCCTTCCCGATCTTAATTTAATATCATGAACCCCAACTGGAATAGACTAGTATTCAAATGATAAAGGCAGGTTTGTTACTTATATCATTTGCATTGCTTTATTATTATTAGGATTGGGCATAGGTTGAGCAGGCAACTGAGGAGGTCGAAAGGGTGGAGGTAAAGGCAACGGTGGTGTGGACTAACTCAGAAGTTGAGGCATTGAATAAGGTGTATGCGTAGATGGATATGAATGCATAGGTGGCTGGTAGGAATATGAAGAATGAGTTGGCCCTCTCCAACCTTGTTGCCATGGTTGAGAAGGTTGCCCATGTTGATATTGATTCCCATACTGCCATTTCTGATGAGAGTTAGGATAGGAATATGCACGTGAATTATAACCAAAATAGTGTGGAGAAAATTCAGAAGCCATACCTGTACCTACCTGAGGCCAATTCCTTCTTTCTCCCATAGCATTCAAGTATTCAGCTTTAGGCCATCCCCCTGTAAATACAGCTTTAAGTCCTAGTATATAGGGACATTTTTCTGTGATATGGTCTTCTGCACAAATAACACACTTATTAGTTTCTTTCAAATTAAGAGGACACTCTTTAGGAGGATTCTTGTCTCTACATTTAGGACAGAAAATACATAATGACTCTTGTTCCTTCATAAGTTTTTGCTGAAATTTTAAAGAGTCTAACTATTTGGTAACAGTGTTCATTATATCAATTTTCATGTTTTCCATTTTATTTTCTAGTCCAATAATCATAGCATCAGTAGATTCAGTTTTTCTATTTCTATTTCGAGTTCCTCTACTAGATCTATACTGGTTTCTCTAAAATTTCCTGCATAATTCACAAATTTGATCAAAATTTTGCTGAGAAATATCACCTTGTCCTAATAGATTCAAATTATTTCTAGCATTATCAGTAAGTCCTATTAAGAACAAGTTTCTAATATTGTTGGGATCAAGCTTAAGTTTTGACCTTTGTAAAATATACAAAAATCTTTCCAGATAATCTTTAAAAATTTCATCCTGCATGTTCTGAGTTTTGAAATATTCTTGATAGTTAGACAAAAACACTCTCTTCATCTGATCCCAAGATGTTATAGTGTTTCCTCCTAACCCTGTAAACCAGCGTAGAGATGAGTCCTTGAGAGTAACATGAAATAGTCTTAACTTCTGAACATCAGTTTCATAATCATAACCTCTACACAGAATATCAAACTTGAATATAAAAGAGTCAGGATCTTCATGAACTTTACCATGGAAATGAGGGAGAGCTGATGGTGGAATATTCTTCATTTGCGCCATAGTATCATGATCCACAATTGGAAACACAAAAGTGGATTGTTCTTCACTTACCTGGTTGTCACCAGTCCCTTCCAAATGATATTCTTGGTCCACCATTGTTCCCCTTTTACTTGTACTGCTCTCAACAGGCTGATCCACACCTGAGCTGTTATCACTAAAATCCAGGTGGATTGTTCCTGCGTGATGGGTTTGAATTGGATTGGGCTTCCTTCTTATAGAAGGAGACCCAATATGAATTTTTTTTTCAGAATTCTTTCTGCCCTTAGTGGGCTTCGAACCCTTACCTTTCCTAGGCATTCATTTCAAAAGGAAAGAAAAAATAAAAATGACAAACAAATTCTAAAAAATGCTGTCAGAAATCAATTAACACTAGTAAAATTCCTTAAAAAAAAACTCTTCCAAACAATACTACAAAAAAATAAAGGAAAAATTACCTCTATTTGTATAATCAGAAAATTCTTACCAAATCAAATCGCCTTCCTGGCAACGATGCCAAAATGTTGGGTGTAAGAATTACACTTAAGCAAACTCCTCAACACTTAATTTTTCAACCTGGGGGGATTCGTAAACTTAGATATGAAGCACAGGAAATGCCAGATATGGTATGAATCTTCCTAATGTAAATCCCTACTTTATTTAAAGGAAATATTATAGAATCAAATCAAAAGATAAAAAGGCAACTTGAACCATAAAAAATAATCTAAGACTGGAACGAGGAAGCATGCATTTGCAAGAGAGAATTAAAGATAAAAGGAAATAACTCCCACTAATGGTTGTTTAATCTACTGAGTGTGTGTTTTCCTTTAGCAGAGACACTTTAGCAGTCTCGTTAGATGGGCCCTTAAACCTACTTCTTTAAAGATTTCCTTCTTGCATTAATCTGTCCTGCACTAGTGCAGGATCAAAGATTTATGTAGAAGGTATAAATAGTGTCTTTACTAAAGGCTTTTTACTTCATGCAAGGGCTCAAACTTTTCAAGTTTTAGAGCACTCAGATCTTGTGGCAAGAAAATCGTTCTTGCATTGGATCAGAGCTTCCTGCACTTAGCATTTAATCCTTAAATTGAGTGTTCAATTATTGCAAGTGCTAGTT
Source organism: Pinus albicaulis (assembly GCA_034641835.2). Classification (NCBI taxonomy): domain Eukaryota; kingdom Viridiplantae; phylum Streptophyta; class Pinopsida; order Pinales; family Pinaceae; genus Pinus; species Pinus albicaulis. Next base: position 365,460,896 of record CM076581.1, read on the forward strand.
TACTATCGAATCAAATTGCACACATAAAAGTGAATGTTTCTGATCTTAACAAAATGCAGAAATAAGGAAACAATCATTTATCCTGTCATGAGAATTTAAAGAAAGAAAGAAGATTGCGGAAAGTAGACTAAGAAAGCTTGCTGCATCACACCAACGTGCACTGGTGCAGGTTCATTTCTCCTGCTTGGACTAGGCAGAAAAATGAATTAAACAGAATTGAAGGAAAAGGAAATATCACACCAATGTGCACTAGTGCAGGTTTGTTTCTCTTGCTTGTACCAGGTGGAGGAAAACCAATCTGAAATCAAGTGCAGGAAAGTAAATTGCAGGGAAATAAAATGTATCTACTTCACACAACGGATTTGTTTTCACTTAGACAGGAATACATGTGATGAAAGTTAAATCACACTTTGAAAATGTAAACGCAAATTACAAGAAACAAAAAATGGGGTAAAAGTGCTGGGTTGGCTGGGCCCTAGCCAACCAGCATGTTTCCCTTTTAAGTTAAAACATTTCCCAGTAAATTAGTCAATTCATCAGCTTAAAGACAGAAACAAAATTTCTGAAACAGAAGGCAGAGCTCCCTTTTATTAATTCATTGAGGCAAATACATGCGTTAATACAATGTCCAGCCCAGATTCGGGCAATAACAAAGCAACCTGTTACCACCTATCAAACTTCGCTCTAAAAACTCTACTAAAAAAATCTCCCCTAAGTCCTATTTACATTTTACATTATAGAGATCTATTGGCCAAAGGCCAAAATAGATTGTTCAAGTGATTACATAACCATCGCAGAATTTAGCATTCGGCCTTCAAAAATAGGCAGCTAACAAAACCGGCTGTAGCTAATCTCTAGCTTTTTTCCCTTCACGGATTCAGTCTTGGCTGCCTTTGGATCAATCGTGTTGTCATGGTTGAATCTTCTCAAGACAAGGGGGTGATCAAGGATGTTTGAATCTGCCACAAAGATCTGTTGTGCTGCCAATGGTGCAAGATCCGATCCTGCACTAAGATCAGTGGTCACGGTAAGCACTCTAAGTATCAAATAACCATTAGAGATATCAATAAGTTACAACAGTGATTTAAAAGTAAGAAATCATGTAATAAATATTTAATTATTTCTAAATTGAATTGAAACATGAAGAATAAAGGTTTATACGAAATATGTCACCGTGCTTGGACTGGTGCAAGATGAGGGTGCATAAAAGAGGTGAAACAGAGGTAAATGGTTATAATTTAGGAAGGGGAAAATGGTAAAAAGAGAGAAAATCAGGGGGCTAACATCTATACATATTGAGGCTTGGATTACTCCCTGAGATCATGGAGTTTGATTGGGAAACCATTACTTATGGTTGGGGATATTGGCCCTAAGACTTGGAATGCTCTCTTAGGTCATGGTGTTTGATCGGGAAACCATTGCTTATGGTTGGAGAGATATGGCTTCTGAGTATCATAAATTTCTCCCTCGATCAGTGGGGTTTTGACCTTATTTCCATGGGTTTTTCCTAGTGTCTTGAGGTTGTGCCATTTTTTTGATGCTGATGTGGGATAATTTCCACTTTTTTATGGTGTTGAACATGTGATGGATGGATACATCAACACAACTAATCTCATTCAATCTTTTCTTGGAATAGAGAATTTTTTCAACAAGAGAACATATGCAAAAGTCATTATGAATACCTCTCTAGCTAAGAGGGAGTTTTGAAGTTTTTTATCTACAACCAGTTTCCATATTTGATCACAGCCCTCCAAAAATAAAGCAAAATGAAAAATATTAATTGTATTTCAAGTCAGCCTTGAAAGAAGAAATTTGGATTTTTTAAATTATAAATTGTGCCTCAAAGTTGTAAAATCACCTCCATGTTGGACTAGCCCAAGGGATGTGTCCATTCAAGCTCCCTTGATCACTATATATAAAGGCAATACACCCTCATATTTTGTACATCCAATTTGGATCATCTAAGGCAAGAGGAGAATGAAATATGAGGCAAAGAGAAGAGGACAAAATCTTAGGTAGGAGGCTGAAATTTCATGAGGGTGAATTTTATCTCTATTTGATTAGTTTTAACTGGAAATTTCAGATTGTATCTCTTTTTTTATGGAAAAAATTCTCTAAGAAAAGGTTTCTTATTTTTTCCCTTGGTTTGGGTTTTTCCCAGAGTAAATTATGTGTTTCTCATGTTTGAATTTATTTTCATGTTTTAACCATCATTGTTGTTTCAATGTTGAACATTTCCTATGTATAATTGCTTAATGATGAATTAACAGAAGATAAACAATGAGGAAAATCATTGGAAGTAATATATGTTAAGGAAATCCTAAAATTTCAACAGTTCAAGGCTAGTCGCCAACCAAATTATAATCATGGAACATGAGTCTAACTTTGGCTATAACTCTGAGTCTAACACTATTTGAGTTTATCTCTATTTTTTGGTAGATCGCTCTAGTTCTAGTTGTGTCTCAATATCACTTGATATAACTTCGAAACTAAAATTTGACCATCAATTATCCCTCTATAATACACAAGGTGAGAAGATGAAGATATATCCATTGCAAGATGTGTCAATACTTGATAATGAATTTTGAGGTATGATTGATATATATTTTGGATATTGAAGGCTATTTCCAAAAAATGATCCATCCAAAGTGAATATTTTCTCTTGTAGGAGTCTCGTGTCTAAAAGGTATATCTGAATGATGAGTATGTTTTCCACAATGCTCATAATGATGAAGTTAAAAACATTAATCTTTCATGTGGCTATCTTAATCACAATGTCGCATTTGATAATCTAATGTGAATGTGAAATTAGAGCAGGTGAAGATGAGTTGTCTTGGAGAAACCCATCACTCTGAGATTGGATGGGTTTAGAATAGATTTGAATGTGAAAGTACTCTTCCTTTTCATATCCAAGACCAATTTTATTCTTGTTGTTAATGAATTCTCCCCATGGTCTGATGATGGTCTTGAGAAGTGTTAGTAGAACCTTTACATCTTCATGTGAATTTTCTCCTGAAGTGGCCTCACTGATATGATCAGGTGCTAGTTGTTGATGGAAATAATTCTCATATAAATATAAATATAAATATATATATATATATATATATATATATTTGAAAAAAAATTAGTTCAGAATGTTGATTCCTTTGATGTAGTTCATCTTTTTGTAGTGACTTGAGTTGAAGAAACTCAATCTTCTCTTGTGCCTTTTCCAAATAGCTTCGGATATCACTGAGAGTGGCCTTGCTGATTTTGACTGTGTTTTGGACAATAAAAAACATTATAATAATCCATCAAGTTGAGCCATTTATAACTCATAATTTCTTGCAACTCCACTCTTTATCAATTGGATTCATTTAGGAGAAAACAACATCCTTGAACTACTTTGTTAGTTTGTTAAAATATTTAAGTGGTACATCATATATATTTAATAATTGCTACAAAAAATAAATTCCAATCAAGAAAGACAACATGCACCTCTCATACCATTTAATTTATTATCCTCTATTTTTAAAATGTGGTCATTTTATCAAATGGAAGGAATGGGAAAATAACAAGGGAAAAAGATACCCACTTGTACTATCAATAATCTGGCCCTTGGAGACCAACACGTGTCTCAAACATCAAATTTTCACTCACCAAAATCCAAATACATATGAATGAAATAAAAAAATGCATTAAAAGTAATAAATCACAATTAGTATCATTGTTGGCTCTTTATCATTTTACCATTGCACAACCTCCAAGTCTTAGTCGAAAGAAATAAATCACAATGAGTAGCATTGTTGGCTTTCTATCATTTTACCATTGCACAACCTCCAAGTGTAAGCCGAAATACCTTAGCAATGAAAACAACAATACACATTTATACAAAGGCCACCAATGTAGAATCTGTAATGACCCCAGCACATAAAAAAAACAATGAAAAAAAAAAAACACAGATCATTTCTCAATTTGTAAATCTCATACTGAAACAAGTATGTAAAGACATTGTTATATAATGAACCTATTACTAATATTATTATTTATCAACTACTAATTATCTACTCACACTGCCAATGATTATGAGCACTGGCCATCCTAATAATTTTATGCACTAATTTTTAATAACAAAGAATCGCAAAATCTGCTGACTAATGTTAGCAATTACATGGTGAGATTTAAGCATTATTCTCAACACTCCCCCTTAATGCTTGATGAGGGATTACTAACTTATCTCTTAGTGCCAAAAACTGAAATTTTTCAACTACTTTGGTGAAGATATCTGTTAGCTGATCCTGAGTATTTATGTGATTCAATTCAACATCATTCTTCTGCACCAAATCCCGAGTGAAGTGATATTTCATGTCAAAACTATTTTTCCTACTGTCATGAATGGGATTATTTTCTAACTTGATTGCACTTACATTATCACAATAAATCACTCTAGGCTGAATTTTCTTCTGTCCAATTTCTTCCAATTCTTTTCTAAGCCAAAGACCTTATGTACCTGCTGAAGTAATTGCAGCATACTCCACTTCTATGGATGAGAGTGCAAAAACGATTTGTTTTCTTGAGCTTCGGGTAATCAAACCAGAACCAAAAGAGAAACAATTTCCAGATGTGGACTTACGGTCATCGATACTAACTCCCAAATCTGAATCACTAAATCCAACAAGATTGAAATTTTTAGAAAAGTAGTAATGAATACCAAAATTTAGAGTGTCTTTAACATACCTTAAAATTCTCTTGGCTGCCCTCATATCTATTTCAGATGGATTTGTCATATACCTTGAAACAAGTGAAATTGAAAATGCAATATCGGGTCCTTTTTGGGCTAGAAACATCAAGCTCCCCACAATAATTTTGTAAGTTGTCTCATCAACTAAATCAAGACCATCATCTCTACATAATACTACTACATGAGCACTTGGAGTAGGGGATCCATTACAATCAAGCATATCAAATTTCTTCAATATATCATGTGCATACTTTGTTTGAAAAATGAAAATTTCATCCTTACTTTGATAAACCTCTATTCCTAGAAAATATTTCATGAGATCTATATCTTTCATCTCAAATTAATTCATCATAGCAACTTTGAACTCATCACTCATTTTAGAAATACTACCCATATACAATAGATTATCAACATACAAACTTATGACCAGAATATCAATACCTTCTTGTTTGTAGTAAAGGGTAGGATCACTCTTACTTCTCTCGAAGCCATTTTCCTGAAATTATGCATCAATCCTAGCATACCACGCTCTTGGTGCTTGCTTGAGACCATACAAAGCCTTCTTCAACTTGTATAAATTATTCTCTTTTCCTTCCACTTCAAAACCTTGTGGCTTCTCCACATATACTTCCTCTTCTAAGTACCCATTCAAGAAAGCACTTTTCACATCCACATGATGTATGCTCCACCTTTTCTGAGCTATTAATGAAATAAACATTCTAATGGTATCATGTCTTTCTACTGATGAAAATGTACCTTCATAATCAATTCCATACTTCTATGTGAATCCTTTCGACACTAATCTTGCCTTGTGTATTTCAACACTCCCATCACTGTTAAATTTGGTCTTGTAGACCCATTTGGTGCCAATATTTTTCTTGCCATGTGGAAGCTTTGTCAATTCCCAAGTGTCATTTTTGTGAATGGAATCCATCTCTTCTTGCATGGCTTGCACCCAAACCTCATTAGTACATGCATCTTCAAAACATGATGGTTCAAAATCAACCTTGGCTAATAAAGAAAAATCCATTGTCTCACCTATTGGGTTTTCTTCATGTGCTTGATTTGTAGTCCTCTGATATCTAACACTCAATCTCATTACCTTCCTTGTATAACTTGGAGAAGAAGTTGGACTTGATACTGAAGAAATTGATGAAGTTTGGTTGGTGGATTTAAACCATTAGATACAAAAGCATTATTTGGTTGCTCAATATCAACAATTATATCATCATTCAAAACATGTTTTGTCTTCTCAACGTGGCCTTTTTTATGACCATAAACTCCCCCTTCATAAAAAATTACATCTCTTGAGACAATCAATTTGTTAGTGAGGGGATTATAAAATTTATAATCCTTTCTTGTATCACTATACCCAATGAAAATGCATAACTCACTCTTTGCATCTAAATTTTTCCTATTTTGATCAGGTACATGCACATAAGCCAAACAACAAAAAAATTTGAAATCATTAAAATTAGGCTTTTCTCCATACCAAGCTTCATAAGGAGGCATATTTTCTAGTGCACTGGTGGGGCTACAGTTGAGGATGTACATTGTGTAGCAACTGCATCTCCCCAATAAGAATTGCTCAATTACTTAGTTTGTAACATGCACCTTTCCATTTTAACCACAATACGATTCTTCCTTATAGCTACACCATTTTGTTGGGGTGTGTATGCTATAGTATGTTTTCTCTTGATGCCATTCATATCACAATACCTCTGGAAATATTTTGAGCAGAATTCCCCTCCACAGTCAGTCTACAAACATTTGATGTTGCACCCTTTCTCATTTTCTATAAGTTCTTTGAACTTCTTGGATGTATCCAGGGATTCACTTTTGGCCTTCAAAAAATATACCCAACAATTTCTTGAGTAATCATCAATAAAAGTGATGAAATATGATGACTTACCCAAACTATTAGTTTTCATAGGACCACATATGTCTGAATGAATAAGATGAAGTGCGCGATGAGCCCTCCATGTATTTCCCTTTGGGAAATTTTCCCTTGCATGCTTGCCTTTAACACATCCTTCACAGACCTCCTTATGCTCCTCTACCTTGGGAAAATAAGAAACTAATGCATTTGAGGTTAGAAACTTCAAATTGTGAAAATTTAAATGCCCATACCTGAGATGCCATAGCCAACTTGAATTCTCATAAGCCATATTTTCAAGGTTGTTGTTATGTTCATCAAACCTCAAGGGAAACATCCTATTTATTGTCATAGGAACAACATTGATCACCTTATTTACCTTATTCTTATCATATATAGTACATGTATTATTTTAAAAGACTAATTTATAATATTTCTCACATAGCTACCCAACACTTAACACATTGTGCTTCAATTGTGGAGTATAATAAATATCATGAATACTCTTTATACCTTCTTTTTTTTGGACCTCCATAGTTACTTTGGAAGCAACCTCCAATGGTTCATCATCACCAAGCTTGACCTTGGATTTAAAACTTCCATCCTTGATTGAAAACAATTTCCCATTCCCTGTCATATGGTTAGAGCATCCAAAATCTATGTACCAAACATCTTTACTAGTATTTTCACCTTTTTCATAAGATAAAAATAAGTGATCTGGAGGATACTCATTACTTTCTTGAGCATAGTTAGAATTTTTACTTTCTTTCAATTTGAATTCACTTTCAAAGTGTCCATAGGTACTATTACAATAGTAACATTGAACATTTCTCTTATCAAATCTACCTCTACCTCTTCCTCTGGAACTACCTCTTCCTCTTAAGCCACCTCTGCCTCTAGCTCTAGAAATTTTTTTCCTTTTCCATTTACCTTGATCTTGATAGGTTTTGGAACTACTACTACTTGCATATTCATTCCGTGTAATTTTTAATTTAGAGGAAAAATCTTTCTCAACAACTTCAAAAGTGTCTTTCAATATTTCTTCATGAGACAAGAGAGATCCAACCAATTGATCAAACTTTAATTTTGTGAAATCCTTGCTTTCTTCTAATATTATGGCAACATGATTCCATCTAGGTGTTAAAGATCTCAATACATTTTTTATTAAGACTTCATTACTTACCGTTTCCCCAAGTGTAGCCATTTTATTGACCACATGTTTGACTCTCACACAGTAGTCGCTTATACTTTCAACTTCTTGCATCTTCAAATTCTCGAATTCTTGATTTAATGTCTGAAGCTTGACCACCTTAATTTGATCACTACCTTGGTAAGCTTCTTGTAGAGTCTTCGAGGCATCTTTGGAAGTTGTTACTCATGATATTCATGGAAATTATATCTTATCAAGAGCTATCTGAATGTGAAACGAAGATTGATAATTCTTCTTCTTAGCTTCCTTTATTTTTGTTCTTTCATTAGCTGTAAGGGAATTCCAATCATCTGGCTCATCATAACCCGATTCACCAATCTCCTACAAATATTTTCCAATAAAAAGGTCAAAATCTTAATGCACCAATAAATTTCATAATCATTCCCATCAAATTCTGGAACACGCATGGTAGATTCAATTGTGGTCGAAGCTTGTGATGGATTTCCATGCCCTCAATGACCATAAATTTGGTTTTAATTTCCTCTGTTTGAAATTAAGAAAGATCCCTTGGGTTTTCTCTTGGGATGAACATGCAAACCAATAGAAAACATGAAGGAAATGGCTATACCTATTAATGGAATAATGACCGATGGAAAAAGTGGAATATCATAATTTGAAAAGGCAATTACACAAGACATTGAAAGAAATGTTGATGACTAATCATGTGGCTATGAGGATATAACCCTTGAGAATAACTCACTATCATGAAAATCCAATTGTCAATAGAAACACATATAAACAATAATCCAGTTCTCAAAGATGTCAAAATGATGCTTGAAAAGGGAATCCTCGAACCACTTATGCATGATCAATTATTTCGAAGAGTATATGAAATAAATAGGTATCTAGAACTCGTAACTATTCATTAGAATTGCAATAATTTATGGGTTCACTCGGTAAGGTGTTCGTGTAAAGTAAACTAAACCATTCAGGGTTAATTGGGTCAAAAGATAGGTTTTGGAGAGCACGTCGGTGGGAATTCAATGAATTATAGACCCTCTATTGTCAATGATTGATTGGGTATGAAACTTTAATGGCAGGTCTTGTAAATTTTCCACAAGCTCAAAACATCATGGAAGTCAATGTAAGAGGAGGTGACCCTGACAAACCCTATGAATGTAGTTATTAAAAATTTTGAAGTTGAAGTAGAAAGATATTTCCCTAGAGCCTTTGCATAAAGAGAAGGATTTGAAGTGAATAAGGAGAAAACCATAGAGTAGGGTTTCTAATCTCAATAAGGAGATAATGAAGAGAAAATAGGTCGCAAACACGTAGACATACCAGAAGTTGAGCATGTTGAGTGATAGATGAGAAGTAACAAACATTCACACATCATTCAATGATTAGGATACATATGAATTTGTGGGTGAAGGATAGAGTAATGTCAAGAATGAATGTGGCTTGGGAAAAATCGAACGTAGCAGCTAGTAAGACCTGACCAGAAAAATTACAAAGTAGAGAAGCAGTAGGTTTCAAAAAAAAATTTGGTCTACTTGTAGTATGAGAATGGAAGAGAAAAGGGTGGGACTACCAAAAATGGATACCTGTGAATTTCAAAGGTCACATATATGGAAGAGAAGCAAAAAAATAATTTGGGCCGGGAATATGGGATAGAGTTTTTGAGCAAGACCAGACTCTTAAAAATATTAAACTTAAAAGACAAATTTAATAAGAAGGAGATGCATATTATCTATAAATATACATATAAATAAATTTTGTGTGACCTTTGGTTTTCATCTTCCAAGAGGTCTCTTGGAGTTCTCATGGGTGTTGGATTCAATGGAGGTTTTTCACTCTCCTCTCAAGTGAATAAGCCAAGTTTGCATAGCCCAAGAGGATTATGTTTCCAACACTTTGGAAATATAATGTCATGTTGTATATCTTCTTTGCATATTCAAATCACGAACTTTCATATTTGATAACATGTTTGCACATTTATAACCAAGAGGCGGAGGCATTAAAAATGAATCAAAACCATGAAGAAAAAACTATATTATCAAAGTTCACATAAATCATATAGATTTATAACTTTCATCAAATATCATATTAAATTTAGAAAAAAAAATGATTGAAAAAATAGATTATTATATTTGATCAAAATGATGAAACATAAGCTAAAACTTAATCTCAAAACAAAAGAATCTAATGCACCTTATTGCAAAACCCAAAACTCATTTCCAATAACCATGGGGTCTCCACTTAGTAAAAATATGCCATATCATGTGCATTCATGGGATATTAATGCTTGTAATTTCATTAGATATTGATAAATTCTTCCCAAAATTTAAACCCCTGTAATGTTCCAAATCTGGAACTTGCTGCTCCATCAGGAATATCTTCAGATATTCCAATTTCCTTCTTCAATGAGCTATCACAAGTCCATTTCAGAGATTTACTGTTGGGGAATTTACATGATATGTCTCCTTCCAAAGAAGGGAGAGATCCTAAGGCTAGCTGGCCCTTCACAGACTCTGCCTATGGATATGCAATATTCCACCTTGGGAATTTTTGCTACAGGGTCCTTGAGGACGCTGTATAAGGAATTTGTTGCATAAATAAGGCAAACCATTTCTAGGATGCCCTAGAAAATATCTAATACAAATCCCCTGCAGAAAATGAGCTCAAAGAAATAACTGTAGATGGGTTATTCAGATCTCCCCAATCTAGGTCTCTGAAATAATGCTCAATGAGAGAGCTTACAACAATATGAGATATAATCATAAAATCTGCAAATATGAAATGCACCATAAGAGGGAAAATACTACAGCCATCATCATATTATAATATCAGAAATAATATACAGAAAATGTCATGAGGAATGAATCCCCTTTGCTTTGGGAATCAATATCCAATGATTAAACCCTGAAATACACAAGTTGCTGCAACTACAAAAAAAGTCGGAGGACCATGCCTGCGCAGTCTCTATGAGAGTAGAAGCTGCTGAATATGAATGAAATACAAAATGTGGCTGAAGGAATACAAGAAAATATCCCAATGACAAGAGATGGGCTAAAATAAAATATTTCTAGCCAATCTATTAAGATTGCTAGAAATGTCGCAGAAAACCAAAATGTGAAAACAAAGTTGTCATTGCAACTGAACTAGAATTTGAATGAGGCCATGGTAGATTTTAAATGTGATTTCCCTCCTCTGATAATGTCTCTAATACAAAGTTCTGACCACTTTGTCTCAGAAACACACTCCTGATGAGCTCATGAAACCCTCTCTCACTGCCTCCTCTGAAATAACGCAGTTTCCTCCATGGACTGCGTAGTGGGAGATGATGGAATGTTGTCCCATGCCAAAATATCTGATATGAAGCCCTGGAATCCTCCTTGCAGCTCCTCCAATGAGTAGATCATTCCTCCACTAAAGAAACAAGACAAGAGAGACTCCATGAGTTCCTCTCTCGCTGCACCCAGAAACACAACGTCCTCTCTGCTGTAGAGCTAACGCTGTAGGTGATGAATGTAGCTGTGGCCAATGTAGGATTGAGGAAAACCAGATCAATCCTCATCCTTCCTTGAGGAAGAGGTAGGGATTACCGACTAGGAACACCCTAGTGCCTGAGGGCACCATCACCCTGCAAAATAGCCTGGGGATGCAAGCCTTTGCAGACCCAAGTTTGAAACTCCAAAAAATGTATCAAAATGGGCTGCCATCTCCTCCTTATAAACAAAAGGAACTCTTCTCCACCAAGGTCCCACCAATTAGGGTTTCCACCCTCATGTGAATCTCTTCCCTCCAAAACTGCGCAGCTTCTCTAGGAAGCCTCTTCCTCCTTGGGCAGTGCTGTTGAATTTAGTCAAAGGTGAATAATCAAGTGAGCTGGGTTCCATTCACACCCTTGGTGTCTATTTTAGCTGCTTTATTCTCCTCCTTTTCACATGAGGAGTGTTATTTCTTCATCTAAAAGGGGCTAAGGTGTCTCCTTCCCCATTTTATTATGCAGAAAATAAAATGTGCAACTATAATGTTCCATTTTAGCTTTAGGCTAAAATTGGGAACATTACAACCCCCCTCCCATTACAACTTTCCTAGAAAAAGAAAACCATATTTTTACTAAATATCTCTTATTTTTACCATACCCCAATGCCTATAAAACCTCCTCTGCCCCTCATTCTATCCCTCTATACCTACATTATATTGACTTTATTTTTAAAATTTTAAAATCCCCTTTATGAATGGAGGTGATAAGATAATGGTCAACAAGTTGAAGGCCTATTAGAAATAACACCTATAACTTATGGAAAATTACATGACATAATATGTTAATCCACGAAATATATCTATGAATTTTTTACAATTTTAAGAGTTTACAATTAATTTATGGATTTTTTTACTATTAATTTAATTTATGGAATTATGGATTTTTTTACTATGTATAAGAAGAAGTTATACAACATGGATGCCAAGAGGTTTCCTAAAATTTCTTCTAACTCTAGCCAAAGCCCCCACCTTCAGCTCAACCAAGGGTGGCATAAATATTCCAACCCTTGGCTAGATCATTGGGGAATAAAGGAGGAAATCATATTGCAGAATTTGAATAGTATTACAAATATTATTAGCTCCAAATTTAAGGAGAAATTGTGGGGAAATAAAGAGCTAGAGGGGAAAAGGAAACTACAATATTATTGCGCCGAGAGGCACATTCTACAACCCATTATGAGGGGGATGTGTAAATATGTCACGTATCCAATAAAATAATAATAATAATAAAATAATGTCCACCAAAAACAAATAAAAAAACTACAATACAATTAAACACAAACAAAATTGTGCTCCAATTTTTTTCAATATTTCTTTTAATTAAATATTTGTAAAATGAATCTTTAAAAGAAAAATCATACCCTATGGATATTATATTTTTTAAAGACATAAATATTTCCACATCAAAGTTGTAATATTTGAAAATATTAATTTTATGTAATTTTATTATAGATTTTGTTATCATGCAATGTAAAAAACATCATTAAATCTAATATTAATGTTAAAAACTTATTATTATTATTATTATTATTATTATTATTATTATTATTGTTGTTGTTGTTGTTGTTGTTGTTATTAAATTTAATATTATTGTATTTAATAACATTGACTTAATAATTTAAAAAAATGTTTTCATTTTGAGGGATTTGATTCCTCTCGACACAGGATAGATCTGGAATTAGATGGATCTAGGCTAGTAGGCAGGTGATCAAACCCAATATCCATAATTAGAGTGATGTCTCTGTCTTGAATAGAGTTAATATGAAAATGAAAATTGGCAAGAATAAAACTAATTCTTATGAGCTTCATAATGAATCTAGGCATTAGTCAATTACCAAAATTCCATGGGATGAAAGAGTTTTCCATCTGTGTGATCCTATCAAGGTCGAATATGAAAAACACTTTCTCTTGGATTTTCCATATCATGCTCACATTTAATCTAATTTTCAAAATATTTTTCGCACTACCAACCTTATTGATCTTTTAACTCAACAAACTGTGGTGATCTAGGAACGATTCTCTCACTTTTGTTTGAGCATAGAAATAAAATTTTGAAGAATCCCGATTAATATATTACCTTTCTAAAGTTTGGTAGACCATATAGGTCTTAGTGGATTCTAATCATCATTATAATCATAAATATATATTATATTAATTTTTAACCTAAATTTGACAAATTAGATTTCATGGTCACATGAACCATTGCTTTAAATCACACTAGGATATACATCTTTTATTGTAAGTATTTAGTCACATGGAAAAATATTATGGTAACTTCCATTAACCCTACATGAAGTGGGTTCATAGATATGTGGACATGCCATATTCAATTAACTTATTTATGTGTAAATTTTTAATTTTATGTTCCTTGGGTTTAAATCATGTGGTAGGGAAAATTATTTTTGATCCTGTCCATATGGGTTCAATTCTTGTGATATGTTAGTTCATTTGATAAGACTTGAAGCCTTATGTGACCCCAGGATAAAGCTCCTTATTGGATTTATAGATGCTTTAGCTCTTAATAAGTCATAATTTATTGGTATATCTAGCTTGTAGGCCATTGGATATACTCTTAATTCTAAAATGGTAGCCGAAAGGTTTGATCTTGGGCCTTACCTAAATTTCTCAAATGAATTATTGATTTACCACAGTTGAAAAAAGAATTTTATTTTATTTTGGGTAAATCACCATTGCACAAATTTTGACAATTGGAATTGTCTCAAATATCTTGCATGTTTTAATAACCATATTATGTGTATACATGTAGGAGTAGGAGATGATCACATGAGAGACATCATATTTTTCATAATACTGCAATCATATGAAACCCATTGGTAAATCCTTGGAATTTTCAGCAAGTCATTTCAAACATTACCGGGCTTTATTGCACATTAATCATGCTATAAAATTTAGTGAATTAATTAGGTATGGTAACAATATACCACACACCTTTGACATATTAACACAATATTTCTAGATCCACAAATTGAATCTCATTTTCCCCAAATTTTCACCGCATCTGAATTAGGTTATAATGATTTATGATAATTTTCCTACTTCATGGATGAAATTAGTGAGCTTGAATGCTTTCTCTTTGTGTGTACATGCACAAAACATTACATCTACAATGGAAAGGTATCCACATGACATGTAGAAAATAACGAACTAGAATCCACATCACATAACACAATGGAGTTTGAGGGGGATAATGTTTTAAGATTGATGGTGTATAGGACCCAATGTGTTGGTCTAAGGTTTTCATTGATGTCAATATGAGGATCCATATTCTTGTAAAGACCTAAAAACCCTAATGGAAAAACCTTGCAGCGATATCATGCAGACCTCGTATGAAGAGGTCCTTTCTCATGATGACAAGTCCCTCTTGGTTAATAAGGATGACATTAATGATGATGTGCTTACTCTTGATGAAGAAGCCTGGAAATAGCATGATGTCAAGATGGAAAATATTGTTAAGGTTCCAAGTATGAATCATGTACCTTGTTTGGTAACCTAGAAGACTACACTTGATGATGTGATTCGATGAAGGTCTTGATGACATTGTTGGAAACTATATGATGACATGGAGGACCATTTTATAATGACATGGAGGACCATTTGAGGACATGGAAAATGATTGGGGACATGACATGGAGGACCATTTGATGACATGGAAAATGATTGGGGACATGAAATGAAGGACTTGAAGAAAACTTGATGGCATATGATGACATTGTTGGAAGATTTCATTTAATGATCTAGATGGTGGCTTGAATACTCTTTGAAGCTCTCCAAATGGAAAATTATGGATTCACTATCAGGATGACTTTGTTAGATACTCTCATGATGACATTCATAATAATATTATTAGTGCAAAAAATGGAGAAGCCATTTATAACCACACGCTGTCCCAAACACTCCTCATTTTGTCCCAAATATTTTATGCATTAAATTTCAAGGTCAGTCTCATGAAGAAATAATTTTCACTACCCTATAGGCGGCTTCTCAATTTGAATCTTGTACCATCTTTTAGGGCATAATTTTTCCTTTCTAATGAGCCCTTACATGCCCCTGAATGCCTTCTAGATTGGGAGAAAATGAATTTTTAAGATGATATAACATATTATTTCTCATGGCCGACCTAAGCCTACTTATCTAAGTCGGCTTGACCACCATAAGATGTGTCTCTTCAAAATATGGAAAAAATGTTATATATATAACCTAAAACTCGTCCATTCCAACAGAAATTTTTGGTCAAGTTCAGAAATAAATTCGGTCAAGAACAGAGGTGAAAATCCGAGCGTGAGGAAGAGTTATGAAGTTGTTTTTGTTGGGTTTTTCTATATTTTGTTTAGAGAAAAATTGAGATTGAATGTGCAACAAATTCTAGAACTGTGGCAACAAGTTTATGGACCTGTGACATGATTATAGAAAGCTCAATTGCCTCGGATCTGTGATAGTTGTGACAAAACACAATTTGGACCTGCAACTTTTCTGTGATATACCTGAAAATTCAGACCTGCAAATTTTCTGTGACAGACCTGGAATTCGGACCTGCAATTCATCTGTAACAAACATGCAATCTGGATCTGCAATTTTCCTGTAACAGGCCTGTAATTCACTCTCTCCTCAACACTAAAATTCAGTGATGTATGAAGTCTAATACTTGCCTACAATTCAGCACTTTGAAGACAGATTTTTGGTCCAGGTTTCAAGTGTATTCTGAAAACAATTGAGAGCATTTTAGAAGGATACTAAAGCATTGATAGCATACTAATTTGAGCTAGGTTGAAGGCAGATATAGGGGTTTTTTGGAAGACTGGTTGGAGTAGATTCATAATCATTTGAAGCCTCCTTCTCTTGTGTGTTTTTGTGCAATTTTGAAGTGTTTTGATCAGTCCAATTGAGAATTTATTAATGAGCCTTAAACCAGACTTTAATTAAGACTTTAAGTGGACTTGAAGAAGCATTGGGACAGACTTACTGAAGCTCAAAGAAAAAATTTTTGAAAGAAGAATTAGAGTTACTATTGAACACATTGTAAAGGAGAATTTGCGTTCAGCTTTAGAGAAGCCCTATGAAACAAAATTGAAGATCTGGAAGAATTATTGAAGACATTTAGAAGCTGTCATTGAAGACCCGTGATGAAGCCCTCATGAGGTGACCTTGGAGAAAGTGTTTGGGTGACATGAAGAGTAGTGGAGACACCTACATGAGAATACCAAGGTTTTCATTGATGAAATGATTTAGAGAAGGCATCATTGGCTAAGATATTGACAAGGTTCATTTTGGATGTTATCGGGATCCATGAAGAACTAGTGATCTTAACTTGACGAATTGAAGCTGAGGGTGGGAGCACTAGAGGATAGGAGTCCTCAAGAAGACCAGGTTGGAGCCTCTACTAGAGATTGGGTTGGAGCACTAGTGGTTGGTGCCTCATAGTGACAAGGTTGGAGCCTTGGAATATAGGGTTGGAGGCCCAGAGGTCAGAGCCTCATGAAGTCCAATTCGGTGCTTGGAAAAGTACAGGTTGGTGCCTGGAAGGATTGAAGATTGGTGTCTTCATCTAGGGTTGGAGCCCTGCACAAATATTGTTCTTAATTTATTAATATTAATAAAAACATTTATTCTTATTTTTCATTTGTGTTCTAAATATAAGTGATCTAACTGGTAAAAATAAAAACTGGAAATAAATAGTGATTCACCCCCCCTCTCAATATTTCCAACACAATGGTCATGTATCAAAATCCATGAATAAGGTGCATCAATTGTCCCATCTAAAGACATATTCCTGTATAACATGTTACTGACTAATATTAATGGCTATCATTGCATTAGTGGTCACCTAACAAATATGGATAGCTAGGGCACCATATCAAGTCACATAATTATACAAGGGAAAGCCTTTACAAATTAATAATCATATGTAACCACAATGTCAAGATCTATAATTCCTAATCAACGAATCAAAATAGGTACCAAGCAAGACATAAATAAATGTCTACATTTAAGGCATTATATATTAACAAAAAAACATCTAATAAAAATCATAGTGCACACTGATTGATACATATAGTCATGTAAAGTAGAAGTGGACACACCACCCATGTCACCCATGTCACACGGATGGATGTCTCTTTCTTTCGAGAGGTGGTCTCCATCCTTCATGATTTTGGCGAATCAATAGTATTACATGTAAGTCTTTTTTATGTTTTCATCATTGGTTCTAGGTACTGCTAGGTTCATACACATGTGCAGGAATATTTTTAAACTGTTAAATGCCCATAACATCCTCTATCTTAAGTAATAAGCCATTGAATAACAATTTACTTACTTTAGCACAATTGATTTTTTATTTAGCAGTGTTAGAGTAAGTTTAGGAATTAGATTTTATTCTCCTACAATATTTGAACCGACCTATCTATTAAGGTTCAAATCATCTCCTCATGGCATGTAAGCAATAAAACTAGTTATAGTGTCACTTTTCTTTGTGAAGGGTTTAATAAAATAAGCTTTTGTATACCTATAAATTTTGTATGCATATACTCTTTACTTTTAATAAATTTGTTTTGTGATTTTTGAACTCTGATATATGATTATCCTTCAATCGATGCTAGTTTTTTGGGCATGAATCATATTTATAAGCAATGAAATTTGCTATAGAATGCTTTATGTATGGTTGCATTAGTAGAAAAGTCTCTTGGAATATTGAATTATTTCTCTTCTAAGGACCACAAGCTAGAAATACAAGCATTGGAAGAAATTGATTCCTTGAGAAATAAAATTGGCACCATAATTGTAATTCTTAAAGATAAATGGTTTAGAATAGTTATTACAATATACTCGAGTGAAATAAGCTTTTAATTGGGAAGATGATATTATTGAACAAATATTTCATGGAATGTATGATATAATCATGATCACATGATTCGTTAATGTTTAATTTTTCCATGTTGGGGTTATTATGGCTAAACTAGTAAGACACATGCTAGCTTGTTGCTAGTAAGATCATAGATATTGTATCATTGGTAGAATCATAATTTTTTTAGACTCATTAGAGAAGGCATGCCTAAGGGTATAGATATAAAGTTTCTCTCGAATTGAATCAATCATTTAATTTTTTAGTCATTGGTTATATAAGCACAACTCTAAAGGTATTAATTTGACCTATGATTTATCAATGTGATTTTTTGTAAATTTATTTTATGTTTCCTAGAAAATGGATGATATATGTTGTGTTGTGTATGGAATCTATACATACTTATAAATAATAATAAAAATATTACAAATCCAAGAGACAATATATATTCGCACCACTTCAACTACAAGCTTAGGATCATTATGGATAGGATCCCAATATCCATTACCCTACTTAAGCTTCACAAGGCTCTTTGGTTTAGGAATCATGAGGGGAATAATGTGAAACTTGTCAAGCTAAGGAAATTAAAGTACATTAGGAAGGGACTAATATCCACAAAAATCATGGAATTTATGAACGACATTCAAAATTATATGTTAAATGAAACCAATTTTATAACTAAGGAGGATTGAGAATGTATGGTTGGGGTTTCCTTCCCACAATTCATGGCATCTCATCCATAAAATATAACCATTAACACATATGTATGAGCTCCATACCACCTTAGTTTCTTGCACCTAGATTTGAAATTTATATACCACATGTTAGGGTGGTATAATCTAAGAAAAACAATTATAATGTTGTTCAATCTTAAATCAAAATAATTTTATTATTTTTCTATTGACTTGAAATTTTAGTGCTAATCACATTCCATGTTATGTTAAACTCAAGGAACCACAAGATTCTATTCTATGAAATGAAATGGAGGAATAATTGCACATAAAGCCTAACAATCCAATCCCAACCTAATTTGGAAAAGCTATAGACCAAAAATATTCTTAGAGTGTTCATTTTCTTCATGTCACTAAGAATCTGTAGTATTCTAATACATAATATGGAACTACCAAAACAATAAAAAATGACGTGAAATAATAATTTTAAGGGCACCTACACATCGTGGGGTGTATTACACCTATGAACCCTAAACTATGAAGTTAATATCTATGTAGGCTAGTTCTATTCAAATAAAAAAGTTACATTTCATTGGTTGATAATAAATTAGATCATTACAAGTAAGGGAGAGCCATTTAAATACAACTATCACTTAATGATGACCCATTAATGACAAATAGTTAATAAGTTTACAAAAAAATAGCTCATGTACAAAATATGTTTTTGCAGCGAGAGGTGCTCTACAACCTAGTATAGGGGGAGATGTTTATGCATAAATATTTGTAAAATTTAACATTTAGCATAAATATTAAAAATAAAAAATAATAATGTAATGTTGGTCCTAATTAAAAATTTAGTATGTGAGAGATATGTTTTCAGCTAATGTTACATTAAAAAAAGTTAAAAGATATGTTGGCTAATATTGAATATGTCCACTTGATAATTTTTTAAACCAAAAAACACATATATACAATCACCACCTATTTCATTCAGTTTCTATTGTCTCCATTTAATAACAAATTATACTAGGTATTTAAATTATGCTATCAAGTGTGTAGATTTTGTTATACAAGGTATTAGATTATGTTAATGCAAAAGTAAGCTAGGTTTAGATTTTATCTTTTAATTACCAAATATCAGGTTTATTTTAAAAATTATCAATTTCAATTTTTAATGACGACATTTTTATTTGAGTCATGGGGTTGCATCCTAATAATGATAATAGTATGCTTGGTATATCATTACTACCACATATTACGTTACCAGGTGGGAAGAAGCCAAAGCTGTCAAGGATTGTAATACGGACACGACGACACACTTCAATTTTGAAAATATCCCGACTAGGTTTGGGTGCCCAAAGATCCTGATGAGTGACAAAGGTACGCATTTCATTAATGAAACTATTAAGGCTCTCACTGAGGAATTCCAGATTCACCATGCAAATAGTACCCCATATCATCCACAGGCGAATGGGACCGTAGAGACATTTAATAAAATTTTTGAACATGCGCTCACCAAGGTCTGTAATGCACAATAGAGCGATTGGGACGTGCATATCCCCTTTATAATCTAGGCCTATAGGACTACATTTAAGAATATCACGGGGAATAAACCCTTCCGAATGGTCTACGGGAAGGAGGATATCATGCCTATGGAATACATCGTTCCCAGCCTGCGCATCTCGACCTTCACAAATATGGCATACCCCACGTCATGGAGGAACGCTTGGCACAGTTGGTGGCCCTGGAAGAAGACCGGTTCATTGCTCAATTCCACCAACAGGTTCAAAAGGCATGGGAAAAAGCTTGGCATGATTGACATATTCTGCAGAAGGTCTTTTTGGAGGAAGAATTGGTACTACTTTACAATAGCCAGTTTGCGAGACACCCGGGGAAGTTCCGACAACACTGGTTAGGCCCGTATGCAGTAAAGGAAAATACCAATGGAGGTGCGGTTAGATTGGCTACGTTGTGCGGCGATTCACTGTCGAGATATGTTAATGGGAGTCGATTTAAGTCCTATAGGGACTCCTCAGTGCCGATCAAATGACTATATGGCCGAAGTATTTTTATAATGGATACTGAGTGCACCTGGTCACGACCTCCTAGACAGAAGCAATGGATGTGCATGGATGATTTGAAGGACTAGAGGTGCGGATGGGTGCGATGCAGGAACATGTGTTGTGCAAAGTGGAAGAAACTAGCTGTTGAAACGAAGCGAGAGCATGGAAAAAGATGCCTCTTGTTCGACGAAGCGGGTAATTGGCAATTAATGTGGCGATTTACAAGGATTTTTTACCGTTCTCGTAATGATGAAAGGATTTTAAGGATCAACAAGCCGTTCTCCCCTCAGAAAGGCTATAAGACGAGGACTGTTAGTTTTACGGGATTAAACTGTTGTTCAAGATTCTCACACCTTGGCCACTTTGATATATATCATCTCATATGTCTCCTTTCCATCAACATGACTGAGTGAGCTATGCCATCTAACAATATCAACGCCGAGTTTATATTCCTATCCAGGATGACCGCTACAAACCCTAATGAGCCTAGTAATGGTAATGTCAATTCAAATATTTCCTTATGAACATGGTAAACAAGATCTTGATGAGACTTATTAGATTTTAAGTTTTTCTAACTATAATATTTTTGAATTTCTTTCAAAAATTGTAAGTTTTACTGGATGGGGTGAATCATTGGTCCTTTTGAGGATTATGGATGATAATGTCGAGTTTTAGATTTATTTTCTGTAAAAGAGTCTTTACTATGTTAAATATTATTTTCTTGATTGATAATAGAATATTCATGCTATATAAGGATGAGAGTTCATCAGAATAAATAATTTCAGTGAAATTACATCTTTCAGTAAAAATAAAATCTATTTGTTTTTCGAATCTTTCGATTGTTTCCTTAACACTTATTATTTATATAAGCAATAAATAAAAAATGATCATTTGAGATTTTATTTTGAAAAAGCCAAAAATTTATACTAAGCGATTTTTTTTTTTTTTTTTTTTAAGGAAAAGAAAAAAACACTAGTATACAAGGAATAGAAGGGGTTACCTCCTATGAAAAGTACGTTTTCAAAATCTTCCCATTAACAGACAAATAATATTTTTTCTTGATAGATCTTGCAATAAGAATGTTGATGGGCCTATTTCTTCAATTACGTGAAACAGACCTAGCCAGAGTTTTTGAAACTTTGCGTGTTTACCTTTTTCCTCATGCTCTTTGTCCCATTTCAACACCAGATCACCAATTTGAAATTTTTTTTGAGTAACAGAAGTTGAATCAAAAGAGGCTTTTACTATTTTTTGATGATGAGCATGAATTTGTTTGGCTTTTTCTCGTTCTTCTTCTAACTTAAGAATCTGGCATTGTCTAAGTTGTAAAGAAGAAGCAGGAGATTCATCAATAAGTTGTACTAAGGAAAGAGAGAGAATAACTATGTTAGTGGGAAGTACAACTTCTTTTCCATAGAAAATATTAAATGGAGAAGTTCCAATAGAAGCTTTTTGAGTTATTCGATATGCCCAAAGAGAAAAAAGTAATGAATTGTGCCAATTTCGTTTATTTTGATCAACAGTTCTTTTGATTATTCTAATCAAGTTTTTATTTGTGGATTTTGCCAAACCATTTCCTTGTAGATAATAATTTGGAGAATACTTAAGTTTAAAACCTTTTTTAATTTCAAATTCCATCATAGCAGTTCCTGAGAAGTAGGATGCATTATCAAACATCAAAGTAGTAGGTAAGCCAAACTTGGTTATGATATTTCTGTCGATGAAATCAATGATATTCCCATAGTTGGATACTTTTAATGGAATTGCTTCCTCCCATTTAGTAAAGTAATCTGTAGTTGTGAGAATATATTTGTGCTCTTTGGAGGAGTTAGGAACAGTCTCACCAATTATGCATAATCCCCATTTCTCAAATGGTTATTCGATATTAACTGGTTGTAATGGGAATGTTGGCTTCCTTTGTCTTCCAGATGTACTTTGACACATTTTTCATTTTCTTGTGTATTCATGAGAATCCGTGAAAAGTGTAGGCCAATAGTAACCTGCATGTAGGATTTTGTGTGCTATCGTATTTCCTCAAAAATTTCCTCCAGCTGGTCCATCATGGAGTTCCTGCAAGACTTTCTCTGCTTCAGATTTTTCTAAGCATCTTAAAAGTACAGAATCAAATTTTTTCCTAAATAACACATCGTTGATTAATTCATATTATTTAGCCTTTAATCTTAAAGCTTGTTTTGTTTTGTAACTGAGTTGATTTGGAGCATATCCATTCTTCAAATAGAATATAAGATCAACATATTGTGATTGTGCATCATTTAGGCTTACCTCTGATATTTTCATGTTGTTACTTAAATCTTCTTTTGATGATAGATGGGATGCTCCTATAAGAATTCTGCAAAAACCTTGACCTCTAACAATTTTAGAGGATCTAATTTCTACATCATATTCTTGTAAATCAGTCACCCAGTTAGTTCCCTTCTCTCTAATTCTCTTTGCATCAAGAGTTGTCTTACTGCAGAGAATGGAATATGATTTTAGTGTGAGTCTTTAGGAGAAAAGGTCTAAAATTCTTGATAGCCTTAAAGACAGAAAATTCTTACTTTTCAATAGATGTCAATTTAGTTCCGCACGTTATAAATTTGAACTGAAAAATGATATCGGTGCTTCAATTTGTTGGTCATTCAGCTGTGTTAAAACATCGGCATATGATGTATCCAATGAAAAAGTGTATAATGTAAAAGCATTAAGAAAATTGGGGGTAGTCAGGAATGGAGCATTGATAATTGACTGTTTAATCAAATCAAATGCTTCTCTTTCATTATGTCTCCATTTAAAGATCTTAATCAAGTTTTGTAAAGGTAAAACAATTTGTGAAAAGTTAGGGAAAAACCTTTTAACAAAATTAATTGGCCCAAGGAATGACTGCATAGTTTTCTTGTTATGAGGGAAAGGAATTCGTTTGATTTCTTCAATTCATTCAGGATCAATATAGATGGCACTTTTTGACACAGCGAATCCTAAATTTTTTCCTTCATCTAATGCGAAAAATGATTTCTTGGGATTCAATGAGATGTCATACCTTTTGCATCACTCAAATACTTGATTTAGGTCATTCATATGATTGGTTACTTGTTTAGAGAAGACTATAATGTCATCTAAATAAATAACTATTGTTTTATTTACGAGACCTCTAAAAGTTGTGTCCATAGCTCTCTGAAAGGTGGCACATGCATTAATTAATCCAAAAGGCATATGTTCCCCACTTAGTTCTGAATGTAGTTTTCAATCTGTCAACTGGATGTACAAGAATTTGATTATATCCCGAAAATCCATCTAGAAAGGACATGAGTTCAGAACCAGCTACTCTCTGTAGTACTTTTTCCATGGTTGGTAATGGAAAGTTGTCCTTCTGACAAGCTTTGTTTAAATTTCTAAAATCAATGCAAATTCTAATATCACCATTCTTCTTCCTGACATGTACCAAATTTGATACCCATTAGAATGCTTGACTTGAAAGATGATTTTTTCCTTGAGGAGTTTGTTCAATTCTGTTTTAATTTGATTCTCCATATTTGGATGAATCTTCCTCAATTTCTATTGTATAAGATTTTCTTCTGAGATCATAGGAATGGTATGTTGAATCACAGAAGTATCATATCTTTTAAGATCAGTATAATCCCAAACAAAGGCACATTCAAACAATCTAATGAATGATAATCTTTCTTCAGAAGATAAACCAAGACCTAAATTCACATTTTGAGGTTTTTCGTCAGTTCCTAGATTTACTAACTCAAATCTTAAAGTAGAGCTTTGTGTTTTTGAGTTAGTCACTGTTTTAAACCTATATTTTAGATCATATAGGTCTTCTAACTTGACAACAGATTTGGGAATAGGATTTTAATCTTGTTCTTTATTAATCTGAATATCATG
Source organism: Pinus albicaulis (assembly GCA_034641835.2). NCBI lineage: Eukaryota > Viridiplantae > Streptophyta > Pinopsida > Pinales > Pinaceae > Pinus > Pinus albicaulis. The sequence goes on from CM076581.1 coordinate 365,485,669, forward strand.
TTCATTTTCATCCAAAATTTGACTATCATAAGATCCTTTAGATGTTAAAAAATCTATGATGTCTGAATCGTTATTTAATACTCTCCAATTGGTAATATTATCAGGAATAGATGGTCTAAAAAAAAAATCAATAGAAAATCTATTGGGACTAAATTCTTGGGATGGGATTAACTTCGAGGCTACATTAGCCAATAGATCTGCACTAGCATTTTATATTCTAGTTACAGAAGAAATGTTGAAGGCTAAGAAATGAGTGGTTAATTCTTGGACTAATGATTGGTAATGCTTTAAATGTCCAGAATTACAATGAATAGTATCTCTTACCTGTCTAACTATGATTTCTGAATCTCCTATAACTTTCAGATATTTGATATTAAGATCAATGGCTTTTAATAAGCCTTGAACTAATGCTTCGTATTCAGCTACATTGTTTGTACAATTAAATTCTAATCTACAGGCTAACATGGTCTTTTCTCCTTTTGGGTTTATTAAACTACAACCCGCATCTACACTATCTTCGAATTTAGAACCATCGAAATAAAGAATCCAAAAAAAAGAATTAACTACTTTTCTATCTGCAAAATTTATACATTTGTAATTATCTGGCTGGGAAAAATTCTCAACCTGAGAAACAAATGCATTATCAAAAAAAGGTGATGGTTGAGCATTGAAATTTTCCAAAAATGACCCTGCTAAGTAGTTCCTAATAATGTTGTTATTGAACGCTACTAGCTTGTTTACTCCTTCAATATCAGTGATTGTATGCTTCATAAACTTTTCACGGTCTACCCGAATTTGATTTGGCTTTCCATTATATGGTAACCACATATGTGACCAGTCTGTTGCAAAATAACCATGTATTTTTTCAGGCCAATCAGGGCTTAAAACTAAGCCGTAAAATTCAAGAATATCAACCACTAATAAATCAATTATTTGGGTAAATTTTGGGTTTGATGACAATCTGATGGAAACATAATTTATTTCTCCTACCAACTCTACTCTGGTTCTATCAAGTTGTACTATATGAACGGGTGAACTCTAAGGAGTTATGTTCATTTTAGCACAAAATGATTTTGGCATTATGTTTGAGGAAGCTCCTGAGTCTATTAAACAGTTATGAACATTTTTTTTGTAGATCTCATAGGTTAGGATAAATGGAGGAGTATGAGAGATGGATCGATCACCTATCATAATCAAGTCTGTAGCATCAATTTTCATTGAAGGAGAAGGTGGTTTACCCATTTCATTAGGAGCTTGTACTATTACTAGAGCAGGTAAGTTTGAAGAAGGAACCACATTTAAGTCTCTGAGTAAGATTTTCTGTTTCTATTTCAATTTAGTAAGCTCATGGATTGAAATTTAAGCTCTTTTTTTCTTCATATCTTCTACTACATTATACTCAATGGTGTCTGAGACAACCATTGTCTTATATGTAGGTGAAGTGCTTGAAGTAATAGGACTTGTTTGTGTAGTCTTTGAATTAGAAATTTTCCTTACCGATTTGTCTTTAGCAGGAGTTGAAGCATTTTGCTATTGATTTGGATGTGTTGCTTCAGTAGTATTTTTAGTCCATGTGCTCACAGGTAAAGGTTCAAGTTGTTCTTCATTTGGTAGGATGAAATCCCACATTCCATTTAGTTCAACTTCTTATTCTTCGTCATCTTCTTTTTCCTATGTTTGCTCTTCCTCTTCTTCTTGATCAGATTCAACATTAGATATGATATTTGGAGGTTGAGAATTAGATGATTGACCTTTCTTAAAATTTATGAAAGTATTTTTTGAGGTAGCATTTTCAGCGACTTGTTTCTTGATATCTTCCATCTCATTTGTCATGGTTTTCAAAACTTTTTGAAGACCTTCTACATCAAAAGGATCTTTTGGTGCCTTCTTTTTAGAATCATCTTTGAAAGACACTTTCTTTGATTTTCGATCTTCTTGAGAATTCTTTTTCTCAAGAGCAGTTATGTGTTTCTCTACAGATAGTTATTCTTTCACATTTTCTGCAAGTGTTTCCAGTTTTTCTCTATCAACAAAAATAGCTATATTGGATGGAAGGGATGAAATATACAACTCAATTTGAACTTCTGCCCCAGGAACTGTTGTGGTAGGAATTTTATTGAGTAATTTATTAAATATTAAGTTGAAATCTTTTATCTTCTCACCTGTTTTATCTTTTAGATTTGAAAAATTATTAATGAGCGTAGCAATGGTCCTGTCATCCCTAAATTTATCTAGAAATTATTCTTCGAACATATTCTAGCTAGTTATAGAGCGGGCAAGGAGTGAAAAATACCAGGATCCTGTAAATCCTTTTAGAGTATATGGAAATAATCATACAACGCAATCCTCTTCAACTACTCCATTTAAATTGACATCTAATGTAAAATTGTGAATGTGTTCTTCTATCGGAAGACCATCATCAAGATTAAATTTACGTAGCCATATTTTAGGATTTTTGGGAAGAGCATGAAGAGGAGCGGGCATGTTTACAACTCCTGGATTTCTCCATGGGTTTACATTTGGTGGAGGTACTTGGCCTGCCATTGGATTTTGGATAGGTTTGTTGGGTGGATTTTGAGTTGAAGAAGAGGCAGGTTGAGTGCTAGGACTAGTTGAAGGGATAGTAGTTTGAGTACCAGAACTAGTCAAAGTAATACTGATTGTTGGAATGGAAGTTGTGGAAATGAGCGGAGGTAATGGAAGTGAATGGGATAAGATCTCACTGGCGATTGACTCTGATTGGGTCCTATTTAGTCTCTTTCAAGTACTATTGATTGGAAATTCAAAAGGGAGAATTATTGTCTTTTGAATTTCTGATCGAGTTAGTATTCTTCTAGGTTGTAACGAAGATGAAATAACGATATCCGATATTTGAGAATATTCAGTCTTTTCAGCAGAAATAGATACTCTCTCTAAATTTTCAATCAAAGGCTGAACTTCTGGGGAAGCTTGATGGGAATCAGGAGATAGTATGGGTTGAGTATCACTAGGATACTTAGGAGAAAGATGATCAACTTCAGATTTAAAAAATGAATATCTAGATAATTTTATAGAAGTTCATGGGGATCTAGAGGGAGTGAGACTTTTTGATTGACCTTTATATTGATAAGATCTTCTTTCCATTCACAGGGGTTCAGGCCCTTCTTCTAGCACCATAATGTTGAGGCCTTGGAATTTCGTTTCCAAAACATGGGGGAAAACCACCCAGTCTGGACCTTAAAGTAACTCCTTTTCTGTTTGGTATAGTGGCTCTGATTGGGGATAATGGGACCAGCTTCCCAATAAGGATGATTTTGAGGGTGTGATTATATGGCATGCAAATGGAAATGACTTTAATATATCATATGCATCTATCTAAACTATTTATTCTATTACATACCTGGGGTGTTTCTTCCTCTATGCGATCTGAAAAGATATCCTTCAACTATTAGTAATATAGATCATTTAACAGTTGAAAGAGATGAAAATTATGTAAAATGATTCTTCTAACATAGTAGTTTGACTAGAATAATTGTGAAAATATATTGCATTCATATATATGATTATACATTCAATAGGAAACTACAGACAAATATTAGAAAAGAAGTTCATGTAACATTCATCTATAATAACGTTTCAAATATATAATGAAATAAAAGATGACTATCAATCTATAAAGAAAAACTTAATACAATTGAATAAAATTACCATGTGTATGAATTCCTACTCATATAAACTGATAGTAATTGATCTACTCCTTCTCACTTTCAATAAATTTAAAGAGTACAATAGTGCAACATCAGTTAAACAGCTTTAATTGTCAAAAGATAACAGATGTGTTCCATTAATTCATCAAAGCACTTACAAACTTACAATAGTGCATTCTTTGAAAATGTTTCTGACAAATTTCTGGACCCTTCTCTAAATGTATGAGAGGGGTTTAAATACTAAAATAACTATGTTCTAATAATAGATTTTTACAAAAATATAGAGGAGGTTCAAACAACCATCCTCGTAGGACTAACTTAAACTACAATCTAGGAAAATAAAATAACAATATTGATTTATGAATTTCGCCCTTTCTTTTGGAGGTGGTCACAAAGTTGAAAAATATATATCATTGGCTTGAGCTGAGCTGGCTGTGAAATTCTTGATCTGACCTGTCCCTTGAATAATACATTTGAAAGTATGGGCTGCGATATTTTTGTTGAATCTCTTAAGGATCGAAGAGTCTGATACTGATGATAAGTTTTGATCAGAAAATTCCAATAATTTTCTTGATCAGACTTATTTACCTTCTTAATTACTTCGTCATTTGTGTCTAATTTATGCTTCCACTATGATTCTATATGTCTTACTTCTGAAAACACTTCAGACATGTTCTCTTTGAGAAGTTTTTCTTTTACCAGTTTTTCACACACAGATTCAATAATTTCATTTGATAACTTAGATGTTTTCGCTGCTTCTTTCTCTTTCTACTTGATTTGTGTTTCACAATCTCTAAATAGAATCTCCTTATGAAAATTATCTACTTGAGGTAGATCTGCTTCCTTTCCTAAGTCTGATATTTTCAATTGAATGTGTTCATTGATATTATTTTCATGTATTTCACATTCAAGCTTCTGGATAGCTATCTGATGGATCAGTGTTTTATTTGAATCAAAATAAGATTCAATCATAGAAGCTTTATGAAAAAATAATTCCTGTTCATTATTTAACTTAGAATTTTTATCTAGTGCTTCTTTAATAAACTTCTGCAACTGTGGTTGGCTCTGTATTCTGATCATTGTTGTTTCTAGTTGTGCTTGTTTCTCTTTGATCTCAAATTGATGCTATAATTTGAGGCTTTCGAAATCCTTTTGAAACTGGGCCATATTTTCTTTGATTTTCTGACTGGAGTTGGATTTTTCTTCATTTAACAATCTCTCTAGTTATAGTAATCTGGCTTCCTTTTGCTTCAACAACACTCTAACTTCAGTAGCTTTATCAATGGTGGTAGTATCATATGCTCCCGCGTACTGTGATAATTTAGTTAGATGTTTTGTAGGGTCATCTAAGGAATCTTTACACAATACATCAACCGATTCATCTGTGAGATTTGATAATGTCTCATCATTTCTTCTTCTTTTGTTCCTCTTAACTACAACCTTATAGCTAGGACTATATAAGATGTCCAGTGAAGGAATTTCTTCAACTTGTAGAACTATATTTTCTATAGGGTAGGCCGATATGATCTCTCGATCATGAGTTTTTGGAACTTGTTGTAGTGGATTAACAGTTTCCACTATCTTCTGGGAATTTTTAGGTGTCTGAAATCTAGATATTTGATCAGTGTTGGGATTAGCCTTAGCAGGTTTTATTGCTTCAGAAAAATCCTCCCATTCACTACTAAAATTCTTCGTTTGTGATTTTTCAGACTGATCTAGTGTGTTATGACTGTGATGAAATTCTTGAGATGTTTACTCTGTTCCATTACTTTATTTATGCTCCTGCATCTATATCCCTTAGATTACCTGATAAATTATCTTTTCTGGGCTATCCTTTCTGGATTCAGATTTATTTTCAGAATGATCCGAATTATGAGATTGATGCTATGATTGACCTGATTCAACCTCAAACACGTATTTAACTTCATTATCCAAGCCGATACTTGGAGTAGGTCTGTTGACATCTTCAATAGTTAACAAATTGAGAGGAACTCTCTACAATCTCTTATTTCTATATTCTTGGAAAGCTTCCAAATCATCTTGACTCAATTGGCTGGATGAAAACTTGGTTATATCTGAAACATTTTCTATTCCTTGGAAGAGATCATCAAATCCATCTGTTTCCTTTACAAAAGGTTTCATTTTGATCTTTGTAGTGCAATTTTTAATTACATCATTTGGATCGTATAACCTCTTTGGAATTTATGCCAATTTCAATTGATTGATCTTGGAAACCTTCTTGTAGGTATGGCCAATATCATACATTGCAAAAGTGCCACACTGTACAGGGAAACTAGGCCAAATGGCCTTCTTAGCATCTTTCAGTTGTTTAGTGATACCATTAACAAGTTGGTAAGCTATATCTCGTGCAAGCGACTTATCGGGAACATAATAAGGTAAGACGTGGGGAGAAGCATAAATCCCAAATACTCTTACATATGTAAAATTCTCCTCTGCAAACCACCTAGCCACAGAAAGAATATCTGCGCTGGCCTCTTCAAAAACTCTAGGTGCCTTTTTATTGAATATCATTTAGTTCATAGGAAATATGACTCCATAATTTTTTTTATAGAAATGCAGGTGGAAGTCTGAATCCTAGAGGTCTTTTTGGTAAATTTGGATTGGGGTAGGGTCTTGGGTAGTCCATTTCGATCCCATGGTAGGAAAAATAGAATTCAAACAAATGGCATTCATGACATAGGCAGACATATAAAAGGGATGTGTCTCTCTAGATGAAGCACTCCTCTTATTCCTATATTTAGTAATGTGTTTGGCTAAATTATCAGATAGGATGTTTGCCCGATTCAAAATTGATGAATTTACGATTGCATCAATCAATGGAACCCATTTTAATGAAAACCCAGTGGTATCAGGTTTAGCAAACAATCTACACAACAGACCGGCAACATAACAATAAGGGGAAGGAATTTCGACAATAGAGTACGTACCAAATTTATCTTGTTTTAGTTTTCCCTGTTCTTCCTTCCATTCTTTGATGACTTTCATGAGATTTGGATGGTCTGCTCTAAAGCTTTGCAAAAAATCTTTGTCATACTTCTGCTGCGGGGAGGGTGGATGATACACTGCTTTTAAATCTTCTGCCGTGAAGGATCCTAAGTCTTCTCCCTTTGAATCTTTGAATTTCTTGTCAACTATGCTTAAGTGGTCGATTACCCACTTAACCATGTCTATGTAAGGGATAATTTTTGGTCTTTCTTCGACCTTGTGGATGAGTGAACATGCAACATCAAAGTAGGTAGCGTCTGAAGTAGATGTCGTGCCTATTGTAGAGATTTTGGTTATTACTCTTGGTTTTTCATCTTCAAAAAATTTATACATTGTTTCCTATGAGGGACTGCCACATTCCTTATTGCAGGTAGTGTTTGAGAATAAGGGAGACATCTCTGAGTCTTAAGTCGTTAGTGCTTGAGAAATCTCTTTTCCCTTCTTGCTCATTTGAATCGATCTTGATTCGTTAAATGGTTTCCTAATTTTAAGTAAACAGGGAGAGCATTAAAAATATAGAGAATAGAGAGTCAAATCCATTATTTATATCAAACATGCGTGAATAGAGATGAATTTTTTAAAATATAACAACAATCATCAATAATAATTTCAAAGTCAGATCTCTTACACCTTGACACGAAATATATATCAATCAACTTAAAGCCGTTAGATCTCGAATTTAGTTTTGATACAACATAAGCAATTTCGCATTCTCGGGAAATTAAATGTCGTGAATTTGCATATCACCATTTTTAATTTCAACCGCTTAATAATTTTTACCCATAAATGTTGTGAAATGTGATGTGCGCAAATCACACATCACAAATTTTATGCGATAATAGTTTTGTTTTACGGCTAAGTTATGCAAAATGCAAAATGCACATTCAAAAGTGATGTGGTCATGCTTAAATGACTTTAAAGATTTATCTTTGATGCTTTTTTGGCTTGTCGGGTCCGTGAAATCGCACTTATATATAATTACTTTATGAGTTGATCGTTAAATAAGGTGCGATGCGATAAAGAGTTTATAATGATAATTGAAGTTATTCAAGATTTTTAAAACATATCTTCGAAAAAGGTTAGTGCTTTTCGTAGATCGTGTAGCTTAGAGGATTTGTGAGTCATTTTAAGTTATAAGCTATGCGTTTTGCGATGCACTCAATAAATAAAGTGGAAAACTTTAAAAGAAATCTTCTATTTTCCTAGATTTTTGTTTGAAAACTAAAAATAAATTTCCTATTTATTTCTAAAGGGTCCCCATTTATTAAAATAAATGGGGGTTGTTGTATAGCACAACAGAGTTACAATGGGAACTAAATATGCATGATAATGATTTCCAATATATATTCAAGTCGAGTGTAGAGGACGCAAAATCCATGTTAGAGTTAAAATAATAATTTTTAAACTCAATTTAGGATGTGATCGACCACATGTATACTGGATTTTTTTCAAAGGAAATTGTATTTTGAATTATTCCATTAACTGCATCCCAGTAATGATAATAGTATGCAATGGTGATTCCTATCTTTCCAAATTATTAGGTAACTTTTCATGTAAGCGAATATACTTTTAAAAATTGATCCAAATTATTAGCTACTTTCTTATTTACTCTTTAAATTTACATTGATGGTATCACATTATAGAGTTACAAAAATAGAACCAACCTATATTCATTTTAACGTTGAATCTATCAAGTCCCAAGAGATATCAAATATCTTGAGGTGGAAACCTCTTTTTTAGTGTAAAACTTAAGGAAAGGTTTGCACCTCAAGCGATTTGATCCCTCGGGTTAATATGGATCTACTCTATAGTACACAACATTCCCTTACCCCACCATTAAACTTGTCTCAAATATATCTCTAATATTATTACTAATCACCTTAATGTGATCGTAACAATAAATAAAGGTGTTTATTATTATTGTGGGCCATTACTATCCTATGGAAACTAATGGATAACAAATATAATAATCATATGTAGCATCTGCATTTGCATTCTAGCCATTTTTTTTTTAGGGACACAACATATTCTTCTTATTTAAGCTCAAATTATCAAGAAGAGCTAGTAGAACTGCCATTGGTACCTAAAATCATACTATTATATCCATATAAGGAAGACATGGACATATTCTCCACAAAATTGACTCGTTACCACTACATTCACTCCATTCTTAGTATCATTGACCTCATGTCAAAGCTAGTGATAACTATTGACTTCCCAATGAGACCTTGGCACCCATGTTTTCCATTCTCACCACATTTCTCTCTGTGGTTTTTCTTCTATTGTAAATAATTTCATGTTGTTATGGTCCTTTAGTGTGCTTATCTTGGAAAATATTTTTGTAATACTTATTTTCCCTTAATCATGTTCATGTGTTGTACTCTTGTACATCTTCTTTATAAGGAGACTGATCACTTTTCATGATATAAGGCTCATTAGGAGAGGAATATATTCTTTAAATATAAGTTGAAAGAAGTTTCTAACCTCCTTTAAAACCTCTTCAAATTAGATTGAGCATAAATATGAGGGGTTCAATATTTGCAACATCTTCGGGATATTCCTCACGTTTAAGTTCTTGCTCCCCTTTTATGAATGGAAAATATAAATGTTGAAGTCATAATCATTGAGGAATATTAGAAATTTCCTTATGAATCTATTCTAAAAAGTGCATCTCCTTATGATACTTGTCCTTTATCACAAAATACCTTTCTATGTTGATGCATATTATTGGGGCATGTATCTTCCTCTCTTGATCAATAAAATTTTGTTGCATTAAATTTTTTAAATATTTATCCACTTTTATCGAAATTTAAATGATGATAAATTATTTATTATAAAAATTTCCACCGAGCACTAGTGCAGGAGAGCTCTGGAAGAGGGTTTTGTAGGTTTTCGATGAGTGTTTCATAGTCTAAAATATTTTTTTTTATAATTTTAGTTCCTTTCCTTGGGATTGCAGAAGCTTGACACCCCTTAGTCACCATTTGAGTAACCCCGTAGGAAGGGGGAAACCCCCTCCTACTGTAGTGTCGCTAAAGGGTAGTCTTTGAAGGAAGGGAGTTCACAAGGAGGCAAATGTGGTGGAAATAAAGTCTCGATTCTAGGGGCTCAATGGTAGGCCCGCATGTAGAGTTGTTGTCTTCGCAAAGCTATCGAGAACTCAAAATTCATCATACTAAATAACAGACTGGAGGAATATCAAATCTATATGAAGCACCATGCTCTTATTTTAAAGTTCATGGGAATATGGCTAAAGGAACAAGATATTATCAACTTGATATAGCTGAAATGGCAGTCGAAAGGAGAAATAGAACTATGTCTCAAGGCTAAAGGGGTTTTGCATTTATTTTTAAGGAATTACAAGAGTGAAAGAGGAACTTCAAAACTGGCCCCTACTTCATGGACAATGTTGAATTATAAATGTGATTTTGGGAGGCTTGCTAGTGTTCCCTACCACCCTAATATAGGTGAATCTCTTCTCTCTTCATGATGATTTATGAGAGCTTGACATTTTGGAAGGTATTGGAAATTCAATTGGAAAATTCGTCATGATATTAGAGGTAACAAAATAGCGTAGGCATGCATCCTATTTCACAATATGTGAATATTTCAAAACCATTACCATAATCAATTGATTTGGAATATCACAATAGAATATGGACCCAACCTTTGCACTATGAGCATGTCTTCTTCAGGTGTCTTCATTGCCATGAATATGTCCACTTGATTCGGGAATGTCCTATTACCATTGTTGAGCAGAAAGAGCGCAAAACACCGAAAAAAAATAGTATAAAAAACAGATAGTTTTTGGGAGCAACCAAAAAAAAATCGTCATTAGGTGATCAATGAGATAGGATGGATGATCAAAACCAATTTTATCTCCTCACTTTGGAGGAAACCCTAGAGGACACACTAGAGAAGGACCAATGAAAATCTCTTAAGAAATCAATGGAGGTGGAAAACCTTAGCATCTAGATCATAATGAAGTGAAAATAAATGGAAGAGCCAAGCGAGGACTCAAACATGAAGGAAATACTAATGCACATGAGATCAATTTTGGAGGAGAAGGACTGGTAGGAAAACTTGGAGCCAGATGAAAAAATAATGTTAGAATATTTTAGAACTTGGGCACACACAAAAGTGCAATTAATCCCTACTAAGCAACTTCATCATTTTATTTTCCTTTATGGTCAATGGTGGCAATATAAACCTTCCCCGGGTGGAGGGTCAATGGCAGCCAGTGTAGGCCGGAAGGGTCTTTCACAACTTCATAAAGCTAAGGAACAAGACACTAATAATCACAATCGTAAAGGGTGCAAAACCTCGTGCGAGGTACTTCGTGTAGTAGGTGAGTTTTTACTGAACTCTAGGTAGATCAACAAGATTAAAAAGTATTTACTCATCCCTTCATTTGTTAACTCATGAATATTGTGTCATGGAACATTCATGACCTGAATAGTTTAGGAAAGTGAGGGTATCTCAAATCAAAGGTTATGAAGAAGAGACCGGATATAATACTCTTACAAGAAACTAAGGTTAACAACACTACGTTGAAAACCATATTGTCGCGGTGTTGGATGGAATGTGAGTATATGGCCATTGACTCGAAAGGATGTGTGAGTGGAATAAAAACCACATCGGACCCCGGGGGTCTTATTTGAAGAGTGGATGCGTAGACCAAATATTTTGATGGGACAATTTTGATGCCTGGGGTCTAGTGAAAAAATGTGGGTATCAACAGTGTATGGCTCATTAGTCCCTAGTAGGAGGGATGGTTTTTTAGAGGATATTAGATCCCTAAATTAACATGTCCAAGGGGATGGTTGGATTATTAGGGGAGACTATAATTTAATTAAAATTTTAGATAAAAAGAAGTGGGGGGATTAGGATAATGAGCCCAATGTTTTCATTATTCCAAGACCTAATCTATGATCTCCATTTGGTATATATTGAAATAAAAAATGGATTTCACACTTGGAATAATAGGAAGGGAGGTACCAATCATATTTCCATTAGGTTGGAAAAATTCCTTCTGTTTGAAAATATGATGCCCCGGGAAGTCTTCATTGAAACGGCAATCCTTCCCAATTTGGTCTCCGATCAGTGGCCCATTAGACTAGAAATCAAACTCAAGCAGTCTCCTTGGAATAGGTTGTTTAGTTTTGAAAGATCCTGGCTCCAATGTTAATATTTCCTCTCCAAGATGGAAGAATGGTGGAATGAGATTTGGGTTCGAGGGAGGAACCAAATGCACACCTTATAGCTCTAACTAAAGGAATGAAAACTCATCAAAAAGTGGAATTTGGATGATTTTAGAGATATCTTTGAGGAAAAAAGAATATTGGAACATAAAATAAAGGAAACCCAATAAAAATAATATAATATGTGTGATCAGAAACCCTTGCGAGGGAAGAAAGTCTAATCCCGATTGAATAAGAGGCCCATACGAAGCAAGAGATGCATCGCAACTAGAAATATTGTATCTGATGGCTTCGTGAAGGTGAGAAGAACACACACTTATTTCATAAAGCCCCGGTAAAGCATCAACATCACAACCACATTTACTCCTTATATTCTCAACGGGGAGTTATATTGGTGGAGCATGAAAATGATGAGCAAGAACTGGTATCTTATTATCAACAAATACTAACAGAGGACCAAGCATATTGGTTGAAGGCCATAAACAAGATCACAAACTATATCCCCAAGTTGGTATCCCTTGAACATAATACTGCATTGATGTGTGAAATATCCTTTCAAGAGGTGGAGGAAGTGGTTAAGGAGATTCCCATCAACAAGGCTCCAGGCCCTGATGGGTTTACCACCTAATTATCTAAGGTTTGCTGGCCATTTGAGGATAGGATGTTCACGTACTTATGGAGGAATCACATTACACTAAGCATGTCTAGTCAGGTATGAATGCTACATTCCTCACCTTGATTCATAAATCCAGCCTATCTAAGGATGATGGGGGCTTCAGAACCATAACCCTTTGCAATATATTTTACAAGATCATATCCTATGTTATAGTCTGAAGGCTAAAGAATCTCCTGAAGCACCTCATTGATCCCGTTCAGATGAGCTTTGTGGAGGGTCGTAAAATAATGGATGGATTCATCAAAACACATGAAGTGTTTCACTCACTAAAATGCGATCGACATCTATGAAATACGATTAAATTAGATCTGTCAAAAGCCTGTGATAGCTTGAACTCGAACTACCTACTCAGGGTTCTTGATGGATTTAGTTTCTCCCATGATTGGGTGAACTGGATCCACTCCCTAATATCAACTCCTTTCTTCTCTATCATTATAAATGATTCCCTGTATCATACCTTCAGGGCTTCTCATGGCCTTTGTCAAGAAAACCATTTTTCTCCTTTCCTTTTTATGTTGGAAATTGAAGGCTTGGATCGATACACAAAGCATGTTGTTAGTAAATCCATTGTCAAAGGCATTAGGTTGTGGGGTCACGACCTCTCTTTGTCCCACCAGTAGTTCGTGGATGACATCATAATATTTGGAAATACCTCCATTCAATAGATCAGAGTCTTCGACTGGATCCTCTTTGATTTTAAAGTAGCCTTAGGTATGTTGGTTAATGGTGATAAATAAAATGTTTTATTTTTCAATACTAAGAAATTGATTCAAAGGAACCTCACTAGAATATTGGGTTTTCATATTAGTTCCCTCCCAATGAAATACGTCGGCATACCCCTAGAAATAATTTCATTAAAAGTATTTGGTCTGAGCTAAAGGAAACATTGTCAAGAAGACTTCCCAATTTGTCATTCAGAGCTTTAAACCTCCCCGGTTGAATCATCCTTCTTAATGAAGTGTTACATGAAATTATTGTCTTCCAATTGATGGTATTATCAGCCCCAAAGGTGATGTATAAGGATATCGTATCTATATTTCACAAGCTCCTTTGGCAGGGGGCTCAACATGCTAGAAAATGGGATCTTGTGGCCTAGGACAAAATGTGTCTCCTAAAGGATGGTGAAGGTATTAGCTTACGGGATCCGAAGACACTTAGTCATGTTATGGGTGCAAAGCTCTGGTGGAGGTGGATTCAGGGAGGATGATAGATATTGAAACAAATATGGCAACACAAATATAGTCCGAGGAAGAATTAGGGGGAGATGGTTAGAGACCATGGTTTCCTAGAGGGATCCTCGTTTTGGAACCTTGCGACAGAGAAAAGATAGTATATAAATGAGCATATGTTTTTGGAGATCATGGATGGCCACATAACTTAGTTCTAGGAGGAATATTGGCACCAATTCCCCAAATTGGCATATCATGAAGATCTCCTCCACATTGAAGAACCCACCGAATAGTATAGTGCATTGATTGTAGTATAATTTTGGGCCCTTGGAGGCCATCAAGACCAATTGAGAGTTTGGAAATATCATAATGTGTGGAATCAGATACTAGACCCCATGGAATGGTGAAACTTGGAAGACATCCTACAGGAACAAAAGATCCAATTCACCCATGGTTATGACTTTCTCCACTAGGGTTACTAGGTTTAGGGAATGTTCATGATAAAATATGCATATCATCGTCTTTCCAACCACACAACAGTCCCTAGGAAAATGTTTTGGCACAAAGTATCGGGGAGGGGGGGGGGGTGGGTTGTGGACAAAGGTGGCCATATTCCTCTAGATGGTGGGGTGACATAGGCTTATGACTTGGGAACTTCTCTATCATAAGGGATTTTTTGGCCTTTCCATATGTCCAATGTGTCAAACTCATGAAGGAACCCTCAAGAAATTTCTTAACACCTTTCCCCAAATGGAAAGCCTTTGGAGTAGATCACAAGAAGTATTTAGGCACCTGGATTGATTTCGCAACAACTTATGGGAAACATTTGAGATTTAGATATCCCACCTCTTTGATAAACCCATAACCAAAAAGGCCTAATTTTTGGCTCTGGGGCCTGCTCCTTTGGAATGTATGGAAGGTAAGGAATAATACCATATTAAAAAATAATAGAATTTCAAGAGAAGAAATATAGGACAAAACTATGCTAAACATCAAGGAGATAGTTCTCTCAGAGTCTTGGGCAAAGGAGGGTTGGACGGCAGAGGGGATTGAAGGCCAAATTCTGAGGAATTTGGAGATAACTTGGGAAGGAATGATTCAAGGAAACGATCACCCGGGGGAAAATGTGCGCCAATCGTTGGGAATATTCATCCCCCCCCCCCCCCCCCGCCCCCCCTCTCGAGGCTTCATCAAAATGAACTTTGATGGGGCCTCCAAGGGAAACCCAAGACTGAAAAGGTGTGGGGGATTTTTTTGCGATTCAATAGGCTACCCTTTACACTTTTATTTGAGCTATAGTGGGTGCACGAGCAACAATTTTATCTACTTTGTGGCCCTTTCCAAGGGTCTATTGATTTCCATGGACAAAGGATATGGTAGAATTCAGTTGGATGGAGACTTCCTGCTGGAAATTTCAGTTGTAAAAAAGTTGTTGAATGGGTCCCCATTGTATAAAGTCATCAAAGGTTAGCAATTGGAAATGTTAGCTCAACGGATCTAGACTATGGTATTTTCCATTCCCTATGTCATCACATATCATTCATTGAGGGCCATAAATAAGGTGGTCGACCTGTTAACAAATTAGGGAAGTCAGGTCGCAAATCTCTCAATATAAATGGATTGGACCTCTTATGATCACTTCGAATGGATATACCAACTGGAAAATATAATCTAGATTGACCCAGAAACCTTGATGGGGGTGGGTTAATTGACAATATGGGACATAATCCTCGACGAGTGATCTCACTCAACCTGACGCTTACAGGGAGCTTTAGCGGTGACAAAGACATGTGGCAGGGGAATGTTGGAACCATCTAGAAGGGGAGAGTTTGTTATATAGGGCAACACGTGAACACCATTGGCATTTTTTGCTAGCTTCTTATGGGAGGAAGGTTAAGGGGTTTTAATGAGACAAAGTATGTACAATCATACTACATGTGTGTGCCCTATAGTAGGGTGGTTTGATTCTTCTCTTCAATGGAGAAGCGTGGTCTGTGTGTAGTGGGCATGTTGACCAGGGATTTGGAGGATAGTCTGGTATCCAGGAAAAGGTTGTCAGGGTTATCTGCAGACTAGGACTACAATGTCCAAATATCTTACTAATTCAATTTTAAGTGAAATTCTCATTTGTAGCCCTACGTCTCAAATTTTGGTTAGAATTTGTGTAAGTGATCATTCTCTCATAGGATTTTACTACATCTCATTATCTACTTTTGGTCAGTTTTCGATGGTCGTGGTTTTGTTCTTGTGTTGGTACTGACTTGTTCTAAGTTACTGAGTCATTTGGAATTGACTATTCTTGAGCCATTGGCTCATTCTGGGCAAAAGGAGAGGTGGTTCCATGCATTACTCTTCCATTCATGAATTTTTCATTTCTAATTGTTTGAAAGGTGGAAAAAATTTAAACCGTAGTAGGCACGTCTTTGAATTTGCAGAGTAATATTTTTGGAGAATTTTTTGCATTTGGGGTCCCGTGTCAGGCCATTAAAGAGACTTTCATACCTTAGTGGCTATTTTGTGGTTGGAATTAGATGTTGAAATTGTGGGAGTTGGGTGGATTACTACCCTATGTGGTGGAATTGTGGTAGTTGGTGGAGTGGGAGTGACTTAGGTGTCATAGGATCTCGACAATTTTGGTGTATGATTCCCATTGCAGGGATGAACTTCCAGTGGGGTCATGATTGGAGAGGTGGCAGTCGCAGAGGCTGGGATAGAGAAATATCCAATGAGGAGGAGGGCAGAGTCAATGAGGAGGGCGATTCCCACATTCGTGCCCAATCACCAAGGCGGGTGGAGCAGGTGCCCTCGCTCGCTTCAATTTCTAAGCAGTTGCAGGACATGGCGGCTAGCATGGAATTTATGTGAGAGAAAAGGTATGATGATCACAATGAAATAACTGTGTAAATTAATGATTTGTAGCTCAACCAAGGGTAAACTTTAGAGTGGCTTGCCTTGGTTCACTAGAGCTAGAATAGAACCAATGAGCGACTAGATGAAATCGAAGCTTTCCTGGCCCATATCAATTTCCATGTTCATGAAGACTTGGCCACCTAGCCAGCTATGGTGTTGGTGAGCCACCTGATCCTTCTCCGTAAATGCCATCCGTAGTTTACTTCTTGGCGTTGTTATTTTTTTGGAATGTTAGGACTTTTTTTCTATGTAATTATTTTGAAAATTGGCAATATATTTTTCATTTTTGTATCACTCTCCTGGCTAAAAAATCCGGTTGGAGTGAAGCCTTAAGAGAAAGGATGATCTATACTACAAGATGTACTTTTCTAACAACTTAATAGAAACTTTTTTACCAATAAAAAAAATATCTTTATTATAAATGTAAATAATTAATGTAATATATTATTTCAAATTGTTGGACACCTAATCCTCTATGGGTAGGTGTGGAATCCAAATGGACAAAAGGAGTCCAAGTGACCTTGGAATGCAGAATCCAAGAGCCACATCAATGTACATCTATGAGTAATAGAAACACAATCAATGCTTATCTTTCCCCTTGTGTGTGTTTTATTGTGCATTTTTTAACATGGTATCAGAGCAGGTTCCTTCCTACCTTGCTGAAATTTGATTGTGCAGCATTGTCCCTTTGTTAGCAATATTTTTTGAGTTTGACTGACTGCACTTCGAATATTTTTTTTTTCTTTCCATAAGACTCGATAAGACTCCATACCGCAATGACTCCACCGTTGTGGCATTCTGGTTACTCACCTGGCACCACCTCACCTTTCGACCCCTTGTCCTTCCACCTTCTGACCATATCAAAATGCCACAAACTTCTCAAACTCAAATATTTTAGTGTTTGAGCTTTGGAAACTCACCATATTGTTGCATTCCTCTTCCCACATCGGATCCAGCACCTTCGGCCCTCTGCGCGCACCATGCTCCAATAGTTTCTTTGCGTACTCCCATGGCTCCCTCTCTCACACTCTTCCTATGATGCCCAAGAGCCCAAGAGCTTGCACGTCCTTACAGTCATGGATTCCTTATTGAAACAAACAAATATTAATAGCAAAATCGCATTCCAGCAAAAATACCCCTTGCGCGATCGAATCCATTTGGGTGAACAATTGGGAAATCACTAAACTCGCAAACCCCTATATTGATCTCTGTCTTCTCAACAAAATCATCTTGAACGGAAGCTTATGCATGAACCCCAAGTTCGTCATTTTCTGAATAATTCCAGGCACCTTTCCTAGAGGACTGAGTTACCATACTTCTTTTTCAAAGACTGGTCGATGGACAGAATGGTATGTTGACTAAATTGCTCGATACTCCTTTTTTGAAGACTGGTTGATATATTGAATGACAAAGAAGAGGTTGTATACTTTGTGTACATATAGCAAAAGGAAGCAATTCTTATAAGAACACTTATGCCAATACACAGTGATATTTCCCATATCTTATAGATGAAAAAAATGAAGGCCCACAGAGCACACATATAAGATATATAATGTCTTTGTTTTGTTTATTATGTGGACATATTTAACACTTTGGTGCTCGAAAGAAAATCCTTTGGTTGCATGTCTCTATCATATTTTGATAGTAGAGAAATATTTGGAGAAAAGACCTAACGTGGAAAGCATACCCATTCTTCACATAGATTCTTTAGGAACAATCCTCCTGCAAGAACAAAGATTCATCTTGGATGGATTGCTTCTTGGAAATGGGCATCAAAAACCAAGAAGATGTTTAAGTCATATGTCAGAACTTGTTCTAGAATATTGAACAATCTTGCAATTGAGTTTTTTCCATCATCTCACCTTGTACTTGATAGGGGGGAAAATGGTGGTCATCTATAAGCTTCAACGCCACACCAAGCAAGCTTGAGCCACAACCTATCATTTCGGATTCAGAGTTGTAGCCAGAGACACGGATGCCCATGAGCATGCCTTTGGTTAGTGGACAACTTTAAACCATCTATGCAAGGTTGATATTCTTCCTCTTCAAAGAATTTAGGACACTTCCTTGAACAAAGGACTTCATCGTCTTGCCAGTTTTGGAAGAGTTCCAGGAAATGCATCAAGCATTCCAGGTTTGGTGGTCATTCTTAAATCATCGCATGTTGTAGACCTCCATTATTCTAGGTTGAAGGTCTCCCTCTTCAAAATATGAGGGACACTTCCTCTAGCAGAAGCCTTCAGCTTCTTTCTAGATTTGGAAGAGTTCAGGGAACTGCACTAAGCGTTCCAGTGTTGGTGGTCATCCGTAAACCACCTCTTTATGCCAACATTTCAGAGAGTTGATTCAACTTAAGTGCTGCCATGCATACTTTGCAGATTTGTATTACAACTCTCTTCTTGGACTCACACATACCCCTTCAAAATAAGGGGGGAATGTTGGACACCCAATCCTTTATGGGTAGGTGTGGAAGCCGAATGGACAAAAGGAGTCCAAGTGACCTTGGAATGCGGAATCCAAGAGTCACATCAATGTAATATAAATGTACATCTATGAGTAATAGAAATGCAATCAATGCTTATCTTTCCCCTTGTGTTTGTTTTACCATGCATTGTTTAAAACAAATCTAAAACTATGTAATATCCTGTTTCGGGGATATCTCTAAAACACGGCAAACTCCAACCAGAGATAGACTAGGAGGGAATTTAGCGGATATGTCGCCTCTAAAGAGGACGCGATCCGGAGGCTTCCTGGCCCTTTCCAAACTCTGTCTAAGAGTGAAAGATAAACATACCAAGTGGTATAGAACTATAATGCTCAAAAACAATAATAGACATATAATATCATAGAAAGAGAATACGGCAACGACGGCAACTACGAAAACTTATCTAGAAAACATAGAGAAGAAATGCTGAGCCATTTTATTAATCTGAGAAATGTAATGGAGTACAATAGGATTATATTGAGTAAGGAAAGCGAGAAACACTCTCAGAGAATACCGGAAATGGCTGCTCTAGGAACTGCATCCTAGCTGCTGGAAACTACCATGTAGCTGCTACTGCTGAAATGGATTGAAGACTAGGGGTTGATCCCCTTGTCGGAATGAGCTGAAAATTGGAAAACCTCCTCTCCTCAACAACCCAGACAAGATCCCTAAACCATTCCAATAATGGCCAACCCCAGAAATCACTAGAAACTGCCTCCCCAGTGAATTACGCTGACCTCCAAGGCACTGTGCAGTGGCTAGATAGAAACGGCTGAAATACTGCCACAAACTCCACCAAAACCCTCCGACGGGCAAAGGCTGACCCTCTACTCAAAATCTTGGCTAAATCACCTGCAGAATCCCCAATCCGAAGCTCCTCCACAATGGATTGCATCCTCTCTCCTAGTGACTGCGTAGTCTCAATAAGCTCGAGCTCAACAAACCCAAACAATGAAACGACACACAAAATGCTGAAAAACTAACCTTGCCAGAGCAGGCACTCGAAGTCCCTTGGTGCTAAGGGCGAGATCTCCGACCAGAGACACTCAATGCACTAAACAGTGTTGCAGATAGCCTAAACAACCAATGTGTTCAAGAAGACAAATGTCTCACTCAAAAATCATCAACTCAAGAATGAATGAAATGAGAAGGCTCCTCCACATTTTATAACATTGGTTTCCCTCCAAAACCCCAATGTACCCTCTCTCTCTTGCTACATTCTCATCCTTATCTGCGCAGAAGCTTCTAGAGCATACATGGGCTCCCTCTCTACGTGGTCCTTTTGCCCCCCTTGGTTCACTTAAGTTACAACATTGTGTCTTCTAGGGAGTGCACTTTATTTTTAGAGTGAGTTATGTCCCCCTCTACTCACCTTGATTTATAATTTAATTATATAAGGAAAAATTGATCAAAATTAATAGTTCCAATTAGCTGCTGCTAATTGGGAATATTATAGTCCTCCTCGCCAAAAATTGCTTGTCCTCAAGCAATGCCTGAACAAGCCTCCTCTCTAGTTGGTGCTCCCCACCGACACTGCAAAATGTGCCTGGGTCCCAGATGTGCCATTGAATCTTCCCTATCCTTTGCATCACCCTGATATGAAGGGATCTCTCAATGCCAGGATCCTAAACTGATCTCTCATAGTACCAGCCAACCAACAATCCTCCTGGATCCCATCGCCACCATGGCCAATAATAGCCCAAGTCCCATGGCTCGGACTACGCACTACCTCTGGCTATGACTGATGCTCTAAGAGGTGAAGACCATGACCCTTGTTGCACTGTATCTATGACTATGTAAGATGTCCCATCAACTGTGTACCAACTCATCACCTCTCTCCAATACAAGTCCTGAATCAATCCCACGCTGATCCTGCTTTGCTGAAATCAGGATGGAGTGCTGAAGAAACGATGATTTGTGCCTCCGTGCCAGCTGGAATCTGTAACATATGCTATGTCCAAGGGCCCCTACTTCGTTGTGCTCCCTATGAATAATACCGTACCATAAGAGGGTACCAACTCATGATCTCCCACTAGTCCATCCTAGAAGAAGAATCTGATGTAGCAACAACAACTGTATATGAAACACGCTTGGAGTGTTGCCGCCAGCTCGTAATCAACTCCCACTGCTCTGCCCTGTCTGCCAATGAAAGCTGCCTATAGAAGGAAGCCCCTCTCTCTATAATGAGCCAAAGTGGGCAAGATATGCTACAAGCTTCATCGATATACTCTTGGAGAGTGCTACCCACTAAAAACACTTCAGCTCTGCTGACTATGTGTACATCTATCTGTGCCTCATCCCTGTGTTGACCCACAGATGGATGCTCCACCATATCCAACAGCTCCTCCCACTTCTGATCAGGAATGTCATGTTCCCGCTGTCTACTGGCCCCCTTTAGAACAATCCCATCAACCTCCAACACCTCCAGAGGGTATGGATCTGCAACTTCTTTCACCGTACTCGATGTCAGTGCATCTGACTGCCCCACCTCAATGGCTGACCCCAATGTTAGCTGCATATTCCTCATCGGCTCAATGTGGGCACCCATCTGGCTCTCCCCCAAAGGAATATCATGCATGATGTGAATAGTGTCCTCCTTTGTCGACTCAGGCTCCATCACCTGCTGCTCTAGCTGAATCGTCACAAGTGACTCTTCACCTAGAGTATCTCCCGCAGGGTCTCGTGTCTGCTCACCCTGGACACTGGAATGCAGCTCCGGTCTATTGTCACCATCTCTGCATGACTGCTCTCGCTCCCCAGGAGCGTCCTCAACTGATCCTATGGACTCATATGAAAAAGAGTCCTCACCCTGGCATACATAAGGAATGCCCTCCTGTTCTACTTCCACCACCTCATCTGCATTGAATATGCCATCCACCCTCTCGATAAAGTGTCGATAAAATTTCTAGAGCCCAGACACATACTGGGATGCTACCTCTACTGTACCCAGTATCCTCTGCTCATGCATGATCTCGACATGCCCTGAGGGAAAAGTGACGCATGTCTCCCTCATGACCTGCTCCCAAAGCATAGGCTCAATGATGACTGATGTGCCACCCCTGCAGAGGATCATCTCATCCCCTAACCTGTGGCTATCAACTAGTGCCCTGACCCAGTCCCACTGCTGAGAAGTCTCTCCCCTAGTGTGCTGAGTGTCATCCAAATATCATGGGTGAGCCTCGCGTACCCCGCTACTCATGCCCAAGGTGCCAAAGGACAACGACAAAATCGACTGTGCCCGTGACTGATGTAGAAGAGGGTCAGGTGCGTGAGTCACCATAGATACTGTCAAGTATCGCTCATCTGTCTCCCCATCGATCCTGGGTGAAAAACCCCCAAAGGTAAGCTTGGTTTCCTTGTTCGGGAGTCTCCTTGGTGGCAACACTCTAAGACCCTGCTGTGCAGCACCATACACCCTCACATAACATCGATCATCCATGTACTCCTCGACATGCCACTGCACACTGAGGCATACCCCTATATACTGCTGGATACCCCAAGATATTATTGTACCACCTTGTAGCATCTTGTGCCCTGACTGTGTCCAAGAATCGGTCACTCCCCACGTGCTCTCACTGTGATGTAGGACACTCCTACTCCACAATGCAGTCCCACATACTACAGTACACCACCATGCAACTCCATGTCCACCGGTAGTCCATTGCTCAATGCTCGAGGCTCCCACACATCCCTGGATGTGATGTCCTAGAGCTGTGCCTCTACATGTCAGACTACCCCCAATCGGTATCATCGTCTCCACCGTCACATCACTATATCCAATGAAGAATGGATCATCACTCCAAACCTTCCTCGAGGAGTCCGAGAAGTGAATCTCCCTATGTGTCAGTAGTGTTACCACCACTGCTCGGCTCCGCTGCATCCTCTGTGCCCCACACAAAGGTGAAGAATCCTTGGCCCGATAGAAGGCGCCATCTGGTGGCCTGCCAATGCCACCTCCTCCGACAAGCTCCTGCCAAGGTATGTTGACCACCCCGTGATCCCGTGTATGAGTGTCATACCAAGACAACCTAGGGAGTCTGCCCATAAACTGGTTGGCCACTGGGGCTGACCAAAACTCCCCTAGGAGATGCGCACGCTCTACTGCTAGGACAACTGTATCCTCCAAGACATAGTCAACCGACCTGCCTGGGAAATGATAGGTAATCCCGCCTAGACCCCAATGCCATTCTGGGGTTCCTGTATTCCCAACACCTCGGAACTCCTACTGAACTACACCCGGGTCCACCACCATCTCCATAACCCACTCCACTAGGTATCAACTCAAAATCTCTCGCCATCCAACCTCAACATGTGGATGCTGCACCCTATGCAACCCCGATCGTCTCATGCTGCTAACCAAGTCAATGTATGAGATCTGACTAGGTAACTCCGTCTCTCTCTCTCTAATAGGAAGAGGTGTCCCAACAACGCTGCTAGTCCTGTCCATGCATACCTGAAGGGGAATGATCTGACGCTCCAACGTGCCCTCTGGTTGTACCATCAGGGAATCCAGTCATTCCCCAATGCGGGCCAACTTGGCTGCCAACTCGGCACAAGCCACTCTCATGCCCTCCATCTCCCTGTCCTACAGCGAAATGGCCTCCCGCAATGACATGGCCTTCCCCTTCAAAACTAGAAGGTCTTCCCGAAGCCGATGATACCATTTTCTGTGACCATCATCCAATACCTCTATATCTCCTAGTGCCTCATCGAAGGTGGATACATCTCCTAACACCTCACCCATCTGCTGTGTGCTGCTACCACCCGAAAAATCGGACACGGCTCCGGTCATCACCTCAATGGATGGATCTATTGGGGTAGGCTCTACCTTCTCCACTACAATATCAACCAACACGGTCAAGGAGGTCTCCAATGAGGGTGAGTCCTGTGTCACACTAGGTGTATCCTCAAACTCCCTGCAATCCTGTGTGCCCTCATCCTCCGAGTGCGAGGTGACCATTTTGATGGTTTCCCGCTCCGATACTCGGTCAAGCTGGAAATAGGTACCCAAATTCTCCACCCAATCTTTTTCCGAACGCTTGCATGACCCGTGAAATGTCAGTAAATGGAATCTGCCCACTGTGCGCTGCAAGCCCCCGTCATGTGAGTGCTTGTTCCCTCTGTGAAAGTTGTGGGGTCTGCTATCCCGCTGGAGCTGAACAAAATCTCTGAATGGAAGGGCATCCCTGAACTCCTGCCCATATGCCTGATACTCAGCGAAATAATCACCCATGTGGCTAGGCTCTAGTTCCCGCTGTGCTCCTGCCCTGTGTCTACACCCAGAAAAGTGGGCATAGTGGAACATATGGGTGTATGTGATGCCATATACTGAGTGGCATCATGCTCCGGCAAATGGTGGGATGTGCCTGATCCCTCGCAAATCTGGAAACCCCTTGGGGTTTCACGCTGTCTAGCCTCCACAGGGTGAATCTTTGCCCCATCACCTCGATCTGCCTCGATAGATCCTGTACTGATTTGAGGAGCATCTCCCCAAATCTCTTTGCATCATCATCACCTGCCATCAACTCCTCTTGCTCTGTGTCTACAGGCTCCTCCTGTTCTGCGTCTATCACAGGCCCCTCATGTTCTGTGTCTACAGGCTCCTCATGTTCTGTGTCTACAGGCTCCTCCAGAAACTGCACTGCTGCTCCAAGAATACACTTCTACCTAACTTCGGCCTCTGATTTACCCATTTAAAATTGCTCAAAAAATTCTAATAATTTGGGAAGGTGATCCTTGTCCAAAACCCAGAAAAACCCAGAAAGGGTTTCTTCTAATTCCAACCTTCAAAATCTGACCCTTTGTAGTTTGGCCCTCTTCCAATTTCGTTTTTTGGCACTGCAGCTGCTACTGTCAATCGTTGTTCTCCAAAATTTTTGGCCTCTATATCGTCTCTTTCTCGATGTCATAGACCACATGCTGGGCCAGAACTATGCTCTGATACCATTGTAATATCCCGTTTCGGGGATATCTCTAAAACACGGCAAACTCAAACTAGAGATAGACTGGGAGGGCATTTACCGGATATGTTGCCTCTAAAGAGGACGAGATCCAGAGGCTTCCTAGCCCTTTCCAGACTCTGTCTAAGAGTGAAAGATAAACACACCAAGTGGTATAGAACTAGAATGCTCAAAAACAATAATATACATATAATATCATATAAAGAGAATACGACAACGATGGCAACTACGGTAACTACGAAAACTTATCCAGAAAACATAAAGAAGAAATGTTGAGCCATTTTATTAATCTGAGAAATGTAATGGAGTAAAATAGGCTAATCTTGCACAAGGCAAGCGAGAAACACTCTCAGAGAATACCGGAAATGGCTGCTCTAGGAACTGCGTCCTAGCTGCTGGAAACTGCTATGTCGCTGCTACTGCTGGAATGGACTAAAGACTAGGGGCTGATCCCCTTGCCGAAATGAGCTGAAAATCGACAAACCTCCTCTCCTCAACAACCCAGACGAGATCCCTAAACCATTCCAAGAATGGCCAACCCCAAAAATCACCAGAAACTGCCTGCGCAGTGAATTACGCTGACCTCCAAGGCACTGTGAAGTGGCTAGATAGAAACAACTGAAATAATGCCACAAACTCCGCCAAAACCCTTCGACGGGAAAAGGCTGACCCTTTGCTCGAAATCTCGGCTAAGTCACCTGCAGAAACCCCAATCCGAAGCTCCTCCACAATGGACTGTGTCCTCTCTCCCAGTGACTGCGAAGTCTCAATAAGCTCCAGCTCAACAAACCCAAACAATGAAACGACACAAAAAATGTTGAAAATCTAACCTTACCCGAGCAGGCACTCGAAGTCCCCTAGGGCTAAGGGTGGGATCTCCGACCAGAGACACTCAATGCACTAAACAGTACTGCAGACAAGCTAAAAATCCAGCGTGCTCAAGAAGA
The DNA here is from genome assembly GCA_034641835.2 of Pinus albicaulis. Lineage (NCBI taxonomy): Eukaryota > Viridiplantae > Streptophyta > Pinopsida > Pinales > Pinaceae > Pinus > Pinus albicaulis. Next base: position 365,511,709 of record CM076581.1, read on the forward strand.
CAAATGTCTCACTCAAAAATAATCAACTCAAGAATGAATGAAATGAGAAGGCTCCTCCACATTTTATAATGTTGGTTTCCCTCCAAAACCCCAATGTAGCCTCTCTCTCTTGCCACATTCTCATCCTTATCTGCACAGAAGCTTCTAGAGCATACGTGGGCCCCCTCTCTATGTGGTCCTTTTTCCCCTCTTGGTTCACTTAAGTTACGTCCCCCTCTACTCTCCTTTATTTATAATTTAATTATATAAGGCAAAATTGATCAAAATTAATATTTCCAATTAGCTGCTGCTAATTGGGAATATTACAAACTATTTTTTCAATGGGAGAGTAAATCAGAATAAAAATGTCAAGAAAGGTTTTTGATACACATTTTAATCAATGATTTTAAAATATGCTTAACATTAACATTAAATTCTATATAAATTCTATATTTTTCCATAAAATAAAATAAAATATATTTTTAGGGTTTGTTGGTTGGCTCTCCGTCTCTTTTCATTTCATCCTTCCATTTCATATTTATTACCTTCCCATCCCTTCTCTTCTGTGTGAGTTCATCCTAAATATGATCCTTTCTATATACTCAAAACATCAACAAAGAAAGATGGATACTGTGGAATTTCTGAATGATCAAAACTCTCAAACTTTCATGAAATACATTCAATATTCAAATTGATAATTGGCCCAATTATTGATGGTGTTAAGATATTTAGATGGTAAAGCTTGAGGATAGAAGAAAATTTGAAATGCATATATATATATATATATATATATATATATATATATATATATATATATATATATAATTGATGCCAACCGCCATAGAAAACATCATATCAAGTATAATCACTTCTACAACTGGATAGAGGCAGGGTTTAGGAAACTCAGTGTATATCAATAATAGAGATATTAAAACATGAAGGCTTCCAAAATGTGTTGTTACAAGATAATGTCCACCAAGCTAACAATACTCTTGCACACAAATTTAAGAACATCAAAATGACACCATTACATAACAAATAAAAACTACACAACATATAAAAAATATTTCATCAATAAAAAAAATAATACCCCAGAGTCAGGTTCTTGAATCCTAAGCCTATAAATCCTTAATGAAAATGTCTCAACTACTCCACCCTTGACAACATAATATCAACAAGCCTAGCATAATCAAGTAAAATATAAACCATCTGAGTTATAAATCAAGTTTACAATTATATCATAACTAATTCTACATATAAGGACAAAACATTTAAAAGAGTTGAACATTCATTTCAAAACTACATAAGAGAATCATCAAACTCAAGCAATCAATCTGTGCAGTAAGTACATTCTGATTGTCTAGTAAAAAGAAGCCCTATCCTCATGTAGTTGACATCCTCAAATTGAGAAACGAGGTCTTAAATAAAAAATTGAATTAACTGAATTGTTTTAATTGCCTCTTAACAACATGTAACTAAACTAAAGTAAGCATAGTAAAAAAGGTGGCTGACTAGTATTTTTCTCCTTCGCTGATTTTTCACTTTCTTCGGAGTTTGTGTCAGAGAAATGAATGGAATCTGGATCTCTGGGATAAGCACAATCCTTCTAGGATTTGGGAAACATGTCAGAGTGTTTGTGTCTGAAACCTCAACCTGCTCACTTGTTGATTGTAGTGGAGGAACTAATGTAGTAGCTTGCATGATCAAAGCCAAGATATTTGACCTTCTAAGGCCTTTCTTCAATTTCAATAATATTTTCCATTAGAAATATGTAAGACAATTAACTACCTTCAGTTTTTCTCTGACTGATATCAAATCTTATTTGATTCGGTACTTGGTGTTTGGGGTTTGTTGCACCATTTTTTCTAGGAGAGTTAGAATGTTGAATTCACGAAGGAAAGAATCTAATATGGCTTGACTAGAAATAACTCCTTCTTCATCGTATGAAAAGGTTTTAAGATCAAAATTTAGTTTGTTCATTTATTCATGAAAATTCTAATCTTTCAGCCAACCTTCATTATTCCATACTTAGGATGGAAAACTAATTTTTTCAATATAATTCCATTAGGTTTTAAATTTCATGGTATTCTCCATAAATTTAGCATCTTCATAATTTATTTCTTGAATTAGTATCTTGTATTCTTTAATAGTCTCCTATATTGTTTAATAGATGTCAGCACTATAATACCTTCCTCCCTATCAGAAAATTTCAGAAACTATAAGTCTTCATCAGTTAAGTAGTAAAAAGATCAGAAATGGAGTTAAAATCCTTAAAACTTTCTTAAGTTAAAGGTATCATCTTTTTTACCTCAATTTTTAAGTTCTAGATTATATTCTTATCATAGTCAAATAAGATTTGAGCATAAGGATTTAGCAAGAGAATATTTTCATTAATCATCAACTAGATCTTGTCTTTTACCTCCATTAAGGTCTCTTTTTCCAAAGTGGATTCTAATAGGAACCTTTGCAAGGATTTAACTTCTTCATCCTTTTGTGTTAGCACAAATTGTATGCCTTCAATGCTTTTATTCTTGGTTTTCACATTTTTCTCTAATTCATACATTTCACCCTCTCTTTGTTGTTCCAATCTATCCACGTTGGCTGTAAGGAGTTTCACTTTGTCAGAGTTTACATTTCAGGATGAGTCTTTCTCAAGGGCTTCATTTGAATTGTTCTTGAATTTTCTAACTTCCTCGAAATGTATTTTTTCCTTATTTTTGAGTTCTTCAGTTGCTTTATTAATTTTTTCTTCCAATTATTTACATCTGGATTCATTAATAGGGCCAAAAACTTCTTCAATTCATGTAACTGTGTTTCTTGCATTTCCTTCAACTGAAAAGTTTCCACCAAATTGGTCATGTAATAGTCTTTCATCTTTGTACCTAATTTCAAAATTTTAATTTCTTTGTCCTTTAGTTGCAACAACTCCTTGGTCATAGTACCATATTTGGGAATCTTTTATTGTTTAATAATTTTCTCCTACAATTCTTTAATTTGATTTACCCTAGTTATCACAACTATTCAAGCATAATTCAACTTCCCTTGTACTTTGGTGATAATTGTTTGATACTTCTTATTGTTGTATGACGACTCCAACAGTATTAATGCCACTACCTACTGAGTCTATTTATACCAATCAAATGTATTCATATTGTTTATCATATATATGTTGATATCAATAGAAGTGGCCCTTGAACCAAGCACCTGTAAACCCACATCTGACATTGGTTACAACATTGCCAAATTAAGCATATTCTTGTCAAAATCAGTTGTTGACAAAAATTTAGGGCCCATTTGATGCACATATTTTTTTAGTTATTAGCATTAACTCCTTTCCTTTGGTTCCATAAACTTTTCTGTTGTGACAGAATTGCCTACCCATATGAGAATGTCCCCCAAATATTTTGTCTTGGTCTCTTCTATTGTTTGTTCAATTTTCTTTAACATATCATTGTTTTCCTTGTGAAAAGTAATGGCTTCTTTTTCAGTTTCCTCGCTATTTCTTATAGCCTTCAAACTCTTGGGCACTCTATGTATTGATTTGTGCAACTTTCCTCTTAAGAGACTTCTCTGGTAGGTTAATGATTCCATTGTCTATGATGGTTTGAGAGGTTGTAGATAAAGATTTTTCATTTGGCTCCTGCTCCATAATGTTGGATTGGATCACAATTACCTCAAACGCATGCGTAGCATCTAGGTTTTCCTTATTCATAATAGCACAGTCAACATTATCAATTTTCTCAATCTCAAGCTTTGAAACATGAGCAGATGTAGGAAAACCAATTGATTTTCTTCCTTATCAAATAATAGGAAAATGATCAAAACATTAGGATATATTTTTTTCCAATCCAAATGCCAAAAATTATTTTACAATCATAGCAAATGCATTTTATGTTTAATTATCATTTAATCACCAACAACAAAAGTTGTTACAATTAATGCCTTCTTGTTTTTCAGTACAAAATGGAAATCATTTAGTTGTATCCTTTACCTATCTAATTCCAATGCGAAAAATTTCTTTGGAACAAATATGGGTAACCTATAAGGTTGACCCTCAAATCCATATGTGTGGATGATAGTAAAATTGGGCATTAAAAGCCATTGACCAATACTATTTTCCCCTGTTAAAAAAAGAGTCCTTCTAGATTTAGTAGAAATCTTGTGAGGAACTGACTGAAGTATTTTGATTTTTAAATAAAAAGAAAATCAATCAATAAAATTCGCATAACCCCTATGTAATCTTCTTGGATATAAGACTAGAGACCTAGAGTCAATCAACTTTTCCTTTCATGAAATATCCTTGTAATCCTTAATCAATTTGGTGAAGGAGAAGAAACTTGGATAATTAAACAAAACCAAGTGGATTAAATAAGTATAGTGCGTGAAAATGACCCAATGAGATGTTGTGTTAAGGTCCACAAATATGGTTTTCTCTATATAGGCATGAAAATTTACGGAAATATCATTGGGATTTGAAGGCACCTATTTCATGAACATGAACTTGGCCTCATCCAATTTTAGGTCAGTGACATATCCTTTAATGACAGCCAAGAGTGAAGCCAGGGTTTGAAATAAGGGCCTTAGTGAATGAGTTGGAATATGAAAAGAGAAGGTCACAAACTCTTGGGGATTTTTTACTAAACTTTGAAAGAAGCTAATTTTCCCGAGTAGATTGAGCATTTTAGCTAAAGAGCTTTGGGACACCTCAAGAAAAAACTTATGATTTATTTACTAGAGAATACTTCCGGTATCAAGTTGGGAACTTATAATGAGTAGAATGATGCAGTCAGGGTCATAATGTACTATAGGTAAGGCGACTTGCAGGAGTAAAGTTTAATTAAACATTGGTATGCCTGACTTTCATCCCCTTTCTCCAATTCTCTTCTTATGGTATAAATATTTATGTTGGTTACGAGTGTATCTCTAACATAAGACCATGGGTCGATAAAAATGTCTTGAGTTTAACTCTCAAGCATTTAACACTCATGATTTTAAATAACTTAGCTACAACTCTGAAATATTACCAAGGTCGGGCATACGTACTTACCTAGAACTGTAATGTTATGCTCATATCATGAAAATAATGGAAATTGGGTTATGGGAAACCGTTAAAATTGAGCGTATTAGATAATGAAATGAGTGTACACCATCTAATAAATCATAAATTCCATGGCAGTGCATGAAAGTATCAAGGATTGGGGTTGGCGATGAATGTCTCTTCATGATACAATTGAGTGGGAGTTCGTACGAGCGCATGCAGTTCGAAGAATTTTCAATTGTTTGATTAACCAAGCCTCACCGTCAGATCTCTTTTGGGTGGCAAAGGCTTCGTTAACGTCGGTGCAAGTCTACACCTAAAATGATTGAGGGCCATTAGAAAAATTGCATCAGGTCCATGCAATTGTTTCAGGTGTGGAAGTCTTGTTTAAATCGCGCGTGTGTTTCCACGCGAATCAACTAGAGTCGTTGAATGTGTGACGTTTGGGTCCTTTGATTACTTTAGGGTGAAATAATTATGGTTTGTAAGCTATGCACAAGTCCGCTTGAAATACCATTATTATACCCGTCGCCTGCAGGTATTACGCATTGGGTTATGCCTGATAGCGATGTTAATTTGTCATTTTTTCAAAAAAAATTATATTTTTGGGATGGTTCAACTTAGGGTTTATTATTATTTATTTATTATAATTATTATAATTTGTTTTTTTTGGGATTCTATTGGTTGAATAGTTCGACATGTTATTGCAGATTGCATTGTATTTCCCGCCGAGCAGCCGCCGCTCATATGCAATGAAGCCTATTAACATATGCTTTGCATTAATGTTACGTTGTCATTGTTGGATATCTTATGACTTGATAAACTTGAGAATTAATGTTTGGGCATGATATGACATGAGCTGGAGATTGCGTTGGGATTTTTTTACCTCGTTTTTCCCCAAGAATTTACTCATTGTACTACTGCTGTCATTTGTATTAATGATCGCCTTCTGTCAGATGGGACGGTTACCAACCCTAAAATACAATTGATTTTTTTCCCCAAATAGAATTGCACAGTGATTGGTGATTCAGTCTATTCAGAAATTTTTTTGTGCCGTTGTAATCATTTGTAATTACAGAGTTCTTCCTACCTGAGATATGGTTTTCTTATGACATCACCATGGAAAGATTACGATGTTAAGTTGATGATAGACAAGTTGTGTTATTTTTTATATTTAAAGTTTTATTTTTCATTAAAAAAACTAACTTCCGTGATTGATAAAATATTTTGATTATAATATTTATAGCTAAAGTTCCAATTAGAAAATGAACACAATATAATGAAACACCTTTGATAAATACTAGTTCCCCGCGTATAGTTGAAAATAATTATATTATTTTGTATTAATGGAGAAAAGGTTACACAAGTTGTAACGTATCTCCTTAGTTTAGGATTTGTTCCTAGAGTTCAGGGGTTTGGTTGCAACTTCCTAATTTCTAGTATTGTACTTAATGATGTAATCTTTCATTCATGAATGTAGTCTCCAGGTGCAGTACTCACCTGTGAGCTACAACTCCTTCTATTTCAATTCTGTGTAAATTTTATCTTGGTATTGGAGCTCAGATTGGGTGAGCCTGATCTTTTGTCACCTTTGTGGCTGGAGTGCCTTTGTGGCCAGTTTTCCTTTGTGGAAGAGTTGCCTTTGTGGCAGAAGACGCCTTTTTGGCTGAGCAGGTGGACTGCAGTAACACCTGGCTCACAGAGTCAGATGATTTTTTAATTTTCTGAGTAGAAGGGGGTTGGCACGCTTTTCGCGCTGACAGTCGCACCAGGAAGCGAAACTGGTGCATCTGTTCGGTTCATAGTTGTGCCACCACGCCAAAACACCAAATTGGCACGGAGGCCAATTGAAAACTCGTGCCAAAGGATTTTCCTTACACCGTTTCAATTTGGACGCAGATTTTTTGCACAGGAGAGTGCCAACTCACCTTCAAGGGGATCCGCGGGAAGCCTCACCTTCACTGGACGATATGCTAGGGGTGCAGATCGGAGAAGTTGCGGATCTATCCGGGAGAGGCATATCGGATCAGTTTTGATCAGATCAGTTTTAGTGGCTGTATTGGAATACGGCAGATTTGTTTATTCGAGCAAGATTGAATTGCAGATTTGTCAGACATTGTTGGATCTGAATCGAAGATACAGTGGGTGGATTAGGAGACCAACAGATCAGTGGTAGAGCAGTGGCAGATTGGGTGACAAGATCTGACAGGTATTCATTTTTTTTTTTTTCCTGAATCAGTTGGGTAGATTCATTTATTTGTAGATTAGTTCAGAATGAGTAATACGATGGAATCTTAATCTTATCTCCACGAGTCTGGAAAAATCGATGGATCTAACTTCACAAATTGGAAGTTTAAGATTCAGACCTTGCTTGAGGGTGCGAATGCATGGTCGATAGTTACAGGTGATGAGCAGAGGCCAAATTCACACAACGGGGAAAATACACAGGAGCAAGAATGGGATAAGCGAGAAAACAAGGCAAAAGTTTTGCTGAAGATGTCCGTCAAGGACAACATTATCCCTCATATTAGAGACTGTAAAACGTCCGCGGAGATCTGGACGACCATCAAAATCCTGTATCAGACCCAGAACACAAGTCGAATTATGGCACTCAAAAGCAAGTTGTTTTCAATGAAAATGGACGAAAGTGAGACTGCTGCTGCATTCATTGTGCGAATTAAAGATGTGAAAGACGAATTGGGGGACATCGGGGAGAAGGTGTCAGACTCAGATCTCGTCACAATCACACTGAACGGGATGAGAGATGAATATCAAATGTTCATCACTGGATTGGCGGCAAGGGAAAAAGCGCCTACATTTTAAGATCTGACAGGGATCTTGCTGCAAGAGGAGGAGCGGCGACAGAATTTGAAACCCCAGAGCGATGATCTTGCTCTAATGGCGAAATGACGATCATTTAGAGGGAAGCAGCCACAACAGCAATCACAGTCGCAACTGCAGCAGAAAGGAGGTATATCGCATAAGAGTCCGTACAAAGGTATGTCTGTAAATCAGCCTGTAAAGAAATGTTATTATTGTGGAAGGAAAGTTCATATACAAAATGAATACTTTAAGAAGCAGGCAGATGATGCAAAGAAAAGGTTGGCGATGGTAAAGCACACAGGATATTTTGTTGAAGAATATTTTGAAGAAGATGAAGATTTCAGTCACGAATTTCGACTTTTCACAGTTAACTGTGCCCTTTCAGCATCCAATGAGGATGACATCTGGTATGTCGATTTCGGTGCATCCTCTCACATGACAGGTAAAAATGAATTTTTTGAAAATCTTGAAGAAATTACATATGGATCGAAAATTTATTTAGGAGATGATAGTGGATACGAGATTAGAGGCTATGGGGATATTCCAGTAAAGCTACCAAATGGTAAAATCAGTCATCTTAAGAATGTTTTATATGTACTTGGAATTAATAAAAATATGATATCTGTATCCATGATAACTGATCAAGATATGCAAGTCGAGTTCTTCAAGACTCATTGTGTCATAAAGGATTGCAGGAAAGAAATTGTTGCAACAGGCATGCGCATTGGAAGCCTATACAGGTTGGATGTAAAGAGTATACCACAGCGAGCCATGGTTGCAGGTGGATCGACAGCTGAACAACTATGGCACCAAAGATTCGGTCATTTGAATTTGTAGGACCTCATGCTATTGCAAAGAAAAGGTATGGTTGAGGGACTCCCTATCTTTCATAATACTCAGTTAAATTGTGATGGATGTGCCTTAGGTAAAATGCATAGAGAACAGTTTCCTGTGCATGATAGAAGGAAGGAAACATATATTTTAGAACTAGTGCACACTGATATATACGGACCTATGCAGACAAGGTCGCTAGGTGGAGCATATTACTTTCTATTATTTACTGATGAATGCACTAGATATTCATGGGTTCATTTTCTGAGTAGAAAAAGTCAGACTTTCCAGTGCTTTATAGAATTTAAAACCTTGGTTGAAAAACAGTTTGGAAAAAGTATAAAAATTCTCCGGTCTAATCAAGGGGGAGAATACAAGTTAGGGGAATTCATGAAATTTTGCAAATTTCACGGGATTGTTCAACATTTTATAGTTCCACACACACCACAGCAGAATGGAGTGGCAGAGTGCAAGAACAGAACCTTAGTGGAGTGCGCAAGGAGCATGTTACAAGGTAAGGGTCTATCTAATAGTTTTTGGGCAGATGCTATTAATACTGCTATATATTTAAAGAACAGAAGTCCTACCAGGTATCTTGGCTTCAAAACTCCTTTTGAAGCTCTATATGGACTCAAAAAAGCAGTAAATCATCTAAGAGTATTTGGGTCAAAATAATTTTCCCATATACCCAAAGCTGATAGGAAGAAATTAGATCCTAAAGCTGTTAAATGCATCTTTGTTGGTTATGGCATAGAATTTAAAGCATATAAGTTGTTCAATCCTCAGTCTCGTAAGATATTTTCAAGCAGGGATGTAGTGTTTCATGAACAGGTTCAAGAAGGGAAAGATGACAGTGATGATGATTGGCACATTACATTTTTGATGGATGAAGGCAGCGAGGATGAAAGAGAGCAGGAGCAAAAATAGGAGCAGAAAGAAGAGCAGAAAGAAGAACAGGAAGAAGGTAATAATGCAAGCCCAATTAGATCTGAAGAAAACAAATTTGAGGTAAGTCCCCTACCAAGGAGATAAGGTAGGAAGACTCAAAAACCATTAAGATTGAAATACTATGCTTTGATGTCAAATATTTTGAACGTTGTAGAGCCCACTAATTACAAAGAAGCTAATCAATTTGAGGAATGGAGGGCTGCTATGAATGAAGAGATAGAATCTATTCCTAGAAATAACACTTGGGATTTAGTTGAACTACCTAAGAATAAAACACCCATAGGATGTAAATGGTTGTTTAAACCAAAAATGAATGCAGATGGAAGCATTGAAAAACTAGAAGCTAGGCTGGTTGCAAAGGGATATTCACAGCAAGAAGGCATAGATTTTGATGATACCTTTGCACCTGTAGCAAATTTAAATACTATCAGAATGCTTATCTCTCTAGCAACTAAATATAATTGGGAACTACACCAACTTGATGTCAAATATGCATTTTTAAATGGTGAATTAAAAGAGGAAATTTACTTAGTACAGCTAGAAGGGTTTGTAAAGCAGGGGCAGGAACATCTTGTTTGCAGATTGAAAAAGGCGCTATATGGCTTAAAGCAAGCACCCAGGTCTTGGTACGAAAAGGTTGATTCTTTCTTTTTAGAGCATGGTTTTCATAGAAGTTTAAATGACCCAAATTTGTATACCAAGTACAATAAGCAGGGCAGATTATTTTGATTTCTTTGTATGTAGATGACATGATTATGATAGGAAATGCAGATAATTTAATCAAAGAAATCAAAAGGCATATGGCACAAGTTTTTGAAATGAAATATCTCGGAAGTCTCCATTACTGTCTAGGATTAGAAGTATGGAGATATACTGGGCAAACTTTTCTTACCCAAGGGAAGTATGCTAGAAATCTATTGGAAAATTTTGGCATGGATCAGTGTAGGTCAGCAACGACACCTTTGCAGTAGAATTTGAAGTTGTGCAGTGACGATGGCACTAAGGAGGTGGAAGCCACCATGTACAGACAACTGGTTGGGAGTTTGATATATCTCACAACAACCAGACCAGACTTGGCATACTCTGTTGGTGTGTTGAGCCAATTCATGTCAAAACCGCTTGAAAGTCACTAGGTAGCAGCAAAAAGCGTGTTGAGGTATCTTTGTGGTACTGTTAATTATGGCATTTTATACACTGACACATCTGATGTTATTCTAGCAGGTTTTTCAGATTCAGACTCGACAGGTAACCTGGATGATCGAAGGTATATCACAGGTTACGCATTCAGCATAGGATCTGGGGTCATAGCATGGAGCAGCAAGAAGCAAAGTACTGTAGCACTATCTTCATGTGATGTTGAGTATCAAGCATTGTGTGCAGCAACGTGTGAAGCGATCTGGTTTAGAAGGCTTCTCAATGATGTAGGAGAAGAACAAAAGAAATCTACTTCCATCAAAAGCGACAACCAATATGAAAATCTTATACATTGTGGTAAACATATCAAAGGTATGAAAATCTTATAAACTAATCAGAAAACGTTATGGAAATATTTATATATTTTAAATATATTAGCTATATAATCATTATATCTTAATATATAGATACCTTTAAAAAATAATCACGAACACCAGCATTAATTATTTAATAAAGGTGTCGGATAGATTCATTATATTATTTTTCCTCTTCCTTTTTCCATTATATTTAAAGCCTTATTTTTTCTAATTTAAATTATATTAATAAGAAATAAAAAATGAATTACCTTTATGTAGTCTTCTATTATAATATTTATTTTATTGTCGTCATCTAACAAACAAAAGGTATTGTTATCCTGCTTTGTTTGATTAATGTCAAAATGCACACATTACTATCAGTTGCTTATACATAAAGCTTATACATTATGATACGATATCACTTGGGGATATGTTAAATATATAAAATTTTATATTAAATGCATCAATATTTACATCACTTCAAAGCAGGCAATAGGTAATATAGTATTAATTAAGATGTTTACGATATTTGAAACAACATTACAAGAAAACGATGTTACGATATGATGTCAAGTCGATACCATGTTAATTTTTTAAATGAACGACTATCTTGCTTTACTTTTTTCTAATATTAAAAATTAATCAAATGTTGCGTCACTTGTTCTATTAAGTATTCAGCAAAATTTAAAAAGTTTGAAGTGAATATATGCTAATTTCAATGAAATCAATGAATGGGTTTAACTTTTCCTGATGATGAACCTGTTAGGTCCCTATATTACTAGTATAGTCCCTCATTGTTATTAGTGTAACCCCTTTATTGTTATTATTGTACCCTTGTAACCGCCATTTTGTTATTATTGTGCCCTTAAATTATTATTGTTAGGTCGACTAGGATTACATTGTGGCCCACCAAGATTACATTATGGCCACATGGACTCCTATATATAGAAAGGAGGTTTTGTAAATTGTATCATCCAAGAATTGTTCATTTATGTAATGTATTGGAGGTTTCCCCCTCGAAGTGGATTATTTCTAAGGCGTTGATATCTCTTTTCTTCTATTTTTGGAGCTGGTTACACAACATTTGGTATCAGAGCTTTGGATTCTAGGGTTTCGCTGCTCCAAACAGGTCTTCGTGGGATTTTTGCTATAACTTTTTTTCTACGAAGTTTCAGAAGCTGAAATTTTTAGGGTGCAAAGCCGAAATCCTAAGGAATATTATCTAAAAATTTCAGAGCTTGGTTCGCAATATTTTCGGAGATATGATCTGTGGAATTTGGGTCTTTTTTCAGGCTCCTAAATAGGTCATTGTGGAGTTTGCACTATAAATTTTTTTCTACGAAGGGGCTAGTTCGAAACGCATCGACACAAATTTCTTATATGTGATTTTTACTGAAAATTTCTGATACGGGTTTAACTTTTATTGGTTTATATTAAAAACCATTGAATGATGGAGGCATTGAATAGATATGGTACATGTCTTAAATAGATTTTCGGCGGCTTTGATAGTGCATGTTAATGCACTCAATCCTCTATGTATTTTCGTATTCGCAATTGTTTATGCACTACCTATTTTTCAGTGGCGATATGTTATGCAGTTGGCTACTGCTACCATCTACTTTCAGGTATTTTGCTCTTATTTTTTTTTTAGATTTTCTAGTTTTAAAATCACTGTTTAAGTGTTTTGTTGGTCTTTCTCGTTACTGTTATAGGCCTTGATAAAAAAAAAAATGGACTCTGTTCTATTTGCAGCAAGAAGTTGAAGGTATTGCGAGGAAGTTGTGCATTTAGCTTACCTGTGGATTGTGTGGCTGGAGCCAAAAAATTGTTGCTTTCTATGTGGAGGTCCTGAGATCAAGTATGTATTTCTACTTAATTTATCTTAAATGCAACCCATGAAGTCGATTTTGAGTAGAAATTGTTATATTGTAAACTTGATACAATCAATTCAATGTCGGTTTGAGGGTATATTGATGAAAACAGGACATAAATTAATCGTTGGGTTCTATTATGGTTCTGTGGCCTTTTTCGCCCTAGATTTCGATGAATTTGAATGAACGAGACTGAAATCCTGTTGATCAGGATATGTTTGCGTTTGTTATAAATTAATTTTCGGAAATTTTTAAGTCAATTGATAGCTATTGGTATTTGTATGGTTTAGATCCCTGCATTGCATCAAACGAGGTATAGATAGTTGTAGCAAATGAATAGGCAAGCGTTTGTTGGGATTAGTAGGAGATGTACCTGATTGTCTAGCCATGTCTCGTCTATAGCTATTTTCTAGGGAAAGGAAATGATGGCCATTTCCACTTCTAAATCAAATAGATTAGAGCAAGGAAGGAAACAACACCCTACTTGGAAATTTTCTGTTGCAAGTCTCCTGGTTGTGAGAACACAGGGAGATAGGATCAGGAATCTTCCTCTTTGATGTAGAATTATAGGTTAGTGGCTCTGACATTTGTACCATTTTCCTCACAAAATTTACTCACCCTCAAAACCAAATTTTCGTGAAGATTACCAATTTTCACTAAATTTTGTAATCTATTTAAACAAAATTAGGAATTTGGCTTCTGTGATCCATAGAATGTGTGTAATAATTTTCAGTGAAAATCACATAAAAGAATTTTTTGTCGACGCGTTCGAACCAGCTAGTGTGGTTCATCATTAGGACAAGATGTCCTGATGATGAACCACACTGGCTGGTTCGAAACGCGTCGACAAAAAATTCTTTTATGTAATTTTCACTGAAAATTATTACACATAAACAAAATTTTAAAAATTAATACATATATGAGCCTATATTTAATCCACAAACATATATATAGAATTTGGGTGGATCAAGGTTGGTTGACGTTTTTAAAAATTTAATTCGATGGTAAGAATTCAATATCACTGGAATATGCTTCGTTTTCATCTAAATCGTAGATCAACGACTATGGCGCCTATGGCGCGAGGGAGAGTGAAGTGATGAAAAAAATAAATATTTGAAACTTTCACCGGTGGCATGTTGGTAAGTCGAAGAGCGACTGCTTTGACTATCGAGTGGTTACTTGGAACATGTGAGTGATGGTAATTGTAAATTATTTGTTGCCTTTTGTCGTGACTGTCGTTTCTGGAATCTTAGGAGGGGTGGTGGCTTTGAAGCATCCCCAGACTTTGAATCACCCTCTTTATGAAACCATGGGAGCTTTGCAGAAAGCAGAACTGGTCTCGACGGTTTCATTCAATGGGTTGGATTGATCGTCAACGTGTGGAATTTCCTTTGTATTTGACTGTTATCTTTAAAGTTGAATATTATTCCTTCCCTCATTTGAAGTTGCACCGGCCCCTGCCCGAAGAAATATTATCTTGAAGCTTGGATTCAGTGCTGCTTTATCGTACAACTATTTACTAAAAATAAAATATATTAAATCAAAATGAAAAATGAAATACCGTCGACACAACTTGGTTTCAAGGGATTAAACAGTCTCTAAGAGAGTATTATAATACAAAATAATTCCATTAAAATAAAATGAAATGTCGTAAATATCACTGACTTGCACATAGTTTTCTTTCTAGCGTGAAAAATGATTGTGATAACAAAATAATATTTAAATAAATAAATTGGTGTTAACTGGGGTTATATAGTGGTTAGTGCTTGAAGTTTAAGGTTTAGATTAAATATAATTAAATAAAAATAAAAATATTAAATCTATGTTAGAGTTAATGTTTATAATAAGATTAATTTAGATTTTATTGATTAATAAATATTTTAATAAAAAAATTGGTATACTTTTTACATTTATATGTTAAATAGATGTTATTTAATTATGATTAAATGTTATTTAAAATATTAATAGCAATCTATTTAATTATAATTAAAAATGATCAAAATTTAAAATTATAAAAAATTTGGTGACAAAAGTATTTATTTAAGCTTTAAAATTCGAAAACAAAAATAGTGGCTAAAATTGAAGAGAATTTGTCACAAAAATCTTCTTATAAATTGTAGAATCGAAGAAAACTAAATTGTCATTAAAAAAATTATATGTGATAAAGTTATAATATTAGTAGCTTTTAAAAAATAATAAATAATTATGGTTATTACAAAAAAGAAGAAGAAGTTAAATTAAAATTAAATTTTAAACTTGTAATTACATTTAAAATTAATTAATTAATTATATATATATATATATATTATACTGAATCCTATGTAATAAGTAGTAATAGAATTTATTATAACCCGAATAAAAAAGAATTATAAATAATATTAAAATATGGCCTAGCATTATAATTTTTGTTGAAGTATGACATAGTTAATAGCTAGAATTTTATTGGAAAACATACATTCTATTTCAATTCCACGTGGTTATAAATTGTAGAGTCGAAGAAAACTAAATTGTGATTAAAAAAATTATATGTGATAAAGTTATAATATTAATAGCTTTGAAAAAGTAATAAATAATTATGGTTATTACAATAAAAAAAATATATATATAAATTAAATTACAATTAAATTTTAAACTTGTAATTACATTTAAAATTATATATATATATATATATATATATATATATATATATATAGTACTGAATCCTATGTAATAAGTGGTAATAGAATTTATTATAACCCAAATTAAAAAGAATTATAAATAATATTAAAATATGGCCTAGCATTATAATTGTTGTTGAAGTATGACATAGTTAATAACCAAAATTTTATTGGAAAACATACATTCTATTTCAATTCCACGTGGTTTTTCCATTGCATTTCTATTTCAATTCCACGTAGTTTTTCCATTGCGTTTCTATTTGACTAAATAGAGTTATTACATTATAATTTTAAAACTTGAATCAACGTCATATCATAATTAGCTTATAATATATTTTAATATATTTTTGTTTAAATGTATTTAATATTTTTCAAAACCCTAAATCCATACGTTATAATTTGTCACAAAAATCTTCTTATAAATTGTAGAATAGAAGAAAACTAAATTGTGATTTAAAAAATTATATGTGATAAAGTTATAATATTAATAGCTTTTAAAAAGTAATAAATAATTATGGTTATTACAATAAAAAAAAATATAAATTAAATTACAATTAAATTTTAAAATTGTAATTACATTTAAAATTATATATATATATATATATATATATTATACTAAATCCTATGTAATAAGTAGTAATAGATTTTATTTATTTATTTATTTTTTTTTGTTCTGAATTGGACTAATTCTATTCATCAAAAATATGGTACAAGATGATACAATCAAGAGAGACAAAAAATCGGCAACCGGAAATGATAGGACTATCAACCTCAGTTCCGGAGAAGGAGTGAGACAAGCAGGAGCTACAACATAAGGCAGGAGGAAAAAAAGACTGACTTCTACCCAGAATGGGCAGAAGCCTCAACACGAAGCTTTTTCCCTTTCCTTTTTTTGAATTCGACCCAATCGTCCTGGGGTGAATGCGCAATAACAACTTGAAGATCGGGGTTCACCACAGGGGGGCCCTCCTTATCTGAATCAGAGGAGGAGGAGGAAATGTGGACGCGTTTCTGAGCGGTGGCTGTATCGGATGAAAGCACCGGACCATCAGTGGGAGGGACCACGGAATGAGGTGCATGATCCAATTCTGCATCGCTATCTTCATCTTCAGAGCTAGAGGAATCAGAATCCACAACTGGAGGTGGAGAGCAAGGAGCCCATCGTTTGGACTTGGCCTTGGAGAGGTTGTCCTTTTTCTTTTTTGCCGGGAGAGAAGGGAAGGTGTTCAACAGATGCCCTGATTGGTGGCAGTGGCGGCAACGGAATGCAGTATTTTCGTAATCCAGTGTCTGGGTCCATACAAAGTCATTTATATTGAGATTGATTTGGTCTGGAAGCCCTTTGCTCAAATCTAACTCCGCACATATTCTGGCATATGTGTAGAGACCTTTGGTTTCCCGCCCATAGTCTGCCATGATGAAACTGCCCAAGGTGTTTCCTATAGCTTTATAGACTGTAAAATTCCATAAGTGGGCTAGTAAGTTTGGAAGCCTGATCCAAACAGGTGTCTTGGTAATGACTGCAGTTGCTGGATCAAAATCTGGGAACCAAGGAGTTAAGAAAAGCCCTGCTGTGCCCATGAACCAAGGGCCTTCTTCTAACGCCTTTTCATAATGCTTGCTGTCGTCAAACAGAACAATGAAGTATCCTTTTGAACATAAACTGATCTTACAATGATGAGTCAAGTTTGCATGGATCCATCCATAGAGATCCTGAGATCGTGGCAACAGTCTGTTAAATTTGCAAATGATGGCCCTTTCTGCAAATTCTTGAAGCTGTTTTGCAAGCCCTTCATGGGTGATTTCAACAGAGGGAACTTCCTCTATCTTGTCAACCAAAAAAGGCTTAGGTTTAAGGGCTTATGGGGGGTTGGGGTTGTCAGAGTGAACTGCATCTTTGTAAGAGAAAGGAGGAGCAGATGAAGACTGTCCAGCTACACCTCCTCTCAAATGAAGGGTTAACACCACAGAGTTGTTTCTGGTAATTTTGTAAGAAGAGAGGGGAAGGAGGTCTTCAAGTTGTTTACCTTGAAAGAGAAGTCTCTGAAGGCCTGAAGGGATACCAATCCGCCGTTCTAGATCCAGCTTGAGATCTAGCACCAAATCTGAAGGACTGACCCATTGCAGAATGGTACTGCCTGTAGGTTGAGAAAGTTGGATCTGAAAGGATTCAAAGAGGTGCCTAGATGTAGTGCCAGGGCCTCTTGTGTGTCCGAGAGCAAATATTCCATGGCGGTGATAGGGAGGGGGGTTCTCCACTGCAAGAAAAACTGGCGAGTTCGAGAAGCAGAGCCGCTGCTTGCTTACGACAGAGAAGAAATCTAAGGGAGCTTCAGGGTGGATCTTGTTCACGATGCGAATAACTGTAAAGACCGCGGCATTGAAGCCGTCTAGAACATTTGCACGGAGTGCTGCCTCCCAGACGGCGACATCATCTATGCCAAAGAAAGCTCTGTGCCGAAGCTTGCTAACCTGCCACTTCACCTCTGCAACCCAGATGATGTGAGTTGCCAGTATTGTTACCTCCGCAGGCAGATCTGGCAGGTTCGAGTGGCGGAACCGCTGCAGGCCTACTCCTGAGGTGAAATGTGTGGGATCTTCAGAGAAAGACTGATTTGCACTGTGAACAGCTGTGAAAGCGGCAGCATCGAAGTAGTATGGGGGGAAGGCAGCTGCCTAGACGGCGGCATCGTCTTTTCCATGGAAGGCCCTGAGAAAAAACTTGTAATCCTGCAGAATCAAGTCTGCATTCCGGCGCAGGAGCGGTAGGCGGCCAGCTCTTGGTGAAGCTGAGCCGGTGCAGAACAGAAGAGCCATGCAACAAACCCTAGATGCTCTATTCGCCATCGCTCTCCGTTCTCTTGCGTAGTAATAGAATTTATTATAACCCGAATAAAAAAGAATTATAAACAATATTAAAATATGGCCTAGCATTATAATTCTTGTTGAAGTATGACATAGTTAATAGCTAGAATTTTATTGGAAAACATACATTCTATTTCAATTCCACATGGTTTTTCCATTGCGTTTCTATTTCAATTCCACATAGTTTTTCCATTGCCTTTCTATTTGACTAAATAGAGTTATTACATTATAATTTTAAAACTTGAATCAATGTCATATCATAATTAGCTTATATATTTTAATATATTTCTGTTTAAATGTATTTAATATTTTTCAAAACCCTGAATCCATACGTTATATCATAAATAAATTATATATATTAATATCTGTAATTTAATTATAGAAATAATTTTAATGTTTTTAAATGTTACTAAGAATTTCACCATTTTCTTCTTATACATGTCTACAAATGCATCTGCAATTTATCAAGGACAGTCACCAGGTTAAGAAAAATCTTAGTCAAATGAAAATGCCAGCACCCACAAATAAAGAGGGCAAAAGAGTGAGTAGAACACCCGCGAATCAAGTCAATTATAATTTTTTTAGTTAAATATTGTTTTTTAACATAAGTGATGTAACTATAAAATTTTTACATTTTTTAATTAAATATTAATTTTTTTAAATGTAGATTAAGCTTTTTTTTAATGTAGGTGAAGTAAATATAAAATGCAAATATAAATTTTTTACATTTTTTTCCTATTTATATTTAAGTAGCTAATGTAAATATAATTTTTTAATTTTTTAATTATATATCGATTTTTTTTAATGTAAGTGATGTAAATATAAATTTTAATTATCCCTATCCTTATTAGTTTTTGAACAAGTTATTTCTTAAAGCAATTAAATATGTTATATAGTATATAAATATATTATAAAGTTATTGATTAGGTTTCCCAATTAATACATCTTCACATGTTGATACTATAGTACTTCTAAGAACATATAGAACATTGGTATGTTGTATGGCATAGTTTATTTCTTAAAATATCTATCTTACTGCCACATATTTGTCACTAAAAAAATATGGCTTGTGATATGTAATTAGTTTTGGTTCATTTCATACTTCATCACATCATATTTTCTTAAACTTTTGAAAGAATAATAATTAATAATATTTATATAATTCAAATTATTAATATTTATACAAAATACTAAACAACAAATTTCTATATAATTGAATTTTTTTATATCTATGATTAATATTATGAATTATATTCTTTATATTGATAATAAATAAATTTATATGTAATTAGATAAATATAAATATATCAAAATCTATAACAAATAATTAAATGAAAAAGATGTTATTTTACAAAATTTAATAATACAATCAATTATAATTTAGAATTAATCTATTTATATAATATTTTTAAATTTAAAATATTCATTTTTTATTGTTTTTATTTCCATTTAGCTATCTTAAAATTAAAAGTTTATTAATACAGTATCAAAACCAATAACAAATAATTAAATGGTGAAACTGTTTTTTTACAAGATTTAATAGTAGAATCGATTATGGTTTAAAATTAATCTAATTATATGATAAAACTAACTATTGATCAAATATCTCTCGAGGTGAGAACCAAGAGAGTGTACACACTCTTACATACGATCTGACTATTGAATCAGATGAGCCTTAATTATATAGGATTTCACACTAATAGGATGGTTTCAACCACTCCCGACATTTTAGGATCTGAGATCTAATCTTAGCATCTCAATCCTATCATCATCATAACAACAATCTAATTATGACTTTCTCCATTAATTCCAACACTCCCCCTTAATGGAGAGAGGGTACTATACAATAACATATGCCTGCTGGTCTAGTCGCAACTAGGCTTACAATGAAAAACATGAAAAAAACTTGGTAACAAAGTTTTCATTTTTGTCTTTATGCTTGTGACTCCATACTTGTTTATTCTGAGTCGAGGCTTCATATTCACTTTCCTCGCCGTGAGGTAGTGATGTATTTTTACCTCATTTCTTCCCCAGTGATGGAAAACTTGAACGCTTATCCTCGCCCTTCTCAAAATTATAATAGGCTTAATAGGATTGTTGTTGTTAACATTTGCACAGACAGAAATATTCATGAGATCATCACTTTTTAAGTTCTCTCCAGCTTTGTCTTCTTCTGCCATGTCTTTGCAATCAGCTTCATGTGGCTCGTCGAATTGATCTTCAAGACTTTGTTCTTCTTTACATCCTTCCTGAACATCAACTCGTGAGTCTTCAATATCAGGATTTTGCACAATAGATTGTGCCTCTTGTTTCTGGTGGTCATCAACAGAACCACATTTTTTTTTCTGAAAAAATGCCAGACTTAAAAATACTACTCATGCTAATGCCTCCAAATGCCAACATGAGAATATCATCATCATCATCATCATAATAAAAAATACCTAAAAATGTATACATGTTGTTAAAAGGTCCAGCTTATCTGGTTTGATCTTGCTTCCAGATTTCGACTCCACTCGGTCCTCTAACGAGCTCCAACAACCCCGTTACAACGCAGGTGAGAATCCTCCCTTTGGCAACTCTTCAATAGTAGAAACTTGTACACTGTGGATTTTGTGCCGCGTAGGTATTAGTGCCCTCAGCTCTTGCGATGAGCAGCAAACGACCTCTCAACAAGTTGACAATGCTATCAATGTCTAATTCTTATTTGTGTAATTCACAGTTTCTCATATGACACATATTCCTCAAAAACATGGCAAACCAATTAATACGATATTATGGATCTCTACGTTGGAATACAATATTATGGATCTCACTGTGGTGTATGGGATCTCCACAACCTGTCAATTGAATTACTGCTCTTCGCCCAAGCCGTTCTCACAGTAGCTTCCACCGATCCACGACCTCCTCAACCTACTACCTAAATTCGCAGCAAAA
Organism: Pinus albicaulis; assembly: GCA_034641835.2. NCBI lineage: Eukaryota > Viridiplantae > Streptophyta > Pinopsida > Pinales > Pinaceae > Pinus > Pinus albicaulis. Next base: position 365,533,145 of record CM076581.1, read on the forward strand.
TTCTCTGTTCACAATGGGGGTGAACACCGTAAACCTGCTATTAATCTCATGGAAAATCAATTAATTCCAAAGTGAATCTGCCAAACCACACAAGCAGATGACACAAGCATTAACATGAAATCTCGTCCTCTGGGCTCTCCAGATAACGTAGTAATAGGGACTTCTATCCACGCAGCCAATTATCCACTTCAGCATCAAACATAATTGATTTTGATAGGAAATTGATAGTCAGGAAAAGAATTTACAGCGACATCTAAATTCACAGCTCCTTTGTCCAATACGATTTTGTTAATTTGACACGGAATCGTTCCTATCGGTGGCAGTTTTTAGTCTCCAATTTCAGAAACTTGGGAGTACCTCCAAGTCTAATCGGTCTTCTCAATTGGCCTGAATTGACAAGAACAGCCAGAACGCCCACTACAATGTTTGTAAGACCCGATGTGTCATCCTTTAAAACATTAACCAGCAAAGGAACTGCACCAGCTTCTATTACCCACAAAACATTTCCATGAAATACTGATAGATTAAACAACGCAATAACCGCGTCTCTTTTCCCTTTGACGGTTCTATCATGAAGAAGGGATTAAGCAAGGCAGTAACCGCGTCTCTGTCAAGAAAATGATAACGAATCACTGGGGAGAGAACTGCCTCAGGAGGAATTTTTTTGAGGCAAACTCCTCTGCTCATCTCACACTTCGGATATGATCCAATTCAAAAAAATCTGTCATATATTGTGCCACGGGCTCCTCCTTTGTTGCTCTCACACGGCCACGCACAAGTGGATTCCAGCCAGCACGGATCCTCTCTCACACGAGGATGGAAAACGATGCTTGGTCACAGCTCGCAAACGAGGATGGCTCCTCTCTCACAACTCACAGATCAGGATAGCAGCATACATAGGGTTCAGGCAAACATTTTCTCTCAGGCTCAAGTAACATAGAACACAGGCCTCAAACTCTTAGCTCTGATACCATGATAAAACTAACTATTGATCAAATAGCTCTCCAGGTGAGAACCTGGAGAGTGCACACATTCATACATACAATCTGACTATTGAGTCAGATGAGCCTTAATTATATAGGCTTTCACACTAACAATATGGTTGCAACCACTCCCGATATATTAGGACTTGAGATCTAATCTTAGCATCTCAATCCTATCATCATCATAACAACAATCTAATTATGACTCTCTCCATTAATTCCAACACTATATAATATTTTAAAATTTAAAATCTTTATATTTTACTGTTTTTTATTTCGATTTAACTATGTTAAAATTAATTAGTTCAAATTTAACATAGCTGTCTGACAAAGTTCAATGAAAACGAAATGCAATTTTGAAGTCAAAAGCGTGTTATACAGGATCTAAAAAATTTGGACCTCATAAATCCCTTGTGCTTTCCAATGACTTTGACTTAGGTTATAACATTGATCGCCTCTTCCTCTCTAAGCTCCATTTCCTTCGTTTCTAGGACTTTTCAAATTTTATGTTTAGACTTTCTCGAGCAACAAATTTTAATAAATAATTCACTTTTCCAATGCAAAAAAGCAAATTTTGGCAAAGTGACCCCTCTTCAAATAATTCTAAATTGCAATTAAAAAGAACAAATGACAAATAATACAATAGGAAATACGATGTCTTGTTTTTCAAAATTTTAGTTCTTTTACCTAGAGCAATTGGTTTCTATAATTCATCTTCTAATATTGCTTTTATTGTTCAACTAGTTGATTTCTTTGGATAGTTAAATTGTTATTTTTTTCTTGATCTTCTAGCAAATCTAGGTGCCACTTGCAACATTGAATGAAATATATCAATTTGGAACGATGGAATGTGGTGTCATTCAACTTTCAAAGTCGCTACAACAACTCATAGAAGAAGATAGATCTGCTAATAACAAACTAAGTTCTAAAGACAAAGCTATGGAGAAAACAACTGGTGGATACTTTACATGTAGACCTCATATCAAGTGGTTTAGATGCAACTTCAAATGGTGCAAATGTTGTTGTTGTATGCAACATATTTGTTAATATGAAAAGAGCAATAAGTCATTGTAAAAGACCAGCATTATTTGTGTTGTTCAAATGAAAATTTTATCTCATCGCAAAGAGTCATCCAAGCGAAGCAAAGAAGAAAACAAGCAATGAATACTTCAAATGTAGACATCATAGAAAATCGTATAGATACGACTTCAGACAGTACAAATGTTGCTGTTGTATACAAAATATTTATTAATGTACATAGAACAATCAGTTGTCCTCAAGGATCTTCATAGAACACATTTATTTGTGATTCAAATGAATATTTTGTCTTATTGCGAAAAGTGGTGTAAGTAGCAAGTTTTCAAAATATAGTACTAAAATTATTACCTATTATATTCAGATATCTTGCACGTTGCTTAACACAATGATTTGCAATTACATGCTTTGCTACAATAAATTTGGAACTTGCATAAGGCATGAACACTTTGTTATAATGAAGTTGATGCTCATATTTATGTTCAATACTACATTCGATCACTGCCTTAAAGTTATTGTCATCTTACACATGAAACAATAGATATTTCATGTTCTAAAAAACAAAACAATTCTATAAATCGAAACTTTTTGTGTGAAACATGTTGCTGCCCTGTAGATGCTATTATGCCATGGTTCATATGTGAGTGTAGATACATATTCAAGGAACTTGTGTTCTAAGGTGTTTAGAGATGCATTCTTAATAAGTTAAGCTGAAGTAATTACAATTATGTCATTCAGAACTAGCAGGATTAATTTTATTATATAATAGATTACAGAGGCACAATTTACATAGCCAAGTTGTACAATCACATATGTATAGAAAACTTCCATATTTTATGCTACTTAATAACACATAGTACATTTTACTAGTCAAAACACATTCAACATAAATTTCAATGTGGCGTGTTATTTTTTTTGCAGTGATACTTCTAAAATATAGAGAGGTGCAGGATAGGAGCTAGTTACTTGCAACTTTGCTTCCCTTATTTTACTGTTTCAAATGAAACATACAATATCAACCTGCAATTAGTCTTCTATGGTAGTAAACAGTGTCATAGACATATCTTCAATAAAGCAAAAAAATTAGTTCAAAACTCTCTCATCTTTGAGAAAAAATAATCTAGCATACATAGTGCTTACTAAACAAATTACAATACGAATCTGAACAATAAATACATACAAAAAATGGTTGAAACCTTAGATGTTGAAAAGTACAAGTCAACAAAAAAAAATGCATAGCTACTAACATTGATATTGTCTTAATGCACCATAGTCTCTTTAGACTAGAACGATTTTCATATACTGCTGGAGATTGTTTGTTCAATGCATTTGAAGTTCTTTTTCACTTTCGTTACTCATCCATCGAATTGCGAAATGGAATAATAGACCATTTTCTCAATTGTCTACAGCGCAATGATATAGAAGCAAAAGAATCATATCAATATGAACTAGATCCTCTCATCTTATTTCAGCTTCATGGAATTCATGATGTTGACACATACCTTCATAAAATGCGATTCTCTGCTAGTAATAGCAATTCCAAATCTGAAAGAGGCTTATGGGGAGACACATTTTGCATGCGATGGCTTTCAAAGTGGTTGAACATACCAATTGGAGTTTGGTTATTAACAAGAAAAACAAAGTATTTCTCTTCAATCATCATCTAGATACAATTCCGCTGAACATTTTGTTTCATGATACAGATCCTATCACTGGACATTTTGAGCCTCTGTTGCACAAAATATTGCCTAGATGCAACTTTGTCCAAAATTATTACTTATCGCCTTTTTGAAAAAATATTGAAAACCATTATGAATCCATTGTTGATGAAATGCAAATTCATGGACTATACATAGAAAAAACAACTATGTCAAAATGTCCCAATAGCATGTTCAGTGCAATTTGTCATTTGATAGCACCTGAATTTGATGAACAGTCTTTAAGACTCTATGTTTTCCAATATTTCTGCAATGCATTGATGGGTAGGGATGAAGATGCATTACATTGTCTAGAAAAAAACTTAACAAATGAAACTATACAAAGTCAAACAATGGTTGCAGGCTGGCAACAATACCTAATTAATATGGCAATGCCATATGAAAAAGGAGCAGTTGAGGGAACATCATTTTTCTTCCAATGGAAATCAATAATATTCAATGTAAACATACAAATATGGTCATTTAACAATAAAATCATTGTCAATTACTACCCATTGAAAACAAACTACAACCGAACATATAGCATATTATCATTTGAAACAAGTACATCACACATTCATTATGAACCACTACTATTAAATCAAAATACAAATCAATCCAATCCACAACATAGAATAGTGAAAATGCATGGAAACACCAAAAATAGAATAAGCTTCCGCAAACTGAAACAAATGATACATACAAATAGCATAGACAAAATTGGAGAAAATAGAAATAGAAAAAAGAATATGAATTGTTTATTGCGAAAGAGTACAGCCATAGAAATTTACAAAAAACAAATTGAAGACACGTCCAAAACCAAATGTCCAATACGTAGCAAGCTTCATTTTCGAAAGAACATCTCAAACATTGGACCTGAATTAGAAAAAATGTACATAAACATTTCTGGAAAAGAAAGCACATTGCATCTAAATATCATCTGTAGATCTTGCAAAACAGCACTTGACAATGCAAAGTTACCTCGCTTTGTAACACCTGAAAAAACAAGACGTAATAAGCCATTGCAAATTGTAACAACACTTTCAGAACTTGAAGAAAGACTTGTTGCATGAAGAATCTCTTTAGTACAAATAAGACAATGTGGCTACAAGTGATCGCAAATGGGCTTAACTGGTTCAATAATAAATGTACCTGTCCACATGGACATTTTCCAAAAAGCATTGCCACAATTCATGAAAAATACAATGAAAATTTCTATTGCATTAAAACGACGATTAGAATACAAGAATGCATATCAAACAGGAAAAGTCCATGTGCATACTATCATGACAGCACTTAAAGAACTATGTTCTCAGAATTTATATAAAACTAAAAACATTTCCATTAATATCAATTGGAATCATATGCTCAAATTGAAAAGTGAATATAATACATTTGACAATGAGAATATCGATAGTGAAAGTGAAACAAATAAAAGTTCGACAAGCGAAAGAACAACTGAAACCATGGTACATGGGTTGACAGGTTCACAACGCGTTCATGATTTGCAAGACAAGATCATTGAAATAGCACCAGTTGAGGGACAACGACCACTTGGAATATTCAAAGACAAACATGCCGAAGAAATGAGTTTCCCAACACTATTCTTTGGAGATGCACGTGACAATGATATAGTACAAAGATTTTGTTACCAAGAAATAGTAAATTGGGAACTAATGCATTACAGTGGTGACTTTTCGTATCACATCACAAATTTGTTCTTCAAGACAATGCGAATAGTCATTGAAAAAGTCATGTCATGCATTTCAATACGAATAAGGAAAGGGAAACTACAAGGAAGAAGAATATTAGCAAAAGATGTTAAGTACAAGACAAACTTAGAAAAATTACTAAAAATTGACATTGGATACATAGACTTCAAACACATAAGAATTTCTCTTGACTACCTACAACAAATGCAAAAACATATATCTGCAATGATACAACAATTAGGTCCTCCAACTTTCTTTGTTACATTTACAAGTGCAGAGCATCATTCGACTCCACTAGTAGAAACTCTTACTGAATTACATAGCAATAGAAACAAAAAAAAAACATATTGAAACAATTGAGGAATATAGCATTGATTATCTTGTCAGAAAGGACCCAGTAACATGTACACGTTACTATAGACATAAAACAAATGCAATGAAAGAATTGATCTGTCAAGATAATACATTTTTTGGACAAATATTAGACTACTACTTTGTAACTGAATTCCAAAATAGAGGTAGTGCACATGAACATGGTCTTTTATGGATAGAAAATGCTCCAGTATATGGAATCAATAGTAACTTAGAAATTGAAAAATTCTTGGACAACTATATAACTTGTAACACAGATCACCTTGATCTAAAATTTGCAAAAATACATCAACATCATCATAGCGAAAGTTGTAAAAAAAGAAAAGAATCACACTGTAGATACAAATTCCCAATGCCACCAATGAAAAGAACAAGGATTCTTGAACCAATTACTTTTCTATATGAATCAATAAATGAAAAAGTTTCCCTATTGCAAAGCACGTTAGAACAAAAACACTATGACAAATCAACTAGCCATGAAAATTTCTTAGATGAATTGCACTTAACAGAAACTGATTACATCAAATTAATACAGAGTACATTGACACAGCCAACGGTCTTCTTGCAATGAAAACCATCATAAATATGGAATAATAGCTTTGCATTCAATATGCCACACCTATGAAATGCAAATACAGATTCTCAATATGTTCTAAATGCATATGCTGCAGCTTCATATTGCAGTTCATATATGACCAAAGTTGACAGATCTATGACAAATGCATTCAAAAGGATACTGCAAGAACATGAAAAGAGTGAAATTGATGCTATACAAATGATACGATCCCTGGGAAATGCTTTGCTTAATCTTCAACAAATTTCAGCTCAACAAGCAGTGCACATAGCTCTCTCCCTGCCATTGCATCATAGTTCAAGAGAATGTAGCTTCATAAACACAGCACCAGCAAATGAACGAAAATTTATACTTAAACCAACTATTCTTCTAAAACAAATTCGAGACAACTCTGAAGATGTTATGTGCAGTTCTATAATTGATTACTATATCAATAGGCCTAATGCTATTAAGCACATATGTTTAGCTGAATTTGTATCAAAGTATAACAAAGACGGAACGCCAATATCAAAAAGGAAAAAAGAAAAAGCAATTCGATTCATCAAATACAAAAAACACATTTTATATGAAAACTATTAGAAAGAGAAACTTTTTTTGTATGTTCCATTTGAAAACACTGAAGATACACTAAAGAAACATTTTCTGACATGGAAAATTGCATACAGATTGCACAAGGAAACAATAAAAACCAATGAAAATAAGTTCACATACAACGTGAACAAGAAATGGGGTGATTTGGAAGAAGCAATCCAAGAAATTGATAACACCGCTGCAACTTTTAATAGCACATTAAAAAAACCTCAGATATCCAATGATCCTACTGAGAAATGTGACTTGGCTAACGATTTAGAATTTCCCTAGTTCCATCACCAGAACAACCTCTTAGCATTAGTTTTCAATTCACAGAACATCAATTTATGCTTAGCAATGAAGAATACTACAAGATTAGGAGAATGCTTAATAGAGAACAACAAGCAATCCTCAAATAAATTGCAATAAAAAAATGAAACAACATAGACAAACCACTCTACTTATTTTTGACTGGAGGAGCTAGCACTGGAAAAACATTCACAGCAAAAGCAATATTTCAAATTCTCATACGCATTTACAATGAAAATTACAATACAAATCCTTTGAAACCAAAGGGAATGATAATAACATACACAGGTAAAGCTGCATATAATGCAGGTGGACTAACAATTCATTCTTCATTGCTAATGCCATTCAACAAATCTAGTTTTACTCTACTTAGCAATGACGTATTGGAAAACTTAACAAAATTGTATGAAGAATTAAAAGTAGTTCTCATTGATGAAGTATCTTTGATTGGAATTTGTTTTCTATATTAGATTGATGATCGAATAAGAAACATTAAGCATATCCAAACAAAATACTTTGGAAACATTGACATCATATTTTGTGGCGACCTATACCAAGCACAACCTATACAAGATTCACTAATATTTGAACAACCTACAATAAGAAAGCAACGAATAACATATGAACTTTGGCAAGAACATGTAAAGTACTATGAATTGCACATTGCAATGCGTCAAACAAATAAAATATTCATTTCCATTCTGAATAGGATACGTAAAAATAATCAAACAAAAGATGATTTGAATTACCTCAATCAAAATTGTATTCGAAATGCTCCTAATGACCCTACTTTCCCCTATCTATTTTTCCAAAATAGAGATGTCGCGTTGCATAACAAGAAAATTTTGTCTGTTGTTCCTAGTGATGAAATTGTAATTGATGCAATTGACTATGAAGAAGAAAACCATGGAAACATACTAGCTCATGCACACATAGCAACATTGCCTTCACAGATTGTCCTAAAATTTAACATGCTAGTTGAAATAGTTGCAGGAAACTATGACTCACAAGACAGTCTTGTCAATGGTGCAGATGGTATCATTAAAGCATATGTAAAATTAGACAACTTCGATGTAATATGGATCGAATTCTATGATGAACATATTGGGAGTCGACAAGCACATAGATTTGCTTTTCTATATAGCCAGCAAATCTGCAAAGATTGGACTCCCATATTGCGAACAACAAAGCCAATTTATGTATTAGCAAAAACAGGAAAATTGAAAATTAGAAAACAATTCCTAGTCCAACTAGCACGTGCACGTACAATACACAGATCGCAAGGCTTAACACTAGACAATATCGCATTTGATCCTTTAGGAACATGGCACCATGGATTAGTATATACATCTCTCTCTCATGTAAGAAACATAGAATCGCTATATTTTCTTAGCCCACTTAAGAATGAAAACTTATGAATTAAACAAAATTTTTTTGTTGAAATGGAACGTTTACAGAAAAACGCAAAATGGCACCTAGACTACAATTATTCATTATTAGAAACAAAAGCATACATTTGAATTCTTTCTCTAAACACGCGCAGTATACATATACATATTGATGATTTGTTAAATGACTACGATCTAATGAAATTTGACATCCTATGTTTACAAGAAACACATTTGACACAACCAATGCTACTAAAAAGACTTGAAGAATTCAATTGCATACCACATTATAGTAAACATGGTTTTCTAATTTGTACTAAAAAACATATAAATTTTTTGAAACATATTCACTTTGAAGAGAAAAACATTGAAGCTACATTAGCAAATATGATTATTCATGGCATGGATATTATAGTTCTCAATGTCTATGTTGCACCATATGCAACATTGAACGATGCATTGCATCTTCTTTCAAAAGCATTATGCAATACACATTCAAATCAAACAATAGTCATAATCGGCGATTTCAACATCAATATGCTTGAAAACAACAATAAAACAAACAAACTAAGATCATATATGTACAATTACAACCTTCATTTCCTTTTAGACACAAATATCAATCATTGATCACATATGGTCAAACATAACTAATAGCTATAAAACTTTCAGATTAGATGCGTATTGGACCGACCATGAAACTATTTGTCTCATCATTGAAAACATAAATGCAACAAAAAAATAGTGCAAATTGCAAATCAACTGTACAAAATATTAGCTACTAATCCACTACCTATCAAAATCTGTGAAGTTTTTTATACCAAAATGGCTCTAATAGCCATCCCAAATTTCTTTAGTGGCTTTAAACTCAATCCTCGTCTCCATTTATTTTTACTCTCTGGACATCACCTGATGTGTCACCAAGGCAAAAGATATGGTTACAAACAAAAAGTCAATCAAACTGATAGAAGCCATAATGGAGAAGTATATCAGTAGCATATACTACACCATTTCCATATTGTTTCATAGATACAGGATTAGCACAAGAGTATCTGAAACTGGCTCTGTCCATTTAGGAAATCTGAGTGGTGATTGCAGAAGTTGTTGAATTACAATTCGGTGCCATATCTCAAGTACTAAATATAAAATAATATCTTTTAAGATATCTAGCAGCTGCCTCCTCTCTGGATCTCTCCTGTCAAATCTCTACCTAGTATAACAGTGAAGCACAGCATGGCTATAATGTTGGACCAATACAGGGAAATTGCACTGCTCCCGTCCCAAAGTTTCTTTACTATCTTGACATTTATGTCAAGAGCAAGAGACACAAAGGCAACATTTCTGTTTAGTTTACTGATCAACATTGAAATATTAACAAACAATCCGAGTGAGATGCTCCAGCTTGTATTTCTCATTCGCATTTCTTCTGCCATTCTCGATTATTGTACATAAAATCCTTATTCTATTTTCATCTCACTTTTGAATTTGAATTTTCATCTGATTTATATGTTGTAAGAAATCATAGAACAATGTATCCTCGTTATTCAATATTGGTTTTTACTGATATATTAGTTTCAGTGCTCATAAGAGTGATGAAGTTGACAAACTTCTAAGCCATAAAGCATGATCAATTTGACAAGCTTGAAACATAGCTTTTGGACTCATCAGTAAAGCCTGGCTTAGTGAACAAAGCAACAATTGAACTAATTTAATTACTAGCTAGTAAAATCTCTCAACTTGGGTTTAACTCATCAAGTTTCTGGTCCAAATTAAACTCTTGCATCTTTTCCGCACTCACTTTTTCACAGACCTGAGTTCAGTAACTATGTTATGCTAGATGCATTTCATGTTTTCGAAACTCAGTTCTTGTAAGAATTTAGGATCTGATCTCTACTTTTTAGGCTTTAAAAATTAATAGATATTAGTAAAAAAAATTACTTCTTTTTAGTAAAAAACATTTACTTATTTTAACACATATAATTTCTTCTTTTTACATAACAATTCTATCATTTTGACTTCAAATCATATGTCTTGCAGAGCTTTATTGCTTTATACAATGAGTCAAAAATGCAAAGACACTTCACAAAAACAGGAAAGACATCCAGGTTTGTTTATTGCATCTGACTCACTTAATCTTCAATGCATATGTATATACATATATCTATCTTTAACTGTTTGATTCTTTCTATGAATCTATTGCAACAACTATTGGTGTTTGATTTACACAAAAGTGTTATTTCATGAAGCTGAAATGGATTCTAAGTCCTTCAAACAAGAAATAGAGTATTTGATATGTTTCTTTTTAAAATTTGCTACTCAATCATAAAGATTTAACAACCTTAACAACATCAATATATTTTTGAAACTTGCTTAATGATGCCTTTGGTTTCTTCATGCTACCTGTATCCATTTACCTGAATATTGGCTTTGCCTTTGCTTTCCTTCATGGCTACCATTTTCTTGCATCTGAATATCGAGAAGTTGTACTTGATTCAGTGTACACCTTGGGAAAATCAAAGATGCTTGTTGTACTGAGAATGACGAAATTTGATTAAGCAATTAGGGAAATGCCTTGGATAAATTGAATTTTTTTTTTGACTATGTCTTTCTCGTATTTTCACCATTAATGTAACATTATTTCATATAGAAAAATTTGAACCCATGCTTAAAAAAATTGCTCCATTGAATTCTTTCCCATCCCATTTTTGCAATAGTGCCCATTACCCATTAAATACTATTAACTAGGATTTTCAGTGATCCATGTTAGAGACTATTTATTTTAAAATCACATAATTTCAAATACTATTCAGAATTCTACAGGATTATCTTGTCTTTTCAGCAACTACTATTGGTTCTTTTTTAGACACAGGTACGTTGTCTCAATTTTCCTATTCGATGCTTGTTTTAATTAAATAAATCAAATTTGGATTTTTTTTGTCCATAAGAAAAACTATTTATATTAAAAAATATTTCTATTGAAAAAGTAAAATATAGATATGAAAAAAAAATGCATTGGAAAATAAGAGCTCAGTGGTAAGGAATGGTACGCACAGTGCCGGTTCCATTCACAACATGCTAGGATCACTGGATAGAAAAAATTTCTTGGCCTGGTATCTATTACCATCTTTTGCTTCTATAAATAGTACCCCAGAATGTACTGGCGATGAAATACTGATTGCGAGAACATCATATTCCTCCACTCCTCATAAAGTAAATAGAAGTTCTTACCAATGCGTATTCCTCTGCATCCCAGTTACACAGTAGTATACTTCTCTTTGGCTCCCAACCCTTTTTTAGCAACTTCCATAGTCTCTGAGATATCTGAACAAGAAAAAGAGTGGTTAACTTGGCTATCTTTATGAATAGAAATAGGCTAGAAAAGAAGTGGGATTAAGCTCGCAATGATTCATACTTCCAAAAGGGTTGCAGTTCCGCCATTTGGATCCTTCTTACCAGCCTTAGCCTATACCAATGTTGCTTTCTATCTGCACCACCTATACCAATGCGGTAACGGAATTCGACCTCGCTCTCCTTTATTTCACCTGCCTACCGCTTCCATCAAACGCAAGATAGATAAATCTTTCCTTAGTTCAGGAATAGTTTTGATACAGGAAGAGGTTCGAATGCCAAATCCTCTTCCAAGCACTGTTTCACAATGAAGGGCTCCTTTCCAAATACAAAGGCGAAGCCAGAAACATTGACACATTCCACGCACTAACATCGTCTCTTGAACTGTAAGACAACGCCATCTATTCCATACTTGGCACAGACAGTCTTGACAGTATTGCCTGCCAATTAAAAAAAATTGAAATAGAATGCCTGAATTTGAATACACAGGAATTGTCACTACGACCAATAATTTCTAGTTTGAAGTTTTATAGTTTTATAACATCCTCTAAATTTCTGAAATTTCTGCATATGTATCACATGGATTTACACATTTCAGTAGTGCTAGAATTTCTTAGTAATTAAAATTTCTTCAAGTTCACTGTTCAATCATGTTGTATCTTCAAATTCTTGTAGCTTTGAAGATCAAGCTACACTAGAGAAACAACAACAAACATCGTCTCCAACTGAATCAAACAAGTATGTAAATTTGAAAGAATTTTTTACAGCTCCTATTGAGATGGAATTTATATTAATCAGCATCGTATTTTACTTCTAACTGTATCTTTTGCCACATCAACATCATCTATACATAGATAAAATGCATCATCTTTACTCCCAATTACAATTGAAGAACTAAACATCCGCAAGACTGGAAAAATGTTCAATGGAGATGTTATGGTCATTTATAGCACATATCTTGATAAAGTCCACAAAGCATGACAAATACTACACGCAGATTTGACAGATGCTGAAGGAATCATGACAATCACATTGTTCATACCCACTGAGCTTATCCAAGAACATGAAGAAAAAATATCACCAGGAAAAGCAATATCAATTACAAATTTTAAAATCCTTCCCAAAACAAACTATGACCGTGGCGATTGTGACTGGATTCTGCTGCTAACTGAATCAAGTACCATATAGAACATACCACCAATTTGAAAAGAGTACAAATTCTTTCCAGATACAACAATAAAATAACTTACAGAAAACACAGACACATATCCAATTGGAACAATTGTTGCAATTGTTACAGCTGCACGGAAAATTGCTTTGCAATATACATTGCAAATTAAAGATGGAAATTTTGATGACAATAGAGCAACGGTAACATAAATTCCTTTGCATTGTTTTTATATTCCTAGTTTCATCCTACATTTCAATTCTCTTCGAAAAAAAAAACTTAGCCTTTTGTCTTCTATTGTAGTTGCAACTATTTGAAACATTTGCACCGCTCTACAATGAACTTGAACAAGAATTGCAAAAGGGCCATTTTCCCTTTATGTTGTTCAAAAAAATAACAAATAGGAAAGAAATAAAGGAGAGAATGCTTCAAACAATGCAATCTACATTCATCAAAAAATTGAATGCAGCAGCAGCAGAAGAGCTTGGAAAATTGAGCCCTCCAATATTCTCTGTAAGTACACATGAAAGAATACCCCTACTTTTCCATATGCAATTTTTTTTTCATTTCTTTCCATTTAAACATATACCACTTGTTTTAATCAGTGCGTGTGGATAGAGATAAGGAAAAAGATATTTGAATAAAAAATATTTTTCCATTTGTCATTAACTACAATGCATGGGAGTCACCAATTAAGTTATATATATTAAAATTTGTTTGTCACCAATTAAATTATATATATTAAAATTTGTTTCGATTTTCAAATTGTTTTTTTGTTTTTTATAATTTATTTCTTTAAAATTTGATTTAATAATGTTTTTGATTAAATTATCATTGTAAAATTGTTTAAATTTTATGTTTAGAAAAATGATTTAATAATATTTTTTTATCCTCCTATATGAACAGATAAAAGGAACATTGACAACTGCAAGCATTTACTCTACACCATTTGAACCTGTTTGTCTTGGATGAAATTCGCCAATACCAGCATGTACAATGTTAGACGAGACAACAATTAACTGCCTTAAGTTCAATATAAATTGTTCCTTCTTCTATTCACAGTGTCTTAATTGCATAATCAGGTCTAACAACACAAGCTTCCAGTGTTGCATTAGAAACAAATTTCTCTTGAAACAGTTACTTCCCAGCTTGGCACAAATGTCTTTTCAAGATTATGTTCAAAAGAAACAAGCAGCCATGTATATGCTACGAGATTTTAAAATATATGGTACAATTACAATCAATGAAGACAACGAGATCCAATTTGTTGACAACAATGAAATCCCTACGAAAACCAGGTACTCTTCTAATTACCCTTCATCTTTCTAGTAAACATCAGATATATGCATTTTAAAATATGTTATAGAAAGTACCAAAATTTGTACTAATTTTTCCCTGTTCTTTGTAGGCCTAGCACACCTACATGCATTAGCTACAACAAGAACACATCGTAGTCTAGAAATCACTCCAATGTTGTTCACAATTTTTGTACCAGACTTTGCGAATTGGATCCTCCTCACTCAAAGTCCAGCATGTTTGTAAAAAATTTCCAGAACAGAAAAGCATACAAATGCACATATGACATCCTAGTTTTTTTCAAAAGAAATATTAGAAACAAAAATTACTCGTTATACAAAAATTACTCATTGTATTTATTATCTTTCCTCTAGCTGTTTACAAAGACTTTCAGGCTTATTATATGTATTTTGAAACTTAGTGCATATATCTTTAACAAACAGAATCTATCTTTACAATTTGCCATTAAATATATAAATATTATAGATCTGTTCACAGATCTCTTGAATGCATTTAGTAGCTACCTTATAGCCCTTGTTTATTACATTTTTTTGTGTTATGTACAGTTTCAGTGGGTATGTATGTCCTTGTAGACTTAACAGTGAAATCACTACGAAATTAATCAAGTCAAAGATCACTTATCATATGAAAGACAAGATTAGAATTTCAAATTTATCTTATTTCATTTTATATATTATAAATATAATATATATAGTTTATTGAGTTATATTTTGGAAGTGTTATTAGGTAAGCATTATAATGGAAAATTAATGATAGTTATTTTCTTTTTACGTTTGTCATTTTCTTTTCATATCTATCCTATTTTACTTTGTTATGTAGATTCATGATTGTCCAATATGTAATTAACCATATCTCTTTCCGAATCTACCTAAACTGCAAAGTGACAAGTATGAAAAGAAAATGACAATCATAAATTTTTTCATTTCCATACCTAGTTGTAAAATCTGCGCTTTGTGTTGGTTAAAATGTAAAGTACCAAGTATTAAAATAAAATGGCAATCATCAAATTGTTCATTTTCATAACTGGTTGTAAAATCTGGGCTTTGTGTTCAGCAGATTGTAATTTTAGCAGAGACAATAATGTTCACGTACCATGTATCAGCGTTATCTACATCGGGGTTGTCTGTAAATTAGAATTTAAACTACTCATAACAAATTATGACGGGAAACCTAGATACTCGCACGTTAAATTTATGTTGGGAGAATTTTTTATCCCTAACTTTATAGGTTTAAAAAAATGTACGTTTAAAATTAATAAAAAAAACGTTGGGTAGAACGTCAAATTCGAGGCCAGAGCGGATCCCACAATTATTGTACCTTCGTTGATAGAATTGCAATTAGTGGTGTTGAGTCAGCACAAACGACAACGACTATATTACGATCGATTTTGATAAGATTCCCATCAACTCGGTTGAAAAAGACTTAAATCTATTAATTTTTATTTAATTTTATCTTTTATAAATTAAAATTCGAATAAAAAATTGTAAAAGTCAATTTTATAAGATATGTAACATAAGATAATAAGGTGATTGTCAAATTAATGGTTGAGGATTTCACATGTATTGAAACATGATGCATTAGACAGTGGATATGTAGAAAAATCAATTTTTTTTTCATGAGATTATTAGCTATGTCTCCTATTAAATTATCTTAATTTAAACTCTCCTTGAATTTGTGATTCAATTTCAGATTTATTTAAATCTGTTGAGATGACATATGGTCCAATAAATTTTTTCAGTTTTTAACTAAATTATTTTCTAATAATCTAGTTCTTTGTACAAACCCAACATATTTTAGCTCAGGTGATCCCTTCTGGTTAATAATCTTACCATTATTATACTCTAATTAATTGCATATTGTTATTATGTTTTAATTAATTAATATTTCTATACTACTTTAACTGCTATCTGCTTTTAGCTTAAGCTCGTTTATGGCCGCTTATTTCATATGTTTCCATTAATGAGTAAATATTTTATCTATTCATTTCTTACAAATCTAGTTTGTGGATACTTATTTTATATATTTACATGAATGAAAATAAATTTAAATATAACTTATATATCTCTTACAAATCTGAAATGCATATAGGATCACAGGATAATTGGATGGATCTCACTATACAAATTTTATTTTTCTATCCCTAAAATTACTTTGAATTCAGTCACTACTATATTTTTGTTTCGATAGAATTCTTAAATTTCAGTCTAGACCTATGTAATTAGCAAGTGGCACATCTTATTCTGACAATATATAGGAACTAGATGATCAAAAGAAATGGGTTAATTTCTTGACCTCTCTTGTCAGAGTCAAAGTGTGTGAAGAATACTCTTGGCAGACTTTGTTCTTGAGTAGCATGAAAAATCTCAGGAAGAAACAGTAAAAAACTCGGCTGGAAGCTAAACAAGCTCAGCATATGAGAGTTGTACTTACTTGCAGAATAAGACCTAGAAAAATATTTAGTTAGAGTTTGATTATCACTTAATCTCAAAATATTAGTAACCCACTTATCTCACTCATGGTTGAAATATGGCATTGTCTAGACAACATTTGTCATATGTATTTCTATTCGCCACTTTTTCGGCCCATGCCCATACGATTTCCACACAAACAGCTTCCTGCCTACCCATCCTCCACTTGCTAAATTTGGCAATTTTTAAGGCTTCTATGCCTATTCTAGTATCAACTAAATTCCCACTGTGGAACTTAAGCAGGTTAGTTCGCCTACATTGTCCCATTACTAAATACATCCAAATCATATATTCAATATAAATTATTTCTCCCCTTATTTATTTTATATTTTATCTTTAACTTTAAACTTAATTAAGGAATCTTTAAATAAACATTTTCAATTTTATTCAATTACTAACTACTAATAAATTATCATATCTCCAATAAAAATCAATTTCCAAATCATTATCATTTAGATTCCATGTCTAAATATCCAAACTTGATAGCATCTCCGTCTCTATTATCTATTATTTATTTCCATATTTATACACCAAATAACACCTTTGAATAAAGAAATGTCTTGCATTTGCTAAAATAGCTTGAAACCAACTCACTTGAATTTTTCGTTGTTTTATTCTTGAGGTAGGGTTCAAAATAACCTGGAATTATCTTTCCATCTAGTAGTTAAGAATATCTTTATTTCTTTTAAAAATTTAAATTCTCATTTATTTTTATATATAATACCAATAAAGAAATATCTTGCGCTTATTCAAATACGCTGAAACAACTCACCTAAATTTTTCATTGTTTTATTTGTGATCTATAATGTATCTGGAATTATCTTTCAATTAACTGGCTAAGGATATTTTTATTTCATCTAAATTACTTAAAATTTTCATAAATATAAACATAATCTAGATTATTTTTCTCTATATTTTTTAAGAAATGATATAATAAAATAATGTGTAAATGTATTTATTTTTTAAAATTAATTTTTTTTTTTTTTAAATGCATATTTATGTTTATTTATTTTTCTTTGTTGTCAGATGGAAGTAGAATTCAAGGATAAGCATTTAACACATTTAACATTTAATAAAAAATTAATCTAGCAAATTTATATTTAATTATTTGTTTTCCAAATTTTAAAATTTTTGCTTTAATTTAACATTGTTATTTGATATTATCAATTCAGAATAATATTTAAAAGACATATTCTATGATATATCTTATATCATCAAAAACATACAAATTAACTAAATTATAATTGTATTTAATAATAATAATAATAAAACTTCATTTTAAATTATAGAAATTGACATTGATTTACACACACACAAATATATATATATATATATATATATATATATATATATATATATATATATATATATATATATATATATATATATATATATATATATATATACACAAATTTGAAATCAAATTTCTTACAAAGTATCATAAGCATTTTCTAATTATTTCTAATTTAATTTAACTATACTTTATTACAAAGCAAATCTTCACAAACATGCTCAAAGTCAAATTGCAGCATCTATATACTTACATTAAGCAACATGTAATAGCTACCCATAGACATTTTCAAGATCATATTGCAACATTATTATATTTAAACTAGGCGGCAGGTAGTAGCTACCTTGTAGCCTTGTTTTAAAACATCATGGGTTAGAAAAGGTGTTTAATAACTCCTCCTTTTTATTTTATTAATTGTGATTAAAGAAGAAAAAATTTGAGTAAGCAAGGGGACTCCAAGAATATATGGAAATGGTAATCCATGTAACTGGGAAAAATCATGGTTACAACACCCCGAATCATTCAAAAGCCACAAGTAGGGAACAAACTCGGGTGAGACCTCCGGGCTACAAGTTGAGTAATAAATTAAAGAGTACCAATACATTAGTTTGGAACTTTAATATAATAAAAGGACCTAATACTTTAGTTTATTCGATTAGAGTTCAAGTGAAATTATTCTCGGCTATAGAGCCTTATTATATGTTTTATTAAACAAAGTGTAATTAAACCTAAAATAAATAAAGGTCTAAAATATAAAGGATTTATTTTGATTTTTTACGGAAATTTGAAAGGAAATTATAAATTAAAAATATTTAAAGGGTCTCTATTTTATAATGATGATAATATAAAATGGGGGTTGTTGTTTGCCACAAAACCACAATACAACCAACCACAAGATTCTCAATCAAAATTCTAGTTCAAGAAATAAGTTCCGTTACACAAGAACCAACACTTACCAAAATAGTGGTTGTCACACAAGAACCAACCACAAGAAATTATGCTGCCACTCAAGTACCTTTCAGATAAGGAAGACCCCATCACTCAGTTCAAAGAAATTAGATGTTAGGTTGCATGAGGACATGCAACATATTCAGTCGGGGGAATGTTGAGTCATGAAAATTATTCTCTATTTCACATCCTTTTTGTTGTCTTTTCATAACATTTCCCTTGACTTTTATCCTTTTACACTCTTTTGTAACCTTACTTTAATCCGTTTTTGTATTTATATGTGAAATTAGGCTCCATATTTTCCAATGCAATTATTTTAGTATTTTGAGTAAGTTTATGACCAAATATTATACCATATTTGATGGTTGTAGTCATATTTGAAGATTTGAACAATGTAAAATTTTACCATTAAGGTCTAAATTTTAATTTTTTCTTCAGCCTTTAAAGATTTGATGATGATTTGAAAGGATCACTCAAGTATTTTGGATGAATAAAAATCATGGAAGATTTAATATCAAATATTATGGAGATATTCATGAGAAGATATTTAGAAAATTTATAGATATTTACTTGTTAATTATTAACAAATGGTTGTATAACCACATGAGAAATATTAGATCTGAAATTATTATTT
The DNA here is from genome assembly GCA_034641835.2 of Pinus albicaulis. Taxonomy (NCBI): domain Eukaryota; kingdom Viridiplantae; phylum Streptophyta; class Pinopsida; order Pinales; family Pinaceae; genus Pinus; species Pinus albicaulis. The sequence continues at coordinate 365,552,959 of CM076581.1, forward strand.
TTAATCTTGGTTTCAAAGAAAGTTTTTGTATAAATAAGAGTGTCTTCTCCATTCCAACGAGAGGACTCTTGGAGAATATGTCCAATTTATGATGGAATGGAATAAACTATTTAAAATTTCCTTTCACGTAGTTTCATTCTCTAGTTTTATATGTAAAATGTTTTGATTTAGTTTATGATGTTATAGAGTAATTTGAGATATATCTTTTGGATCCATCACATAAAATGTATTTCACCTTCAGGGTGAATAATGAAGACAATATTATTTAACGAAAGGAATAAATAGGGAGAAACCTTAAGAAATAAAGGGGAGAGGTCAAAGAGGAATAACTGTTAAGAAAAATAAATAAAATAAAATAGATATTCAATGAAAAAGGGAGAAAATAATAGGTCAAAATTACCTTTGAATTCAAAGTTCGGTTGGTATAGCAGTTGCAGACCAAAGGATAAAGAAAATAATGGTCAGGGAAACCATTTTATTCCCCTGTGTAATAGGCAAGAAAAGAAAATTCATGATGACACTAGAGAGTATGAGGAATGACGTGGAAGGAGGTGATGTGGACAGATGAGGTGGAAGGGAGTGATGCCATGGAGTACACACTAACCTTCCATGCTTGATTTCTCAGATCACTTGCACAATAGTTATATTTTGGTCACTCCATTTTTAAGAACCCAGTTTCTACAAAATTGTTTAGGAAGGTCATTTAGCATAGGTTTCATTATCTTGTCAAATTAGTTCATGAAATTGATGAAATTTTGTGAATTGGTCATAATATTAAGTTTGAAGAGTCCCACTTTTCATGTCATCATGGTCAAATCCATAAAAATCCATGAAAGTATCCATGAATTGGTTTAAAATTTGGTTTTGGATACCTGTTTGTTTTTTTCCTTATTTTGCAGTGAAATTAACAGAAAATAGGTGATTTTTGCTACGAACTCACCTGACAACTTCGTAGCGAATCTGACAACTTTCTAACAGAATTCGCTATGAACTCCGGTATTTCTGCAATGGTTCAAATAATGACGAGTTGTCACCTTATGAGAGGGTATAGGTCAAGTTTCCATCACATGTTTACATGTTTTAAATCATTATTAAATGTATGCTAGCATGGTCATCACACCACCTTATCATTTTGTCTCACTTCCAATTTTTCCTTTTTCACAATTTAAAACCTCATGCATTCGAGCTTAACATCTACCTTTGTAATCCCTATGAGCTACTTCTACCACCAGTCCCTTGTGTGTCTCTGATCTCTTTGTTGTCAAAGGTAATTGATAAATTCTATCCACAGAAGCAACATGTTGTCTCAAAGTAAATTTTATAGGTGTCAAAACATAAATTGACCAATGTTGGCATTTGAAGGCATGAATTCCTATAAAAAGCCTAAAAAGGGTGTTAGCATGGTCAAGGATGAACCCGTGGACCTAAAATTGGTCATAGAAGACCCTAGTGTTGCAGAGGCCTTCATCAAAGTTGATTGCATGAGATTTTATCAGAAGTTACAAGAAGATTTGCTATGTTTTTGGACTGTTTATGTAGTCGACTTCAAGAGCCTTTTCTGGGAAAACATAAAATAATTCTAAAAAACTGAGAGACGATATCGTCAAACAAAAATCATAGAACATTAAAATCTTTCACTTTTCTCACAGGTGTTATAGATTGGGAGATTCGAAGATGTCTTTGGGCTCAATTTTCAGAGTTTTATTTTTTCCTGTTTTAGACATGTTTTTCAAATGAATATTCCAGACAGCTAGAGATGGTGTTCAAAAACCCAAGAGAGGTTTTTCTTCAGAACGAGCTGATTTAAAAAAACCGTTTCCCGTTTTGCAACAGTTGTCAAGGATCCAGAGATATGAACTCATTTCTCATCCCTAGTTTTCAGAAGAAAAAAAAACTCCATTTTTATTAGTAGATGAACTTGCTAAAGGTGAAAATGCTGCTTCTTGAGGAGGGTAAGAGGTATTTTAAACCAAATTTTCCTTATCATGCTTCATCTTATCATCTTACAGAGCCATGGGAATTTTTTGGAGGTGGAAATTAAAAAAAATATGTTGTCTATTAGACAATTTCATAGTGTATCTCAGGCTTAAAGACCAGAATTCGCTACGAATTTGCTGTAGAATATTTTTTTCTATAAATAACGGGTATGGTCATAGTGAAGGTGGGTAAATGATTTTATTTAGCTATTTTGACTTAGTAAAAAATTTAAAATCAAAAAATGGATTAAAGAGGTGGCAGAAATGGCTAAAATCAAAGTGCTACAGACTTTCGCTGCGAACTTGCCTTAACTCCCTTGTTTTTGTCGCGAGAAATTTTTTGTAGCATTTTCGAGTTTTGATGGTCTGCTGGGGATAAGCCAGCAACATGGAAAGCATAAAGGACATCAAAGGAATTTTTTGGTGGAGGCATGGTCTTCAAAAAACTTGTTCAGTTCACCAGCTCACCATGAAGACACTCATCATTTATCATGAAACCACCTCCTTAAAAGTAGGAAGAGAAGTCTCCTGACTTGGTGGGGGAAATTATGTTTTGGTTATGGTCAGTGCCACCCAACCACATGACTTTTTTCGATGTAAATATGCAGTATTTAAGTTTTTTTATGTAATAAATAGGTTATAGAGTCCTATTAGGACTCTAAGTCTTAAAATTAGTAGATGTCAGTTTTATTTCCATAAAATCTACTTATGGTTAGATTAGGTGTTAGATTAGCCTTGTTGGCAGAACCGATGTAAATATTATTAAGCCTATTAATAGGAATATTGTCAAATGATATAGGGTTTAATGATGTTGACTACAGAACTACTATTGTAAACATTTTCTTATCAGGAATATATAGTGGTTGTTGACTCTTTCTTTGCCTAAGATTCATCTGATTTTTTCATCAGCACTTGTCTTATGTATCTTGCTATTTTGTCTTAAGTACTTTGATGTTTGATTACTTAGAATTAATGTATATCATGCTCTAACTTTCTTCAAGCATTGGAATACTGTGTATCTATGTGTGTTGCATTTTTATAAAAACATCTATATGCCTCAGCTTCCACAAGAAGAACCATGTCACTGAGTTTCTTAACATTGACTCCATAAGCCCAATGGTAGTGATTTATATACATATTTCACCTGCATATAAACATACTTAAAACAATTTTTTTAGAGTTAGCCATCTATGAGTTTCATTTAAATAATATCATCAATATCTTTGAGGGAGCCCTCTCAGGACAAAAAGGCTAATTTTCAGCTAGAACTTGGTTTGAAAGAGCTACTCTAGGTTGTCTGGTGGAGCATCCCATCTGTACCAACTTAGTGATAACATTTTGGTGCGTTTGTCGAGAGTATGAAGACACATTTCCCGAAGTTTGTGCTCAAACAGTGATGCTGAACTCTTGGAGGTAGCAGGAGCTCAGAAGCTTTCAAGGTTGCACTCTACCTTGGCGACTCCATTGTTGAAGAATTTAGAAATTCATAGATTCATGGTGACTCCACTAGACTTATGAGGAAATCAGATGTTGCCATTCTTGTTTCGAGGAATGGATGTGTAGATTTTTCAGAAATTTATGGTTTGCCAAATCCTTTTCCCAAGGATTCATATTTTTTAAGGAATGGTCCAAAATTTAATGGAGAATATTTGAGTTTGACCTTGAAGCATATATCAAATTTTCATGACTTTATCGAGGTTCTTAGAGTCAGAGATGAAGATGTTTTCATCAGATTGTTCTATGCTTCATTTCAAGGGAAATGTAAACAATGGATTGAAAGTTCTCCTGCCAGATCTATTAAGTCATTTGCAGATTTTTGGCTTATCTTTTTTGAAACATGGATGGAAAAAATAGAGTTGGTGGCAGACTCTTTTTCCATTCAAGGTTTTAAGAAATAGAACGATGAGAACAGTAATGAGGAAGTGGATGAAAATTTTTCTTCAGCCTTGTCTTCTTATTTAAAGTCATTTGAGTTCAAGTTAGAAGATAAGATTCAATTTTTAGATGAATTGGCTAAGAACATTGAGAAATACATTAAAGTTTTAGAAGATCAAATTCAGTCCTATAATCTTCATGGTTAAGATCAGTCTTTGGAAAAAAAATTCATGCATAAATACAAAGAGTGGGTATTGCTACCTTTCTCTTTTGAGATTGAGGAGGAATGTCTTGTTTTTTAAAATGATTTTGATAGCACACAACTAAAATCCTATGTTGCTAAAGAAAGCATATATGAGTTGTCTAAAACTGCAGAATATCTTGAGAATCACCAAACAAACTATGTCTTCTATGATCCCATAGCTCACTACATGGAAGAGTTCTATGGTTCAAATTTTCAATTATGTTTTCACTGTGAAAGCCAAACCCATTTTTTGTTCTCTTTTTCATTACAATATTCAGTTTGCTTTTGGTTTAAGCACAGTCAAGCAGTTTAGGTATCAGATCAGCTTGTTGATTGGCTTTATTGGAGGTTTCATGTCACTTGAATCAAGCATGAAGATTGTAGTTGTTAGGGTAGATAGGAGTGTGTTTAAATAAGCTCAAGTATTTTCAGCATCTTTTTAGCATGTACAAATTTAGTTTTCAGCATGGATTGCAATTTTCAACTAGCTTAGGCTTGAGGAGAAGGCTATATAAGTTTGAAGAAAATTTTATAAATTTCAGAAAATTTCAGTTTTTCAAGGAGGGCACTGGTACTACAAGTTATTTCTTGTAACAAATGAACACAAAATCCCCAATGGAGCCATTGTTATCACCAATAAAATTTCATTTTCTAGTTAGGAAGGCCATTTAGCATAGGTTTCATTATCTTGTCAAGTTAGTTCATGAAATTGATGAAATTTTGTGAATTGGTCTTAATATTAAGTTTGAAGAGTCCCAATTGTCATGTCATCATGGTAAAATCCATAAAAATCCATGAAAATATCCATCATTGGTTTAAAACATGTAATTTTCGCTAAGAACTCACCTGACAAGTTCGTAGCGAATCTGCCAACTTTCTAACAGAATTCACTTTGAACTTCAGTATTTCTGCAACGGTTCAAAGATTGATGAATTGTAACCTTATGAGAGGGTATGCGTAAAGTTTCCATCACATGTTTACATGTTTTAAATCATTATTATATGTGTGTTATGCATGGTCATCACACCACCTCATCATTTTGTCTCACTTCCACTTTTTCCTTTTTTCATAATTTAAAATATCTTGCATTCGAGCTTAACATTTACCTTTGTCATCCCTGTGAGCTACTTCTTCCACCAGTCCCCTGTGTGTCTATGATCTCATTTCTATCAAAGGGAATTGATAAATTATGTCCACAGAAGCAGCTTGTTATCTCAAAGCAAAATTTACAAGTGTTAAAACATAAATTGACCAACGCTGGTAATTGAAGGCATGAATTCCTATAAAAAGCCTAAAAAGGGTGGTAACATGGTCAAGTATGAACCTCTGGACCTAAAATTGGTCATAGAAGACCCTAGTGTTGCATAGGCCTTCATCAAAGTTGATTGCATGAGATTTTATCAGAAGTTACAAGAGGATTTGTTGTGTTTTTGGACTGTTTATGCAGTCGACTTCAAGAGTATATTATGGGAAAAAAATGAATAATTATAAAACAATGAGAGATTTTACTGTAAAACACAAATCAAATACCTTTAACCTCTTTCACTTTTCTCGCAGGTGTTACAGATTGGGAGTTTCGAAGACGTCTTTGGGCTCAATTTTCAGAGTTTGATTTTTTCCTATTTTATACATATTTTTCAAATGAATATTCCGGAGAACTGGAGATGGTGTTAAAAAAACCAAGAGATTTTTTCTTCAGAGCAAAATTATTTACAAAAAACTCCTCCCGTTTTGCAACAATTATCAAGGATCCATAGATAGGAGCTCATTTATGAGCCGTAGTTTTCCAAAAAAACAACTCCATTTTTATTGATAGATGAACTTGCTAATGAAAATGTTGCTTCTTAATGAGGGTAAGAGGAATTTTAAACCAAGTTTTCCTTATCATGCTTCATCTTATCATATTACACAGCCATGGAAATTTTTTGGAGGTGGAAATTGAAAATTTCAAAATCTGTTGTTTATCAGGCAAGTTCATAGCATATCTCAGGCTTGAAGCCTAGAATTCACTACGAACTCGCTATAGAATATTTTTGCTATAAATCATAGGTATGGTCATAATGAAGGTGGGTAAAAGTGTTGGAAATATGATGCAGAGTGTTGTCCTTGATGGCAACCCACTGAATGAAGATGAAGACATGCGACTGATGACATGTGTTGTCCTTGATGGAAAACCACCTGATGAAGTTATTCTTGACTTAATGGGCTTGGTAAATGATGTTTGTTAGCAATATAATGATGAGTGTTGTCCATGAATGGCAACCCACTTGATGAAGATGATGGCAACTTACTTGATGAAGTTGTGCTTGATAGAATATGGTTTGATGAACTAAATCTGATGTATCTACAGTGTATACAGAAGGCAATGAAGAAAGGAATTCAGCATGTGCTAATTCTATGATGAAAAAGAGTATGTCTCTTGGTATACGCGGATTGGCCTAGGGAAAGTCGCGTATGCACGCGGAAAGGAACGTTCCAAGTCGCGTATGGGCAAAAGCGCTCAAAAAGTGCAAAACCAGGGGTAACCACCATGGTATTGACCCATTGTATTGGGTAATGATCCACCTAATTGACCCCGTCCAGGAATACCATCGGAAGTAATGTAGTTTTGGGCTCATGGTATTGAAAAAGGGATAAACCTATATAAGGAGAAGAAATTTATTATGCAACTCATGAGTGTGGGTGCAAGATGTCTGAGCTTGAATGAATACTTCTCTCTGAAGTAGATCTGATTGGAAAGGGTTACACTCGAAGATAAATATGAGTGTATGATGCACCAATGATGAAGAAGGGGATCTAGATCTGAAATGCACTTGTATTTACTAGATCTGCTTATGGAAGGCCTAGATCTGTGATGAGGCGAACATCTAGGCGAACATCTGTCTGAAGTGAAAGGGTAAATCTGAACTGAACATCTGATCTGAAGAAGTATGCTGCTCTGGAATAATTGAAGATCTATACGCTACTTCGACGCGGAGGAAGCGCGTATATACGCAGCTTCAGCGAAGAGAAAGCGCGTATGCGCAATAAAATATACACTGAGGTATATGCCGGTTTGTGTGGACGGAAGCGCGTATATACGCGAAATCAGTGAAGTAAAAGAGCGTATGCAAACTAGGGTTTGTTGAAGCAAGGGGTATGAAATATCTGAGCTGTTCTGCTGTGTTTATGCTATCTGATCTGTGTTGATATGTATCTGTTGATGATGTATGGTTGTGCTTAAAAGTATGGAAAGGGTCCAGTATGAAAATATGATGAAATGTGGCCCGCAAGTGGTGTTCTATTGAAGTTGTTGGATCCAGTGTGAAAATTGATGAAACGTGGTCCAAGGTGGTGCTGAAGGTTGTAGCCTTCAGTCAGGGGGTTGTAGCTGGTCAACAGTGAGGTCAGGTAAACGACCACGTAATGTGAGTCTTCCAAGAGAGGTCAAACGAGTCAGTGGGGTTGGAGCTTCCTTCCAGAGGTCGGTAAACGAGCGCAGTGGGTGCCCGCGTGCCGGTAGAGTCTGCGAAAGACATATGTTATGTAAGATGTTTTCTCTATAATAAAATATCAAGGTCGGGGAGTAACCGTGCCGTGGCTTCTCCCGACTTGGGTTTCCACCTAAAAATCCTGGTGTTCATGTGTGATGCTTTGTGTGATGGTTCATTCTGTTCTTGCTGCACATGTTTACTATTTTTGAATATCTGATGAATGAATGAGAGAATGATTTAAGTGAAGAATTAATGACATAATTAGTTCTCTGAGTATATGCGATTTTAATAAAGGGTATCCGCGTATATACGCTAGTATTCTTCAGGAAAGTAGCGTATGGGTTTTGAAGTAAAGAAAAGTAAAAAGTTTTGAATATGCTGTAAATACTGATTCACCCCCCCCCCCCTCTCAGTATTTTTCCCAACAAAAAGTTTGTATTTAGATATTTTGACTTAATAAACAGTTTCAAATCATCAAAGGGAGTGAAGAGGTGGCAGAGATGGCTAAAATCAAAGTGCTATAGTTTTCACTAGGAACTTGCCTTAACTCCCCTGTTTCTACAGTGAGAAATTTTTTGTAGCATTTTTTAGTTTTGATGTTCTACTGGGGATAAGAAAACCACGTGGAAAGCATAAAGGACATTAAAGTAATTTTTTGGTGGAGGCATGGTCTTCGACAAAGTTGTTCAGTTCACGATCTCACCATGAAGACACTCATCATTTATCATGACACCACCTCCTTAAAACCAGGAAAAAAAGTCTCCTGAATTGGTGGGGGAAATTATGTTTTGGTTATGGTCAGTGCCACCCAGGCACATGACTTTTCTCAATGTAAATGTACAGTCTCTAAGTTTTTTGATGTAATAAATAGATTATAGATTCCTATTAGGTCTCTAAGTCTTAAAATTAGTAGATGTCATTTTTATTTCCATAAAATCTACTTATGGTTAGATTAGGTGTCAGTAAAGAGACTCGATGATCTAGCCTTGTTGGCAGACCCAATGTAAAGATTCTTAAGCCTATTAGTAGGCATGTTATCGACAGAGAGAGGGTTGAATGATGTTGAATACATAACTACTATTGTAAACATTTTCTTATCAGTAATATACAGTGGCTTTTGGCTCTTTATTCAACTTAGATTAATATGATGTTTTCATGAGCACTTGTCTTATGTATATTGCTATTTCGTCTTCAGTAATTTGATGTTTGATTACCTATAATTCATGTATATCATGCGCTAACTTCCTTTAAGCATTATATTGTTGTGTATCTGTGTGTGTTTCCTTTTCATAAAAACATCTATATGCCTAAGCTTCCACAAGAAGAACCATGTCACTGAGTTTCTTAACATTGACTCCATAAGCCCAATGGTAATGATTTATATACATATTTCACCTGCATATAAACATACTTAAAACAATTTTGTCAGAATTAGCCACCTGTGAGTTTCATTTACATAATATCATCAATATCTTTGAGATAGCCCTCTCATGCTGAAAGGCTAAGTTTCAGCTAGATGTTGGTTTGAAAGAGTTACTCTAGGTTGTTTGGCGGAGTAACCCATTTGCACCAACTTAGTGATAACAGCTTCGACCACGACTATCATTGAAATTTGAATGTCCAGGAAGGGGTCAAAAATATGACTACACTATAAATGACATTTCATTAAATCATATTTTTTCGTTATAGCTATGAATCATCATTGGAAGCATGAAAAAGTATTGTTGAAAATTGTTTCACTATTTAGTAGTGAAATTTTGATAGTGTTAATCATGAGATGATGCCTCTTTAATTCTCTCATTTATGCCAATTATTCAAGTACTCAAGGTTTCCAAATGAACCTCTCAGTACACTTCTAGTAAGTACATCTACCACTTTATTCTCTTTTCCTTTGATATGATTTATCTCGAAATCAAATACGTTGATAAAAGATAACCATATTCCCTATCTGGAATTTAAATTAGGCTGGTTGAATAGATATCTTAGTCCCCCATGGTCTGTCATCAACACAACCTTCTCCCCAATAGATAATGTTTGCACATTTTTAAAGCATGCACTATTGTTTCATATTTAAATCATCAGTAACATAGTTCTTCTCATGTTCAATTAATTTCCTTGATTCATAGAAAACTACATGTCCTTCTTGCATCAGGAATCCACTGAGTCATTCCTTACATGCAACCAAACAAACCATAAAATCTTTCTCAGGATATGTTATTCTTAAATAAATGTACGTGTGAGTAATTTCTTGAGTTACTAAAAACTTGTTGCACATTCAAATTTCCACAAAAATTTGACTCCTTTTCTTTGCAAAGCAGTGATTGGATGCCTAATCCTAGAGAAGTCTTAAATGAAACTTCAATAATATCTAGCTGACCCCTTGAAATATCTCACCTCTATGATGTTTGTGGGAGTGGTCCATCTCATTATAACCTTGATCTTTTATAGATGTATAGACACTCCTTCCTTTGAATGACATGCACCAAGTAGTGAATGAGGGTTTGGAAAAGCTCACACTTGCTAATTTTTTCATGTAAATTAGGCTCCCTCAGTAATTTTAATACTACTCCCAGGTGATCTTCATGCTCTTATTTGGTGTTTGGATATACTAGGATATCATATAAAAAGGCTAATACAAACTTATCTAAATAAGGTCTAAGGACATTGTTAAGCAAGCACATGAATGTGTCTAGGGAATTTGTAAGACGAAATGGCACCACCACAATTCCTAATGCTGATATCTAGTCCTAAAGTAAGTCATGTAAATTTATTAATCTTTAATCTCGACCTCATGGTATCCATACCTCAAATCCATTTTCGAAAAAATTACAACCCATCTCAACTGGTTGAATAATTCATCGATTTTGGGCAACAAATACTTGTTCTTAATTATAGCTTTATTTAGATGTTGTTTGTCAATACACTGTTGTAACAACCCCTAGTTGATTTTATACGTAAATAAAATAAAAAAAAGGTCATGGGACATGTATTCCAAGCTGAATGTTGGTAAAAACATACTGATGGGTATCACTTGTGATTAATTAATGGCTATGGAAATTGGCAAAGGAAAAGAGGAGTTAATTGGAATTTATTTATTAAAATAACGGAAAATAGGAGAAAAGGAAGGTGAAGAGACAAATATTTGCATGCTAAGGAAATTTGATGGAAAATGAAGGAAAATGAAGAAAATAGAGGCCTCAATGATAAAAATACTTTTGAGGATCAATTCAAAACTTTTTGTGAGTGTAGTTTTGGAACTCTCAATTCATTTTACCATTATCTCAAACTCTTTCACCCTTAGAAAAATCTTGGAGCCCTTGGGTATTCACTTGCATTGGAGAAATAAGGCAAAGGAAAGCAGGAAAGCGCAAGGGAACACTTGGATCAACAATTATAGCTGGATTGCTTTGCAAGTAAAAGGTTGCATGTGTGATTTCTTTGTTGATTTTTGGATGCATGGTATATGCATATTATTTTCTTGTTATGTGTTGTCATTGGCATGGATATTTTCCTGGATTAACAATAGTTTTAGTCTTTCCTTTCTGTTTCCTAGATAGCCATGGTGTTGTGGGTTTTTTCACTTGTTTTTTCTAATTGGTGCTCATGTTCCTTATGGTCGAGGGTTGGAGCAAACACTCTAGAATCCCTGGAATAGCTTGGGTTGAGTTACTAGTCCTAGATCCTAGTTTGGGAAAAATACTTTGGAGCCCTTGGTGGGTTGAGTTACTAGTCCCTAGAGTTGGGTTGGAAAAATGCTCTAGATCCATGGAAGGTTGTTGGTTCTTACTAGTTCCTGGAGCCTTGGAAAACTTTGGTAGATATCGATATGGTTGGTGTTAGTGATGTTTGACCGTAGAGGTTCAATCATTGTGGTTGATGGTTGAGGTGGTTTGGCTTCTTGAAGCCCTAGTTTGGTTATGTTTTTATTTGTTCCATGATATCCCACATTCATGCTTGGAATATGCCACATGGGTGATTGGCTAAAAGAGAGATTTGGTTCAACCCAATATATTGTTGGGTGGTACGTGGAAGTCCCTGACTTGGTTGGCATTTTCATATTTTAATATGAGACATTTTTTATTGTGATTTATGAGAATTTGTAGTGATTATTCTAGTGATATTATGGATGATTTGTCATGATCTCTATGTCGTTAATTTGTTGGTTATTTGTTGGTTACATGATGTATATTATCAATGGTTCTGGTCATGATTGGTTTAATTATCCAACTGTTGATGAATATATGGACTAATAAGTGTTGTTGTAGCTATGTGGAGAGGGAATATATCCTTATTATGGATCCTCATATGAATACCATATTCTTATGATCATATATGAATTCATGACCTGTGGCTCAGATGTTTTCCATGTGTTTGACGAAATGTCTAGTGTGTTCATGGAAATATAGGTCAATTTTTGGCTTCAAGTTTTAATGATTAGCATTGTCATTATGAGAAATATGATTCTAGAAATTTACAGGAAGTTTTGGATAGTGGTCTGGAGGCTAGCTTAGAAAAGTGGCTCTAATCTTGGGACCGCATGCACTAAACTAAGGAATTTAGGTCATAACTATTGGTAACCAGACTTGTGAGTGTGGTTGGAGGCTCATAACCACACAAGCAGTGTTAAGGGTGTTATTATAGTTATAAGTCAGTGAAACAAGATCTATCTCATGGATTGACCACTTGGAGTATTTCTTCAGCCCCTGGGTGATTTGTAGTCCCTATAGGATGTTTGTAAGCATCAGTGTGTCAGCCATACTTCCGTAACTGGAACTAGGAGGTTGAGTCAATTCATAGTGATACTCATCTCATGTTTACCTGGGTGAGCTTATGAATTTGGGCAAATGTGGGAAGGGGTGGTTACAATAGCCCTAATGTGCCATCTTTCTTTCTAACACATAGTGTTGGGGCTCCTTAGGGTGATACATTGAGATGAATATATCCTTTATCTAGCATCTCCTTCAATTGTATCCTCAATTCCATAAGTTGAGGAATTATCATGCAGTATGGATTCTTTGCTTTTAACACTGTTCATGAAATTAATTCAATGGTAAAATCGATATCACTTCTAGGTGGTAATCCTAATAATTATTCTGGGAATACATCACCAAATTATTTTAACACATGGTAACTCCGAAATTGATCCATGTTTCCTTCCAATTCCTTATTCACATGGATATCATACAATACACAACCCTTTTTACTACATCACTTCACTTGAAGCACAATTAATTCTATGAGAAAGATTGGTCTCTTTATCCCCTGTAACATTATTTTCCCACCAACATCATTGAGGCATTCCAATGCTTTTCCATAATAATCTATCTTCGTCTTGTGGGATGCCAACTAGTCCATATTTATAAAACCATCAAATCTTCCCAATGGTAATAAATTAAGATCATTTTCGATGGTCATGCCACCAATCTCCACAAGGCATGACTCGACTATGTTTGTTACTCACGCTTTCGTTCCCATGGCCAGTTGAACTATTCATGATTCTTCATGAGATTTCTTTGCAAATTTACATTTATCTACAATATTTGAGTTGACATAACTGAAATCATAACTTCGGTCAATTGAAATTGAAATAGGTTCCTTAATGACCATACCTTCCATTTGGATTATTGCAACTTGTTGGCCTTCTTGCCTATTATCTAGTTCAACATAAATTCTGGGTATGTTCTAAGCCACATCATTCACTATGGTTGCTTCTTTTACATTATACAACAATGTTTCAGTCTGTTTCTCCTGAGGAAAATTCCCTCGAAGATGGTTTTTTCCACAAGTCCAACACTATACAAGGACCTTCTTGGAACTTGTTGTGCTATACAACACCCACCATTCAGTTTTACTAAATGGGGACCCTTTAGAAATGAATAAGAGATTTATTTTATTTAAATTTAAGCGTTAAGTCAAAAAAATTTAGGAAACAAAGTTTATTTTTCTTTTCCGCTTGTATTCCTTAGTACGCATCGCAATTTGCATAGCTTACAAACTTAAATGACTTAAAATCCACTAAGTCATGCGGGCTGCGATATGGGCTAAGTTCTTTCCAAAGTCATATCAAAATCTTATTACAAACACTTTAATCACCATTATAAACCAAAATCGCATCGCGCCTCGTTTAAACGATCGAACTTATATGAAATTTGGTGAAAGTTGTGATTACACGGACCCAATGAGCTAATAAAGAAACAAACATAAAGTTCCAAAGTCCAATAAAGCGCAGTCGCTTGACTTCTTAAATATGCACTTCACATTTCGCAGGACATAAATAAAAGCAAACTCGTTTACCGCATAAAAGTTGCGATGTGCGATAAATGATAGTTAATTACTCAAGCATGAGAAATGATTCATGTCATATCAAACCGAATAAGAGATCGAACATCTTAAATTGATCGATAGACATTTCACGTGAAGGTGTAAGAGATTTTATTTAAAAATATTATCGATGATTAACTGCATTTAATAGAAGTAAGGTTTTGATAAATTCATATCTACTTCGAGCATGTGTTGAAGTGATTGAACGCCAGATTTGTTTTAATTCTATCCGCCTCTCTGTTCTCTATGTTTTTAATGTTTTCTCTATTCGCTTGAAATCAGGAAACCACTTAACAGAGTGAGGGAAATATAAATGAGCAAGAAAGGCAAAGAAATCGCCCAAGCACCATCTACCGAAGACTCAAATATGTCTCCCCTATTCTCAAACACCACCTGCAACAAGGATTATGGAATTTCTTCATGGGAGGCAATGTATAATCTTTTTGAGGATGAAAAGCCAAGGGTAATAGTCAATTTTTTTTCAGCAGGCACGTATGTTTCTTCAGACCCGACCTACTTCGACATTGCATGCTCATTCATCCATAAGGTAGCAACAAGGCCAAAGATTCTTCCTTATACAGATATGGTTAATTGGGTAATTTACCACTTGAACATAGAAGACATAACATTCAAAGATTCAAAAGGAGATAATATTGGGTCATTCAGGGTAGAAGATTTAAGGATAATGTACCACTTACTCGTCCCACAACAGAACTATGAGAAAAATTTTCTTCAAAGCTTTAAAGAAAAACATTAAGACCTGATGAAAGTCATAAAGGAATGGAAGGAAGACCAAGGGAAACTTAAATGAGATAAACTCAGTATGTACCCAATAGCACAAATTCCTTCCCCTTATTGTTATGCTACTATTATGTTGTCTAGATTGTATGCAAAACCAGACACCACTAGGTTTTTTGTAGATTGGGTCCCATTAATTGACGCAATCGTCAATTCCTTAATTCAGAATTGGGAAAATATCATATCTGATAATTTATCCAAACACATCATGGAGTATAGGAATAAAAGAAGTGTTTCATCTAGAGAAATACCCCCTTTTATATGAGTTCCTATGTCATGGACGCAATTTGATTTTCTTCTAGTTTTCCAACCATGGGATGGAAATGGATGACCCAAGACCCTACTCCAATCCACATTTACCACAGAGCCCTCTGGGAATCTGACTACCATTTTCATTTTTACAAAATTTTCCATAGAGTCATGTTTCCTATGCACCAAATCATATTTAATGAGAAAGCCCTAGGGTTTCCAAAGAAGCCACTACATACATTCTACCTGTTGCTAGATGGTTTGCAGAGGAAATTTTCACATATATCAGAGTATTTGGGAGTTATTCTTCTCCTCACTTCTTTCCATATTATGTTCCTGAAAAATTACTTGCACGAGAGATAACCTACCAACCTTTTGTAAATGGTATTTCAAAACAGCTTAAAGATGCTAAGAAGGCCGTTTGGTCTAAGTTCCCTTCACAATGTGGTACTTTTCCACTTTTTGATATTGGTCATGCCTACAAGGAAGTTTCAAAGGTTAATCTATTGAATTTGGCCATAATTCCAAGACGACCATATGATCCTAATGATGTGATTAAAAACTACATCACAGAGCTCAAATTAAAACCTTTTGTGAAAGTGATAGATATATTTGATGATTTCTTTCAAGGCATTGAAAAGTTTTCAGATGTACTTAAGTTTGCATCCAATCAAATCAATCAAGATGACTTTCAAGCCTTCCAAGAATATAAAAGTAAGAGATTGGAAAATATTCCTCTGTATTTATTGACTATTGAAGATGTCAACAGACCTACTCCAAGTATTAGCTTGGATAATGAAGGGAAAGACATGTCTGAAGATGAGTCAGGACAATCAGAGCATCAATCTCTGAATTCGGAAAATTCTGAAAATGAATCCAAAAATATAAAGGATAACCCAGAAAAGATAATTGATCAAGTAATCCAAGAGATTGAGATGCAGAAGAAAACAGGAAGTAATGGAACAGAGTCAACTTCTCATGAAGTTCAACACAATCAAGATACACTTGATTAGTCAGGTAAATCTCAACCAAATAATTTTAATAGTGAATGGTATGATTTCTCTAAAGCAATAAAAACTCCTCAAACAAATCCCAATACTGATCAAGCTACTAGTTTTCAGACGGCAAAACATTCTCAGAGGTTAGTGGAAATTGTTACTGCACTACAACAAGTTCCTGAAACTCATGATCAAGAGATCATTCCGGCTTATCCTATAGAAAATATAGTGTTACAATTTGAGTAAATCCCTTCGTTGGATGTCTTCTACAGCCCAAGTCATAAATCTGTAGTAAAGATAAGAAAAAGGAGAAAAATTGATGAGACAGTCTCAGATCTTACAAATGAATTAGTTGATGTTTTACGAAAGGATCCTCTAGCTGATCCGACTGAACATTTAACCAAATTATCACAATTTGTAGGGGCATATGCTATTGCCACTATTGATAAAGCCACTGAGGTTAAAATTTTACTAAAGCAGAAAGAAGATAGAATAAAATAATTGGAGAGGTTGTTACAGCAAGAAAAACCTAACTCCAGTGAGCAAATATAATTGAAGATGTCCCAATTTCAAAAGGATTTCAAAAGTATTAATTTGTAGCATCAAGTATAACTCACTCAGAAGCAAGCACAATTGGAAGCAACGATGAACATATTACAAATCGAACCACAGTTAGATCAGTTCATAAAGGAAGCTATATATGTCAATGCTAAGTTAAAGAAACAATAAGAATCATGTCGCCAACAAGTTTCTATCACTAGCTCCTATGGTGACTCAAGTGAAATATTGATCTAGCAAGTAGCCATCAAAAAAATTGAATGTGAGAAGATCGAGAAGAAAATCAATTAACACATTCAATGGCAAGCATCAGACTCAGGCAAGGAATCTCATCTACCCAAGATAGACAAATCCCACAAAGAGATCTTATTCAAATATTGGGAAGGACAGATAAAGCAGGCAGAGAAAGCAGCAACGAAAGCATCAAGATTATCAAAGGAAATTACTGAATCTGTGTTTGAATAGCTTATGAAAGCAGAACTTATCAAAGAGTGTACATCTGAAGTGCTCTTAGAAGTCAAACAGATGGAAACACAGTGGAAACAAAAGGCAGAAATGTAGGATGAAATGATTAAAAAAGTAAATATGTTTGATCAAGAAAATTATTGGAATTTTCTGATCAAACCTTATCATCAGTACCAGACCCTGAAGTCTTTAACATATTCAACAAAAAGATCACATCTAGCACTCTCAAATGTGGTATTTAAGGGATAGGTCAGATCAAGGATTTCATGGCTAGCTTAGCTCAAGCCCATGCTAGATATTTGTCGACTTTGGGATCAAATCCAAAAGAAAGATAAGAAATCATAAGTCATATTGTTACTTTATTTTCCTATATTGTAGTTAAATTTTATCTTATGAGGATGGTTGTTTGAAACCTCCTCTATTTTTATGTAATAATCTATTTTTAAAACATAGTTAGTTTAGTATTTAAACCCCTCTCATGCATTTAGAGAAGGGTCCAGAAAATTTTCAAAAACATTTGCAAATAATGCACTATTGTAAGTTTGTGAATGCTTTGATGAATTAATGGAAAACAATCTGTTATCTTTTGACATTTGAAGTTGTTTAACTGATGTTGCACTATTGTACTCTTTAAATTTATTTAAAGTGAAGAGGAGCAGATATCTACTATCAGTTTACATGAGTATAAATTCATACATATGGTACTTCTATTCACTTGTATTAAGTCTTACTTTCTAGATTGACAGTCATCTCTTTATTGAATTATATATTTGAGACGTCATTATAGATGAATGTTAAATGCACTTTTGTATTAATATTTGTCTGTGATTCTGTATCTGATATGTAATCACACATATGAATGCGATATATTTTTCATAATTCTTCTAATCAAACTATTTTGTTACAAGAATCATATTTCATGATTTTCATCTCTTTAAACTATCAAATAATCTACATTACTAATAGTTGAGGGATGTCTCTTTAAATTCAATAAAGGAAGAAACACCCTAGGTATATAGTAGAATAGATAGTATTAAATAGATGCATGTGATAGATTAGAATAATTTTCCATTTACATGTTGTCTAATCAAAAAACACACCAAAATCATTCCTTATTTGGAAACTGGTCCCACTACCCCCAGTCGGAGCCACTATACCAAACGGAAAAGGGGCTTCTTTAAGGTCCAGACCGGGTGGCTTTCCCCCATGTTGTGGCAGTGAATTTCAAGGCCTCAACATTCTTGACACTAGAAGGAGGGCCTTGTGAATGGAAATAATGTCTGATCAATCGAAAGGTCAATCTAAAAGTCTCTCTCCCTCTAGATCCCCATCAACTTCAAGAAAATTATCTAGTTCCTCATCTTTAAAATGTGAAGTTGATCATCCTTCTCCTAAGTCTCCTAGTGATAGTCATCCCATACTGTCTCCTGAGTCTTATCAAAATTCCCCTGAAGTTTAGTATTTAATAGAAAAGTTAGAGACAATATCCATCTTTGCTGAAAAAACTGAAAGTTCTCAAAAATCTGAGATTAGTATTTCGTCTTCTTTACAACCTTGAAGAATATTAACTCAGTCAGAAAGTAAAAAGACAAGAATTTTTCCTTTTGAATTTCCCATCGATAGTAATTGAAAGAGAATAAAGAGGACTCAATTAGATTCAATCGCCAACGAGATCTTATCTCGTTCACCTCCATTACATCCACTCATTTCCACCACTTCCACTCCAAAAATTAGTGTTAATTTAACTAGTTCTAGTACTCAAACTATTATCCCTTCAACTAGTTCTAGCACTCAACCTGCCTCTTCTTCAACTCAAACTCAATCCATCACATCCACCCAAGGTCCAATGGGAGACCAAGTACCTCCACCAAATGGAATAATCCAGGGGCTGTAAATATGCCTGCTCCTCTTCATGCACTACCAAAAGCACCTAAAATATGGTTACCTAAGTTTAATCTTGATGATGGTCATCCGGCAGAAGAAAACATTCATAATTATATGCTAGCTATCAATCTAAAGGGAGTAGTTCAAGAGGATTGTGTTGTATGATTATTTCCATACACTCTCACAGGATTTGTAGGATCCTGGTAATTTTCACTTCCTGCCAGCTCTATAACTACATGGAATATGTTTGAAGAACAATTTCTAGCTAAGTTTTGGGATGACAGAACTATTGCTATGCTTATCATTGATTTATCAAATCTAAAAGCTAAATCGGGGGAGAAAATAAAAGATTTTAATTCAGGATTTAATAAATTTCTCAATAAAATTCCTGTTACAACAATTCCTAGGGAATATGTTCAAATTGAGTGGTATATTTCATCACTTCCATCCAATTTAGCCATTTTTGATGATAGAGAAAAACTGCCAACACTTGCAGAAAACATGAAAGAATCTCTATCTGTAGAGAAACACGTAACCGCTCTTGAGAAAAATAATTATCAGGAAGACAAAAAATCAAAGAAGGTATCTTTCAAAAATGATTCTAAAAAGAAGCCATCTAAAGACCCTTTTGATGTAGAATGTCTTCAGAAATTTTTAAATACTATGACAAATGAGATGGTAGATATCAAGAAACAAGTTGTTGAAAATTCTAGCTCAAAAAAGACTTTCAGAAACTCCAAGAAAGGTCAGTTTGCTAATACTCAACCACCAAATATCATATCTAACATTGAGTCTGATCAAGATACAGAGGAAGATAAAACAAAGAAAGAAGAAGATGATGAAGAAGAAGAAGTTGAACTAAATGGAATGTGGGATTTCATCCTACCAAATGAAGAACAACATGAAGCTTTACCTATGAGTACAAGGAGCAAAAATACAACTGAAGCAACGCAACCAAATCAACAACAAAATAATTCAATGCTTGATAAGGATAAAAAAGTAAGAAAAAAAGTCTAATTCAAAAGCTACACAAACAAGTCATGTTACTTCAAATACTCCACCTACATCGAAGACAATGGTAGTCTCATATACTATTGAGTATAATGTAGTTTAAGATATGAAGAAAACCAGGGCCAACATTTCAATTCACGGGCTTAATAAATTAAAGAAGCAACATAATATCTTACTTAGAGACTTAAATGTCATTCCTGCTTCAGCCTTACCTGTTCCAGTAGTAGTGCAAGCTACTAATGTAATGGGTAAGCCACCTTCTCCTTCAACTGAAATAGATGTTAAATATTTGATTATGATAGGTGATCGATCCGTCTCTCATACTCCTCCATTTCTCTTAACCTATGAGATCTATAATAAAAATTTTCATAATTGTTTAATAGACTTAGGGGCTTCCTCTAATATAATGCCAAAATAAGTTTGTGCTAAGTTGAACATAACTCCGCAGAGTTATCCTATTCATATAGTACAAATTGATAGAACTAGAGTAGAGGTTGTAGGAGAAATAAACTCTGTTTCTAGCAGATTGTCATCAAATCCCAAGGTCGCTCAAATAATCAATATATTGGTGGCTGATATTCCTGAGTTTTACGATTTAGTATTAAGCATATATTGGTTTGAAAAGCTTCATGGATATTTTGCAACAGACTGGTCGCATATGTGGCTACCATACAATGGAAAGCCAAATTAAATCCAGGTAGACTGTGAAAAGTTCATGAAAGATACAGTCATCGATCTTGAAGGAATAAATGAGATAGTAGCATTCAATAATAACATTACTGGAAACTACTCAGCAGAATCATTTTTGGGAAATTTCAACGCTCAACCATCACCTTTTTTCGATAATGCAGTTATTTCCCAGATTGAGAAATTTTCCCAGTCAGACATTTCAAAATGTAAAAATTTTGTAGATAAACCAGTAGTTAATTATTTATTTTGGACACTTTATTTGACGGTTCTAAATCTAAAGATGGTGTAGGCACTGACTGTATTTTAACAAGCCCAAAAGGAGAAAAAACCATGTTAGCCTGCAGACTTGAATTCAATTGCATGAAAAATACAGTTGAATACGAAGCATTAGTCCAAGGTTTATACAAAGCCATTGATATTAATATCAAATATCTTAAAGTCCTAGGAGATTAAAAAATCATTGTTAGCCAGGTAAGAAATAACATTCATTGTAATTCTGGACATTTAAAGCATTACCAATCATTATTCCAAGAATTGACCATTCATTTCTTAGCCTTCAATATTTCTTCCATGCCTAGAATTCAGAATGCTAGTGCAGATCTACAGGATAATGTAGTATCAAAGTTAATTCCATCTCAAGAGTTTAGTCTCGATAGATTTTCCATTGAATTAATTTTTAGACCATCTATTCCTGACAATATTACCAATTGGAGAGTATTCAATAATGATTCAGATATCATAGATTTCTTAACATCTGAAGGATCTTATGATAGTTAGATTTTGGACGAAAATGAACATGACATTCAGGTTAAGGAAGAAAAAGATGAAAATCCAATTCCTAAGCCTGTTGTCAAGTTAGAAGACCTATGTGATCTAAAATATAGGTTTAAAAGAGTTACTAACTCAAAAACTCAAAGCTCTACCTTAATATTTGAGTTAGTAAATCTAGGAACTGACAAAAAACCTCAAAATGTCAATCTAGGTCTTAGTCTATCTTCTGAAGAAAGATTATCGTTTATTAAATTGTTTAGAATGTACAAAAATATTTTTTCTTGGGATTATACTGATCATAAAACATATAATACTTCTGTGATTCAACACACAATTCATATGATTTCAGATGATAAATCTATACAAAAAAAATTGAAGAAGATTCACCCGAATCTCGAAAATCAAATCAAAACAGACTGAACAAACTCCTCAAAGTAAAGATCATATTTCCAGTTAGGAATTCTAAATGGGTTTCAAATTTGATACCCATCAGGAAGACAAATGGAGATATTAGAATTTGTATTGATTTTAGGAATTTAAACAAAGCATGTCAAAAGGACAACCTTCCATTACCAACCATGGAACAAGTACTGCAAACAGTAGTTGGTTATGAACTTATGTCCTTTCTAGATGGATTCTCGGGATATAACCAAATTCTCATACATCTAGAGATAGATTAAAGATACATTCAGGACTAAGTGGCGAACTTACGCCTATCAAAATATGCCATTTGGATTAATTAATGCAGGTGCCACTTTTCAGAGAGCTATGGACACAGCTTTTAGGGGGATCATAAATAAATCAGTGGTTATTTATTTAGATGACATTACAGTCTTTTCTAAACAAGTAACTAATCATGTGAATGGCCTAAAGAAAGTCTTCGAGCGATGTAAAAGGTATGACATCTCATTAAACCCAAAGAAATCATTTTTTGCAATAGATGAAGGAAAAATTTTAGGATTCATTGTGTTAAAAAGAGGTATATATATTGATCCTGAAAGAATTGAAGAGATTAAAAGAATTCCTTTCCCTCACAACAAGAAAGCTATACAGTCGTTTCTTGGGAAAATTAATTTTGTTAAAAGGTTTGTCTAACTTTTCACAAACAGTTTTACCATTACAAAACATGATTAAGAAAAAATCAGTCTTTAAATGGGGACATAATGAAAGAGAAGCATTTGATTTAATCAAAAAATCTATTGTCAATGCTCCATTCCTGACTACCCCAAATTTTCTTAATAATTTTACTTTATATACTTTTTCATCAGATACATCATATGCTTATGTTTTAACACAGCTTAATGACCAACAAATTGAAGCACCAATATCACTTTTCAGTTCCAATTTGCAGGGTGTAGAACTAAATTATTCATCTGCTGAGAAGCAAGCATTTGTTGGCTTTAAGGCTATAAAGCATTTCAGACCATTTCTCCTAAAAACTCACACCAAAATCATAGTGCCATTCTCCACAGTGAGAGAACTATTAATGCAAAGAGAATTAGGAGAGAAAAGAGCTAACTAGGTTACCACTTTACAAGAATATGATGTAGAAATTAGACCCTATAAAAATGTTAGAGGTCAAGGTTTTTGCGGAATGCTTACAGGAGCATCCCATCTATCATCAGAACAATATTCAAGTAACAATGTGAAAATATCATAGGTAAGCCTCAACGATGCACAATCTCAATACGTTGATCTCATATTCTATTTGAAAAATGGATATGCTCCGACACAACTTAGTTACAAAACAAAACGTGCTTTGAGATTAAAGGCCAAGAAATATGAATTAGTAAATGATGTATTATTTAGGAGAAATTTTGATTATGTACTATTAATATGCTTAGAAAAATCTGAAGCAGAAAGAGCCTTGCAGGAACTCCATGATGTACCAGCTGGAGGTAATTTTGGAGGAAATATGACAGCACACAAAATCCTGCATGCAGGTTACTATTGGCCTACACTTTTCAAAGATCCTCATGAATATGCAAGAAAATGAAAAGTGTGTCAAAGTGAATCTAGAAGAGAAAGGAAGCCAACCTTCCCATTACAACCAGTTAATATCGAACAACCATTTGAACAATGGGGATTAGATATAATCGGTGAGATCTTTCCTAATTCTTCCAAACAACATAGATATATTCTCACAGCTACAGATTATTTCACTAAATGGGTGGAATAAATTCCATTAGAGGTAGCCAATTCTGAGAATATCATTGATTTCATCAACCAATATGTCATAAATAGGTTTGGTTTACCTAATTCTTTAATTTTTGATAATACATATTACTTTTCAGGAACTACTATGATGAAATTTGCAATCAAAATAGGTTTTAAGCTTAAGTATTCTGCAAATTATTACCCACAAGGAAATGTTTTAGCAGAATCCACGAACAAAAACTTGATTAGAATAATCAAAAGAACTATTTATCAAAACCAATGAAATTGGCATAAGTCATTAATATTTTCTCTTTGGGCAGACCGAATAACTCAGAAATATTCTATTGGCACTTCTCCATTCAATCTTGTGTATGGAAAATAAGTTGTGCTTCCTACGAATGTAGTTATTCCCTTTATTTCCTTAGTTCAATTCATTGATGAATCTCCTTCTTCTTCGTTACAACTAAGACAATTTCAAATTCTTAAGCTAGAAGAAGAAAGAGAAAAAGCTAAGCATACTCATGCACATCATCAACAGATAGTAAAATCTTCATTTTTTTAACTTTTGTTACTCCAAAAAACTTCCAAATTGGTGATCTGGTATTGAAATGGGACAAACTGCATGAGGAAAAAGGTAAAAACACGAAGTTTCAAAAACTCTGCCTTGGTCCATTTCAAATAATTGAAGAAATAGGCCCATCGACATTCTTATTTCAAGATCTATGAGGAAAAATAGATTCTTTGCATGTTAATGGGAAATTTTTGAAAAAATACTTTTCATAGAAGGTAACCCCTTCTATTTTTGTATACTAGTGTCTTTTTATTTTCTATTATGAAAATTTTTTTTGCTAAGTATAATTTTTTGGCTTTTCAAATAAATATCTGAGATGATATTTTTTTATTTATCACTTATAGAAATAAGAAATGTTAGGGAAATAATCGAAATATTTGAAAGAAAAATAGATTTTATTTTCACTGAAAGAGGAAATTTCACTGAAGTTATTTCTTCTCTGATGAACTCTAATCTTTATAAAGCATGACTATTCCGTTATCAATTCAGAAAATAATCCTTAACATAGTAAATATTCTTTTACAAAGAAGCAATATTAAACTCAAAATTATCATCCAAAATCCTCAAAAGGACCAATGATTCACCCCACCCGTGAAAAATTATAAATTTTTGAAGAAATTAAAAAAATATTATACTAGAAAAGATTAAAAGATAATAAGTCTCATCACGAGCTTGTTTACCATGTTCATAGGGAAATAGTTGAACTAACATTATCAACACTGCTTGCCAAAACAGGGTAATGACTTGATATTATATCAAGAGGACAAGGGGTTTCATCAAGAGCCAGCTTGATCAGTTTAATTACAACTAGTGAATATCATTGTCATTATTTGGTTACCAAGCCAAGACAATGGCTTTTAAGTAAATAAAAATATGATACAAAAATAAAATGTTTCAAAAAAGATCAATTGTATTTAGAATTTATTTTTGGGAATTGTAAGAAAGACTGGATGGGACAATGAATCATTGATGGGTAAAAGGTAACATTGCCAAGAGCTTAAATTTCCTATTGGATCAGAGGCTCTACCTGTGATAAAAGAGTAAATACTTATGAAGCTAATATGGAGGAGCCACCTGCTTTATCTTTTTGAACTGAGTAAAGAATGATAGAGATTTTCATATTTTTATTTTTAAAAGAGGAATTCTAATGAATTTTAATTAAGAGAAATTTCGTTGCTTGGTAAGATATTATTTGTTTGAAATTCATTCCTGCAACTATTTTTATTTCAAAAAAAATTTAGAAATTTCAAAAAATTAATCAGAGATAGCTAGTTCTCCCAAAAGAATCACCAATTGTTGTGCTATACAACACTCCCCATTAGCCACATGCTTTATCTTTTTGAACTAAGTAAAGACTGATAGAGATTTTCATGTTTTTATTTTTAAAAGAGGAATTCTTATGAATTTTAATTAAGAGAAATTTCGTTGCTTGGTATGATATTATTTGTTTGAAATTCATTCCTGCAACTATTTTTATTTCAAATTTTTTTTAGAAATTTCAAAAAATTAATCAAAGATAGCTGGTTCTCCCGAAAGAATCACCAACTGTTGTGCTATACAACACTCCCCATTTAATTTTACTAAATGGGGACGCTTTAGAAATAAATAGGAGATTTATTTTATTTAAATTTTAGCTTTAAGTCAAAAAACTTTAGGAAATAAAGTTTCTTTTTCTTTTTCGCTTTTATTCCTTAGTACGCATCGAAATTCACATAGCTTACAAACTTAAATGACTTAAAATCCACTAAGTCATGCGGGCTGCGATATGCGCTAAGTTCTTTCCAAAGTCATATCAAAATATTATTACAAACACTTTAATCACCATTATAAACCAAAATCGCATCGCACCTCGTTTAAACAATCAAACTTATATGCAATTCGGTGAAAGTTGCAATTACGTGGAACTAATGAGCCAATAAAGAAATAAACATAAAGTTCCAAAGTCCGATAAAGCACAGCCACTTGAATTCTTAAATATGCACTTCGCATTTCGCAGGACATAACTAAAATAAAACTCTTTTACCACATAAAAGTTGTGATGTGCAATTTGCGCAGATCGCATTTCGTAGGATTTGTGGGTAACATCATAAATGGTAATAGTTATAAATTGCGATTTGCGATGAATGGTAGTTAATTACTTAAGCATGTGAAATGATTCATGTCATATCAAACTGAAAACGAGATCCAATGTCTTAAATTGATAGATAAACATTTCACGTGAAGGTGTAAGAGATTTGATTTAAAAAGATTATCGATGATTAACTGCATTTAATAGAAATAAGGTTTTGATAACTTAATATCTACTTCGAGCATGTGTTGAAGTGATTGAACGTCGGATTTGTTTGAATTCTATCCGTCTCTATATTATCTATATTTTTAATGTTTTCTTTGTTCGCTTGAAATCAGGAAACCACTTAACGGAGCAAGGGAAATAGAAATGAGCAAGAATGGCAAAGAAATCACCCAAGCACCATCTACTGAAGAATCAGATATGTCTCCCCTATTCTCAAACACCACCTGCAACAAGGATTGTGGAAGTTCTTCATGGGAGGTAATGTATAAGCTTTTCAAGGATGAAAGGCCAAGGGTAATAGTCAAATTTGTTTCAACAGGCGTAGTTGTTTCTCCAGACCCAGCCTACTTCGACGTTGCATGCTCATTCATCCATAAGGTAGCAACAAGGCCAAATATTTTCCCTTATACAGATATGGGTAAGTGGGTAATTGACCACTTGAACATAGAAGACAAAACATTCAAATATTCAAAAGGCGAGAATATTGGGTCATTCAAGGCAGAATATTTAAGGATAATGTACCACTTACCCATCCCACAACAAAACTATGACAAAGGTTTTCTTCAAAGCTTTAGAGAAAAACATTCAGACCCGATGAAAGTCATAAATGAATGGAAGGAAGACCAAGGCAAGCTTAAACGAGATAAACTCAGTACGTACCCAATATCACAAATTCCTTCCCCTTATTGTTATGTTTCTGGTATGTTGTCTATATTATATACAAAACTAGATGCCACTAGGTTTTCTGCAGATTGGGTCCCATTAATTGACGCAATTGTCAATTCCTTAATTTTTAATTGGGAAAATATCCTATCTGATAATTTAGCTAAACACATCATGGAGTATAGGATTAAAAGAAGTGTTTCATCTAGAGAAATACCCCCCTTTTATATGAGTGCCTATGTCATACATGCAATTTGATTTTCTTCTAGTTTTCCTACCATGGGATGGAAATGGACGACCCAAGACCCTACTCCAATCCACATTTACCATAGATCCCTCTGCAAATATGACTACCATTTTTATTTTTACAAAATTTTCCATAGAGTCATGTTTCCTATGCACTAGATTATATTCAATGAGAAAGCCCCTAGGGTTTCCAAAGAAGCTAGTACAAACATTCTACCCATTGCTAGATGGTTTGCAGAGGAAAGTTTCACATATATCAGAGTATTTGGGAGTTATGCTTCTCATCACGTCTTGCCATATTATGTTCCTGACAAATTACTTGCATGAGAGATAGCCTACCATCTTGTTGTAAATGGTATTTCAAAATAGCTTAAAGATTCTAAGAAGGGTGTTTGTCCTAATTTCCCTTTATAGTGCGGTACTTTTGCACTTTTTGATATTGGTCATGCCTACAAGGAAGTTTCAAAGGTTAATCTATTGAATTTGGTCGTAATTCCAAGATGACCATATGATCCGAATGATGTGATTAAAAACTACATCACAGAGCTCAAATTAAAACCTTTTGTGAAAGAGATAGATAGATTTGATGATTTCTTTCAAGGCATTGAAAAGTTTTCAGATGTATTTAAGTTTGCATCCAAACAACTCAATCAAGATGACTTGAAAGCCTTCCAAGCATATAGAAGTAAGAGATTGGAAAAGATTCCTCTGTATTTATTGATTATTGAAGATGTCAAGAGACCTACTCCAAGTATTAGCTTGGATAATGAAGTGAAATACATGTCTGAAGATGAGTCAGAACAATAAGAGCATTAATATCAAAATTGAGATCATTCTAAAAATGAATCCGAAAATAGAAAGGATAACCTAGAAAATATAATTGATCAAGTAATCCCATAGATTGAGATGCAAGAGAAAAGAGGAAGTAATGGAACAGAGTCAACTTCTAATGAATTTCAGCATAGTCAAGATACACTTGATCAGTCAGGTAAATCTCAACCAAAGAATTTGAATAGTGAATGGGATGAGTTTTCTAAAGCAATAAAAACTCCTCAAACAAATCCCAATACTGATCAAGCTACTAGTTTTCAGACGCTAGAACATTCTCAGAGGTTAGTGGAAATCGCTACTCCACTACAACAAGTTCTTGAAACTCATGATCGAGAGATCATTCTGACTTATCCTACAGAACATATAGTGTTACAAATTTAGGAAATACCTTCGTTGGATGTATTCTACAACCAAAGTCATAAATCTATAGTGAAGAGAATAAAAAGGAGAAGAATTGATGAAAGCATCTCAGATCTTACAAATGAATGAGTTGATGTTTTGTGGAAGGATCCTCTAGCTGATCCGACTGAACATTTAACCAAACTATCATAGTTTGTAGGGGCATATGCTACTGACACTATTGATAAAGCCATTGAGGTTAAAATTTTATTAAAGCAGAAAAAAGATAGAATACAAGAATTAGAGAGGTTGTTACAGCAAGAAAAATCTAACTCCAACGTGAAAATAGAATTGAGGATGTCCCAATTTCAAAAGGATTTTAAAATTCCTACTTTGCAGCATCAAGTACAACTCACTGAGAAGAAATCACAACTGGAAGTAGAGATAAACAGATTACAATAGTTATATCAATTCATAAAGGAAGCATTATATGTGAATGCTAAGTTAAAGCAACAAAAATAAGCATTTTTCCAACAAGTTTCTATCACTAGCTCCTATGGTGACTCAAGTGAAATATTGATCCAGCAAGTAGCCATCCAAAAACTTGAATGTGAGAAGATCAAGAAGAAAATAAATGAACACATTCAATGTAAAGCATCAGACTCAGGCAAGGAAGCTGATCTACCCCAGATAAACAAATCCCACAAAGAGATCCTATTCAAAGATTGGGAAGCACAGATAAAGAAACAATGAAAGCATCAAGATTATCAAAGGAAATTATTGAATCTGTGTGTGAGAAGCTTGTGAAAGTAGAAATTATCAAAGAGTGTACATCTGAAGTGCTCTTAGAAGTCAAATAGCTCGAAACAAAATGGAAACAAAAGGCAGAAATGCAGGATGAAACAATTAAAAAAGTAAATAAGTTTGATCAAGAAAATTATTGGAATTTTCTGATCAAACCTTATCATCAGTACCAAACCCTACAATCTTTAATAGATTTGAAAAAAATATCGTAGCCAACACTCTCAAATGTGGTATTCAAGGGATAGGTTAGATCAATTATTTTGCAGCTAGCTCAGCTCAATCCCATGCTAGATATTTTTCGACTTCGAGATAAAATTCAAAAGAAAGATCATAATTCATAAGTCATATTGTTACTTTGTTTTCCTAGATTGTAGTTAAAGTTTGTCTTACGAGGATGGTTGTTTGAAACCTCCTCTATTTTAATGTAATAATCTATTTTTAAAATGTAGTTAGTTTAGTATTTAAACCCCTCTCATGCATTTAGAGAAGGTTCCAGAAATTTTTTAAAAACATTTGCAAAGAATGCACTATAGTAATTTTGTTAATGCTTTGATGAATTAATGGAACATAGTCTGTTATGTTTTGACATTTGAAATTGTTTAACTGATGTTGCACTACTGTACTCTTTAAATTGCTTTAAAGTGAAGAGGAACATATATCTACTATCATTTTACATGAATAGAACTTCGTACATATGGTAGTTCTATTCACTTGTATTAAGTCTTACTTTCTAGATGATTTTCATCTCTGTATTGCATTATATATTTGAGACATCATTATAGATGAAAGTTAAATGCACTTATGTACTAATATTTTTCTGTGATTTATTATCTAATATGTAATCACACATATGAATGCGATTAATTTTTCATAATTCTTCTAATCAAACTATTTTGTTAGAAGAATCATCTTTCATAATTTTCATCTCTTTCAACTTATAAATAATCTACATTACTAATAGTTGAGGGATATCTCTTCAGACCGCATAAAGGAAGAAACACCCCTGGTATATAGTATAATAGATAGTATTAAATATATGCATGTGATATATTAGAATCATTTTCCATTTGCATGTTGTATAATAAAAAAACACCCCAAAATCATTTCTTATTGGGAAACTGGTCCCACTACCCCCAGTTGGAGCCACTAAACCAAACGGAAAAGGAGTTTCTTTAAGTTCTGGACCGGGTGGTTTCCCCGCATGTCGTGGCAACAAATTTTTAGGCCTCAACAGAACCTTCAACCTCTTCTTTCATTCCTTTGGTGGGTCTTTTTCTACTGTTCATTCCAGAATTTTGCTGATATTCATTCTTGGAAAGATCTGTGAATTTCCAATTCCTCCACCCTTGCTTGTATACTAAGAATTCTAACCCCTTTCCCTTGAATTTTGTCTTATCTTTCTTCTTCCAAAATATTCATACTTCATTCTTGTGTTTGGAATTTTCATAGTAGTACTTCATCTTCCATATGGTGTCCTCTTGGTATTTTGGCTCATCAAACTCTATTTTGTCCTAGTAGGCTTGTGGTAATCCACTAAGATACCTTTGGATATTCATCTTTTCATCCTTGATGTAAGGAACATACCTTAGTAGTTTCAAGAATATTCTTGTGTACTCATTTGTTTTTAATTTTCCAGATTTGTGATCAGAACTATTTAGCCTTGTTGTCATGGTACTTTTTAGATAGGTACTTCTCCCAGGAGTATTTCCCATACTTTCTCCATGGAAACTCTTTCTCCCTGATATATCTAACATTCTTCAAATCTCCCCACTATATATCAACTTTTTTTTTTTTTCTAAGTAAAACTAATTCTATTATGTATAAAATTTATTGGTACAAAACTTCCACAATGTCATCTATGAGAGTCTGAACACTGGGCTTGATAGACATGCTGAACAAAAAAAGTCTGGACTGCCCGAGGAGGGAAACCAGTCCTTTAAGGAGCAGTTTGGCCACCCTTGGAAGGGAAACCGGCCTACAGTTTATACAAGGGAGCTTAGCAGAAAGAAATAGACCAAAAGTAACAATCAACTTTTCTAGCTGCGCATGGAGATAGAGAAACAAAAAATTCCAACAGTGATTGAGAAAAAATACCAGAAGAAGCTGTGAGCTAGGAGAATCATTGATCATGAGCTGGAGACGAAGGTTATTCCACCACCCTACAACCATATTCATCTTCGTTGTCATAAATAACGCCCTTGAGAGCGCCTTCCATGTCAGTGACCCCATCCTCCTTGCGCGGCGCGTCCTCAGAGGGATGAGCAATGTCTACTGGAAAAACTGAGTTTTTGGGGAAGCTTGAGACAGGAGGGGGCAGGGGGGAGGCCTCAAGGGAAGGAATGGGGAGAGGAGACTCTTCTCTGAGAGTTACAGTGATAAAGGATGTGACAATGGGCTTGTCATGAGAACACTCAAAGCAGAATGTAGCCCGTTGAGAAGTTTGGCGAATGGGCAGGTGGGTATACCCACGGGAGACAGAAGGAAATGCACCATTGTGAGGCTCAACAGAGGGGGGAGGGACAGGTGGAGCATAATTAACAGAATCAAGATGACGGCTTCGACCTCTGCTACTACGCATCGCCTGAGGCTGGACTTGAGCTTCTTCAGCAGAGGAAGACCCCGAAACTGAGCTGGAGGAGGGTCGATAGTGAGATACCCGACCCCGACTGGTGCCGCGCCGACTCCTCATTCTGTGGCGAAGGCGCGGCATGGAGGCAGAGGTGGGAAGATGATAATTGTAGTGGAAGGGGAAGATAAGAGGCCCAGGATCACAGTGAGGGGAATTGTCACGATAAATGTCCACCGATCGAGCACCAAGAGGGGAAATGACACCACAGAAATCCACAGTTCGAGCACAGTGAGGGGAATTGGCACCACAGAAGAGGCTATGAGAGAAATGAAGCCCTAGCAGCGGTTCAAAGCAGGCAAGAAGAGTGCATCGACGGTCGGTGTGAGTGCGAGTGCTGGGTTTGGCATAGCCTGGAGGGCAAGCACTGTTTAAAGGAAGCTGAGAGCCATTACTGTTATCGCAGCTATCCGAGCAATCTAGAACGAACTCCATAACCGAATGAAAACCCATTACAAATTGAAGGAGCGTCTTAGCAGGATTAATGTCATCGCGAGCTGGCGGATTTATGATCGCATTAATGCGTGTACAAGGGACCATATGGCCACCCCACGCGAGCTCCTTCGGGAGACGCGTAGGGGCCAATGTCCCATCACTCCATGCAGTCATCCGCATCCGGAGAAAAGGTAGTGGGCTTGGCCCGGTTTAGACTAACTACTTGCACGACGAGCTACGACCTTGCTCAGGATCGAACACAAGATCAGTCCGTCATTACGAGGCCGAATTTACCACTACGCTGCCTCCACAACCTTGGTAGTGGGCTTGGCCTGGTTTAGGCTAACTACTTGCACGACGAGCTACGACCTTGCTCGGGATCGAACACAAGATCAGTCTTTCATTACGAGGCCGACTTTACCACTACGCCGCCTCCACAACCTTTATATCAACTTTTCCTATCAAACTTAAAATAATTACTTTTGCCTTCATGTTCTTAGAGTAATCATGCACCCTAAAATATTTTTTCATCCCTAATAGCCAAGCTTCTACCTCTTCAAATTTATTTACCTCCCCATAAAAGGTAGGGGGATTTTCTTTCTTGAACTCCTTTAGCATTGAATTATTATTAATTTTCCTATGATAATGGTGTTTATTAACTGCAGTATCTAAATACTGGTCAGGTCTTCCTGAATCTATAAGTGGAGTACTAAGTGGAGTTGATCCTACCACTATGTCTTCATCTACATGACTATGTATTTTCCTTGAATTGTTTCTTCCTGCCTTATTAGTGTCCAATTTTTATTTTTTGACCTTTGATGGGATATTTTTGGACTTTTGCCACCCTAGATAGCTGGCACCGAGTTCTTGTTGTCTCTAATTTTGCAATTTTGATAGGCTTTGCAATATTACTACATTTACATTTGTGTGTCTTTATTGTACTCTATGAATATTCTCATTATCAACTTTGCAACTTCTTATCTCAACTATTAAACTTCTAAGGGTTCTCATCCAATCAGGAGAGTCTTCCTCTCTCCTTTTTCCAACTAAGTATTATTTTTTACCATGTTGGGATCTATCAATGCTATACTGCACCATTCTGCTAGTCGTTCCTAGATTTTAGTGATGTTCCTTGGTGTCTTCTTATGTGTTGTTACACACACATAACTATTAGCCAATTAAAAACCATTAGAGGAAATTTTAGCGTAAAGTGCCCATGAAATTTTCATATATATAATATGTAAACCAATCAAAATCTTTAAATTTAAACAGATGTACATGCAAATATTTTGGATGGAAAATTAAAAAAGCTACCTTTTTTTAGTTTTTTTTTGGCTTTTCTCCTTACAGGTTTACTCAAATTTAAAGTGTAGACAGTCGTTGGATGTGGAATTTAATTATGCATCCAACGAGTGTCTACACTTGAAATTGGAGTAAACCAATAAGGATATAAGCCAAAAATACTATTAAAAAAAGTAGTTTTCTTCTTTTCCCTCCAAAATTCATAACTTTCATTTTATTATTTTCCTATTAATTTATTATTTTTCCTTAGGAGGCCACTTTTAGGTTTAAATTTCCTCTAATGACAAATGAACATATATACCCATCATTTTGGCATGTTTGCAATAATCATGATGATGTCAATCCGACTAAAACATCAAATTTCAAGTAAATATATAGGTTAAAGGATAAAATAACCTAATAATTATGCTAGCTACAAATTAAACTCAACACACATATGTTTATAGTAATGAAACTAACATATTAAATGTTAATCTTTGGTGTGTGCATGTGAGACTATTTAGGTCCAGTGTTGAACCTTCACTATGATACCACTTTGTAACACACCATCCCAGCCCCTCAAGTTATTCTTGAACAATGGAAGGTGTCACGTCAAATTTATCCCAATATCCAAGATGTATTATGAAGATGGGGTTGCAATTCATATTTCTCCAAATTCTTTGAAACTAAAAAAAAATGCCACTATCGCATCCAACTCCTCGAGAGATTTCTAACAATATAATTTTTATATCAAATTAACTCCTTGATTGAAAGTTATGCCCATTTAAGGATTTGTTCATTAATCCCTATCACATCAATGTGTACCACCACATGGCGCAACCAAGTGGAATATGTGTCCCTGCCATGTACTCACAATATAGAGTGGATTTCACCAGATTAGCACACCCACAACCATCACCCCATTATGCCAAAACGAGAGGTGAGAAACCTTCCAAATATGCACAACATGATAGAAAAATTTCACATCAAATGTGAGATATATTTCAATATAGAATTCTCCATCAACCACACTTAGTTCCAGTGTGCCATCATGCCAATACTAGCTTGGTGCTAGATGGGAGGTGCAAAAAACAACATTCAATGGGAATTTTCCCATCCTGCAATGGAAAATTTACATTGCTCCCTCTTTCACTTCCAACGTGGCATGACTCGTGGCGTCACCTAATCGCCATGTCATCAAGCACCATGTCACCATTCTCCATTTCTCCTTGATAATGATGTACTAACATCATGGTGATGTTTCCCTTCTACATGGCATCGTATGATGGTGTTATGTGTCATCCAAGAACAGACTCTTTGGTCATTCGACCTAGATGATTCAACACGCCATGTGTCATGGCATAAAGGCACCATGGAAACATTATTTCCATGTCCCATTCCTCATGGTGTCCACATAGTATTGTCAAAATTATGTGGCATCTTCCACCTTAGCTTGTGTGGTGGTTCCCACTGGGTCCATCCCTTCATGTAAGACTACTATTTTACGGTATAAGATATTGAGGAGGTTTGACATGGAATTTTCTACCATGTCTCTGCATCATGGTTCCATAATTCGAGACCATCATAACCAAGCCTTATACCAACCGAATGTGACACAATGTGATTTTTCATGTTGGATGTTAGAAATAAGTTTGTCCCGTGCCTTATGTCAAAAATGATCCTTTTCAAAAATGTCCATTGTATACAACTTCTGAGAGAGGCATGAAACAACTTGAAGTTTTGCATCGGATGATGGTAATGAGTTCGTCTCATGCCTTCTGTCAATAGCACCCACTTTCAGGTGGTTACACATTCAACTTAACTAGAGGAACAAAATGAAATGTGAAGTTCCAAGTCAGATAATGAGGATATTCCCATCCCACATCCCTCACACTTCACTAAACCAAAATTTCTTTCAATACATATTAATTCAAAGGCTTATTCAACCAAAATACAAGCATGTGTGATCCACGTAGAGACTTACGGACTCCAAGGATCTCTTGAGGTCCTGTTGAGATTTCCTTTGGCCTGAATGCAACCTAGAGCAACCCATGATTAGAGTAAATGTTTATATCTATATATACTATGTGTGTGTGTGTGTGTGTCTAAATAAATATCATATATTGCACCCAAAATTCTTAATTCATTTTCTGCATAGAAGAATACATTATTGCATTAAACAAGGAAAGGAATTTTTCTACTCATAAGCATGCCAACCATCAGAGAATTGGTAATAATAGTTAATTGCTTGTCTTCATGCAACCAATCATATTTTCCATATATAACAAAAACATTCATATTATTCACATAAAGCTATTATTCCAACTTATACAAAAGAACATCCAAGGCATATAAATGCAACAAATTTCAATGTCCATGTAGGAGTTAACACAAAGCCATAACTTAACCAATATTAAATCAGTCATGTAATTGAATAGATTCAAATACACATCAATCATGGAACTTATCTGAACGACTAATAATGGTTGGAAACTGAAGATGGGAATTTAACTCTCCACCCAAACTAGGTCAAATACACCATAGTATTTCTTGCAATTCCCCACCACTAAGCTAGATCAAAAATCCAAGGGATTCCTTTCTCATGGATTCAACCATACTTGGTTGGGTATTTATTAGTTTTATCAGAGTATGGGAATTATTTGTAGGCGTTCTATCTACTGTATTTTCAAGGAAAGCATTGAAAGATCTATAACACATTATCTTGGTAATTTATCAACTTCCCAAGCAAGCATTCAATAGTTTATCAATAGTTTTTAGCAAGCACCCCAGTGGATTTCAGATGACCTAATGGTTTTTTAACCTTACAAAAATCACTTGAGTGGTTTATCAACTTACTTGGAAATAAATATGTGGTTTATCAACTTCCTCAACAAGCACTCATTGGTTTATCAACCCTTTTTAGTAGGCACTCGTCCCCTGACTCCTCGTCTGATCCTCCCACTGATATTTCAACCTTGGAAACAAACATAGTCCAATGATTTCCTTGCATTAGTACTGGGAGTTACATCCCATTAGTTTCTACATAATTTCTCCAACACGTAGTATCCTTGTCCTTGCACTCCACCCTTGTATATATCTCCAACGTTCTCTTTATGGTTTTCTTGGAATTCTTATTTTCAAATAGGCTCTTCATTTCCTACAGGTTTGTATTGATTCCATTTATCCACGTTATGATATCATTAGAAATTTTGTACCTTGGGAGACAATTTTTGGTTGGGGAGAAATCAGTGCCCAAGACATTCATGTAAAACTGAAAAGGAATTAATTGATTGTCCCTTTCGGTGTCCATTAGTAGAATGTGAGATGACAAACCCACTAAGATGATTTTATTTAACATTTTTGTTCAATTGGGGTAATGAGTGACTAAATAAATACCTATAGGTGATAAGAAATGATGTCTGGAATTGGTCGCTAGTGAATTTGAATATGATGAAAACACGAGGAGTCAAGAAAAGTACGAGAAAATAACTTAAAAATGAGCTTTTATAGGTTGAATGTGCAAAAGAGAGGGGGAAAAGTTGAATTTAATGTTTCTATAGGAAATTAAATGATTTTACAAAGTACATTTAATGGCATAAATGACATGCAAGACTGGTAGGTGATGGAGGGAGAGGTGATGTGGAGGGATGAGTGGTGGGGTCGTGCTCGCCTGTTGACGACATCATGCTAGCTTTCTGATGTCACTGTGAGGGAATTCGTTGGTACGGTTCATCATCGGGGAAATTCCTCTGCAGAAAACATGAATCGTAGATCTGAGATCAAAAGACGAGTTGAAAATTCATTGAGGAGGCACCTCCATTGTTATCCGTCGAGCAATTAGTGCTCTTGGGTTTGCCCCATCTAGTGGACTACGACACATAACCCGTCTTTGCCTATGAAACTATGTAAATTTTAATCCTTTTCAATCGTGCATTTTGGGTCCCACTGAGAGAGTTAATGTTGCACTAATGTTGATTAGTGCATTAAGAAATATCATCATTCATAAACAAATTTCATCAATAAAACTAAACCTAAACGCCTTCTAGCTTTTTTTTCTTTTTTCTTTTTTCTTTGATATATCTATATATATTTTTACAACAATATACTATAAACACCTTTATCTACGAAAAAGTAAAACTAGTTACAACAAGAAACATGGGTGTTTTCCACCCAAGCATTTCCTTACTGAGTGTTTGGTGGTGGGGCGTTCTGTTATGCTAGCCCACCCACTCTCATCTCTCCCTCAAATCATGGATCTATATGTCCCACTCTTCAATTCTAGAAAATAATCAAATTTATTTACAATCATAGTCATTATATAAAATTAAAAATACAGGGGTTAACATAGGTGTGATACAATAAGAACCTTGCAAGAATATAGAAATCTATGATAAACAGATGCAAATAGTTGTATCCTTAAATTTGTGTAGGTTCATCATTAGAATGCATGATCTCTCATTAAATTTGATGTACCTAGCCAGGACTTATTATCTGTGTTTGAATATGGTGATGTTGCATTTATTTTAGATAGCACGACTAGCTATGGATTATCTATGTATCAATGTTAAATGGTAGGTAGGGTATCAAATGGTTTTGTTGAATGTCAAGCTTGAGTTAATGTTTGTAAAATTGGAATTAGAATGAAGGTTTCATTTTTGTGGGAATCATGTTATGAGAAAAACTAAACATAAATGAATGCCTAGGATAAGCCTTGAAAAATTTAAAACTTCCAAGTCTACGGATAAATAGAAAATCCAATCTAATCTAGGTATAGATAGGTCATTGGGAAGTTTTGTATCCAGGTTGGATATAATTAATGTGATTTTTGCGGATGCATCTAGGAGTCAGAACATCCAAGCTGATTTACCTTGTGAAAATTATCACAAGCATCATATTTGAAGTTTTTCCGAACATCGATGAAGAAAAGTGGTGTATATAAGGAAGCCTAGACTAATGGGGTCATTGACAGGAGTCAGATTGGAGTGGAGTCAAATTTTGAATGAAATCAAAGGTGGGGCCCATCGTCGGCAGAGTTGAATAATAACTTTTGGTGAGCTAATCTTAGAGTCCAAACATCCTAGCCAAATTTCCTTGTACACTCTAGCGGAATACCTGGATGTAGGAAAAACTTGAATTCTTCCCATGATTGGATACAAAGGAAATTTTTGTTTGCGAAAAGGGGAACCAAACCCTATGGGGCCTAAAAAATGAGTTGAGATGATAGATTCCACATAAAATAGATAGGGGTATGTGGATGACAAGAGAAAAGTGAAGTGGAAATCATGTTGATGTGGCACCTCTATGGTGTGACATGTGGTGGATTCAATTAGCTTGATTGGGTGGCCAAAGAGCCCAATATTTTGGTTGACATGTGGCACCATCATAGGATACCGTGTGGTCGAGGGACATGACACTGATGTCAATAAGGGGAAAATAAGTTAGGTGACATGGATACCAGGCGATGCCATGTGTCATACCACACTAGAAGTGACGAAGGGAGGGACGTGAAGGTTGGCCTCCATTGACAGAGAAATATTTGTCCAAGATTTATTTTTTAGCATCATGCTCTTTGGTGGTGTTATGAGGAAGTGGGCGCAGTATGGAGAAAAGTGTCAGATGGTAAAGTTTCAGCCTATTGACAAAAAAACCATTGTATCACTTCGATGGATCGGATGGGAGCTCACCTCTCACCTTGGTGCTTTAGCACTAGGCCCGATTAATGAAGAGCGCTAGATGGAAATATCCAAAACACTTGAAGTTAAAATCATTTTCGTACCATGCCAAGTCTAGATTAGTATCTCCTATCACAATGGAATGATGACATAGTGACCCATTGACAGTATTGAAACCCACAAACATGCAAAGGGTTATCCTCAATGAAAAGACCCAATTAGATTTCACACTATTTGGTATAGGAGCCCTTCCAAAAATAAGGCTTGGCTACCATTTTTCTTAGGGATTTTCCTTGGTTGTGATGGTTATCACAAGAGAGAAATGTACATGTACTTTTGAATTAACAAGTGGGTATTCCTTGTGAAATGTTCAATTGTAGAATGTATCAAGCTTCTTTCACCAGAGGGAAAATTTAGAAGTTATCCTTTAAGAAAATAGTAATAGTATTAATTTAATAAAGAAACATGTGCACACACACACAGATATATATATATATATATATATATATATATATATATATATATATGAAATAATCATTAATTAACTAGTGAAATAGTTCACATAGAAGTAACGATCATTAAAACAAGTACAACACACCTTCAACAAGATAAGTACCAAAGCCACCAAAATAGTTCAATTTATTTAGTACAAATGAAAACTACATATATCAAAAACATTCAAAGAATAATATTCAAAAATTTATGACATATTCATGAAAGTGTGTTGGCTTAATGAGCTTCAAGTATTAGGTGAAAGTTCCAACATACATCGATACAATGAACACCACTAGCTCCAATAGTGGAACGTTGGAGATATCACTTGCTCCTCAAAAGAACTATCTTCCTCTCTAATATCTAGTTAGAGGAGCCAAGGTGAAAAGTATTTTTCTTGAGCTATGAGGGTGTATATATAGAAAATGAGGTGAATCTCCATCTCCCTTGTGACTATTGGATTCCTCGCATGACTCTTGAGCTTCCATTCAAACCTTTGACTTATACATGACTTTTCACATTCTATAAGTGACTCCTAGACTTCCTCTTTAAATTACATTTATGATATTGTTGAAAATTACATAATTACATCCAAAAATTATGTGGAAAATGATGAGTCATATGACACCTTGACAAGACATGACATGACATTGATGACATGGACTTAATCATGATGTGGCAATGTCAAGACACTCTTTCTGTTGCTATATTTGTGTCTTCTTAAGAGATGAGACATGCTATTCGTCTTCCTCCTCTATAAGGCTTGAAAGTAGGGATTCTTCAATATGATCTTGATCTTAAACTGTTGTCGCAATCTAGTGTCCCTTCATCTTCTAATTCAATGATCAACTTGTCTTTGTAGCTTCATAAGTGTCTTCTA
This sequence comes from Pinus albicaulis, assembly GCA_034641835.2. NCBI lineage: Eukaryota > Viridiplantae > Streptophyta > Pinopsida > Pinales > Pinaceae > Pinus > Pinus albicaulis. Next base: position 365,593,562 of record CM076581.1, read on the forward strand.
GTATAGTCTCCTTCTCCTTCTCCTTGATCATCATCATGTAATGTGAATATGTACTACCTGCAACTGGAATACACATGACAAGAAAAAACCAACCCGAAACACTCCTAGTCTAACATGCTTCATGAAAATCATTGATGGAGTTGGAACTAGATACCAGATTCCAAGGAAGTATTAAGGATTGCATAGTGTGCAGTTCTAGAGGCCATGAGTGGAGGATTGAGGTTTGTGACTGCGGAATGCATAGTTCTAGATGCCTAGCCAAGAATACTGTGTAGTTGAGGAGCTCAGTGAGGTAGGCTTTCCCATTGAGACTGTGAAATTTCTAGTTCAAGAGAGAGAGAAAGAGAGAGAGGTCAGGGGATTATGTAATTGCACAAATTAGGAAGGCAAGGAGATAGCTTGTTACTTGCCACTACGCAATGCATAGAAGGAGACTGACAAGGAAGCCTGATTACGTAGTTGTGGAGGTGTAACAACCTCAAGTTAAAAGTTCATGTAATAAAGTTAATAAAGGCAAAATAAGACCAACGTCATGGGACACATATTCGACATTGAATGTTTGGTAAAACACTCTAGTGTGAATCACTTTTTGTTTATTATGGCTAAGGGGAATTGGCAAAGGAAATGGAAATGGAATTTGAAAGGAAAGAAAGGTATTTTTGGCATTCTATTTATGAAAATAAAGGAAATTAGGAGAAAAGGAAAGTGAAAGATCACAGGTTGCATGTGAGAGTAAAATTGAAGGAAAAATAAAGGAAAATGAATAAATTAGAGGCATCGATGTTAAAAAGGATTATGAGGATCAGTTCATAGCCTTTTGTTAGTTCGAATTTGGAATTGGTATCACAGAGGAGAAGAGCACCAAGAGGAGGAAGCAAGAAAGCAAGGAAATGAAAGTAAGGATCAAGCAAGGAAAGGTTGGATCAAGAAGCTTCAACGAGAATACTTACAAGTAACATATTGCATGTATGATTTCTTAGCTGGTTTTGGCATGCATGGTGTATGCATATGTATATTTGGTTTATTTGTTGTAGGTGGCATGGATTTTGTTGGGTTTTTATAGTGGTTTTAGCCTTTACTTTCCATTTCTGGATATCCATGGTGTGATGGGATTGATTTTTTGTTGATTTTTGGATTGCCGGAAGGTTTTGGATCTGGGTGAGGTGGTGATCCAGGTGGCTCCATAAACACTCAGTGATCACAGAGGGCTAAGGAAAGGCTCAAAAATCACAGTCATTTGATTTCCATAAAACCATGGCGCAAACAACACATCAATCCAACATCATAAACGAAAGTCATGGTCATTCAAATTTTTGGTCAATTAGGCCCTTTGGCTAAAGTTGGGAGAGCGACAACTAAATTTGGAAGCGTGGAGAATTTTGGTAGAAATTAATGAGGCAACAATTTGGCACTTTGCGGAGACAAGTTTTCGAGGTCGAAATTGGTGAAATTGTCGCCTACTTCATTTTTCCAGTGACCCCAAAATTTCGGCCAAAGAATTTTTCCGATATTTTTTAAAAATAAAAAAAATAACCAAAAAAAATAAAAATTGGCCAATGACCCAACAAATTAATACTGCCAACCATTTTGCGACGAAGGCAGGCTTAAAAATTAATGCCAAGCTTTTTTTATTTAAACTCATATTTTCCATTCAACCACAAGGGAATAGAGCCACTGAACCTAATGTAAAGGTGGAACCCCGAGCAGGGATAGAAACGGAGGAGAAGAACCCTAACATAGGGGAAGATGCCAGGAATCTAAAAGATTCCCTTGGGGCCAAATTTTCATAGTGACATAATTATGTCGAGTTTATACTCATTCTTCTTAGTTTTTCGTAGGGAGAGTGATGGTGTAATCATTTTCCTCATCTGAGCAACATAGTTCTAGTCAAACTGGAACACATAATATTTATGGAATCTTGAGCAATCTTGGAGATTCCATTGGGGACAAATTTTCACAGTTTCAGAACCAGGTTAACTTTATACTCATTTTACTCAAATTTTCGCAAGGAGCACAATGGTAAAGTCAGATTTTTTATCTAAGTAGAAGAATTATAGTCAACCAACAAGAAGGAATATTTAAGGAATCTTTGAGATTCCCGAGGGTCCAGATTTTGACCAAAGCATAAAAGGGTTGAGTTTATAGTCATTTGACACGATTTCATGCCAAGAATTCAACGGTGCAGTCCATTTCTTCAATAGAGGTGTGCATTTTTAGTCCATCTTTGGAAGTGGAGGTATGAGGTGTCTTTTGTACATGCATGTAATTTGATTTTGCTGAAGATTAATGAAAGAGGTCTCCCTGCTTTGAGCAGGGCCCGAAGATGTAACACACATTGGGTGAACTCCGTTATCAAGTTGTGTGTGTTCATTGATTTGATGATTGAATTTATTTTTCATCTTCTTTAAAGTATGTACATGTGTTATTTTATACTCTTTCACTAGAAATTTTTCTAACATCACATAAGTAAAAGATCTTGGTTAATTATGGTAGATGAGAGAATCTGAATCAAGTTTGGTATCAGAGTCGGTATTTTGTTGATTTGAATTGCAAGTGTATGATAACTAGGGAAAAACTCCAAAGAGGTGAAGTGAAACTTAAATCCTTCGATCCAAAAGTGGGGCGCGAAACACAAAGAGGGAAAATGGAAAATGAAGATGCTCGGTTGGAGGAAGAGCGAAACTATCGGAAGGCCTTCTATGAAATTGAAAAAAAAAAGTGGACAACTTATTGTTTACAAAGTATGAGAAGAAAATGGTGAAACCAAAGAAGGAAGGACCAGATGACCATGCCTTAGTGAATCTTGAAGGAGGAGGAGAATAGCCTCCTGAACCTGACTCTCCATCTTCGAGTGAACATTCTTATTCTTTCTCTTGTTGTCATTCTAAAGGTAGAAAAACTCATAAAAAGGCATTTTTTCAAGTTGGATGTCAAGTTTGATCTACCTGTATTTAGTGGAGACTCTAATTAAGCAAACCTAGATAACTAGATTAGAGAGATTGAAGTATATTTCTGCATCCAAGGAATCAAAGAGGATGAATCCAAGATACAACTTGCATCTCTTCGATTGAGTAGCACTGCTCTCTTCTAGTGGGAAGGTAAATTGCAGAGAGGTGGTAAGATTATTCATAAACTTCTTTCATCTTGGCATGCATTATTTTCTTCTTTAAGAGGACAATTTTACCCATTGGGTTACAAACTTAAGGCCATGATGGAATGGAAAAATTTGAACAAAGTAAATGAAAAATGTTCAAAATTTTACGGAGGAGTTTAGTAAACAAGAATTAGCATTGAATGTTCCATTAGACTCCCCTGAAACATTGATGAAATACATTGAATCATTGCATGGTTATTTGTGCCATTCATTGTTATTATTTGATCCTAAAACTCTTGATGAAGCTAGTGTGAAGGATGTACAACTTGAAAGTAGGGGGAAGAATTAGCATGATGAGTGCACTAAGAGGGTAATAACAGCTACGAGAAAAGAAGAAAAGCCCTCTTTTATTCAGTGTGAGAAAGAATGGCATGATGAGGAGTATTTCTAGAAATTGCATCTAGAATTGAGGCCAAAGAGGAACAAAAGAAAAGAGAAGAAGAAGATAGTTGCAACTGTGAAACAACACCTAGAATCTGAATTATAGGATGATGAGAATATCACAACTGTAGGATTTATAGGTGTTGGACCAATTGACTTGGGTTCAGACTCAAGTGATGAAAGGAATATTGCAACTCTTGGGATTCCAAAAAATAAACCTATCGACTTGTTTTGATTGAGGCAATGAGACTAAGGAGGACACCAAATAATGCATGGCTCCAATAACTTGAAGAGATCAGCCAAAGCATTCATGTGGAGAATGTTGAACTAAGAATACTCCTACAAGAAGTAGAGAATTATAAAGAAAGGTTGCAACATTAGTTACAAGCCAGGGAGGGGGCCTTGGAAAATTTTCATCATAACAAGCTTGAGGTAAAAAGTGATTCTTCAATTTCATGTTCTTTTTATGATGATGATTTTGTTTCTTTTGAGAAACATACTACAGGTTTTGGATCAAAATTATTGAAGAAAATAGGGTATCATGGAAAGGGCCTTGACATTAATGGCTAGGTAATTGTGAATCCCATCAAAGTGGAGGAATTTCCTAGTTATGCAGGACTTGGGTATGTCAGAAAAGAGGTTGGAGAATGCTCCAAGACAACTAGTAGCCAACCAGTGATGGATGATGGGAGAACCTCATCACATTCTAATGATAGTGAGGATTCCACGAGCCCTTATCAAAGATGCGCTAGGAATAAGTGTTCTAATATGATCCAGAAATTTTGGAGGAGAAATAATCATTGCAATCACTGCAACAAGGATGGACATCAGACTGCCACATGTTAGATACTCCATGACCAAAAAGAACCTATGAAGGAACTAGTTGGTGAAAATGTTCAACAAAAAAATCAACCTTAGAGATGACCCATTCAATTTTTTGAGTGAGAGATGGTTTTACTAGATATAATAGCATGTCGTGGCCATATTATTGTAAATCATATGTTTAGAAATGATTGTAAAAGTGATGATGTGTTTTCCATCACTTATGAAAGAAACATAATGATGTTTTCGCCTCATTTTATTCATAGCTGGGGTATTGGTTTCTATTATGATGTACACTTGACCAAAGAGTGTGCCTTATAAACTCTTGGAAAGTATGGGGATGCTTGGTTCATGATTGGTCATGTATTTGAGCATGTAGCTCGCAAATATTGTACAACGGGTTTGTAGAGGATGCAAGTTTCCACTCATCACTTATGTCTTCGAAGAACAAAGGTGAAGGAGAAGGAAGTGTGGTCTGTCAAGGAATATTTTATGCAAACAAGGCAACACAATAGATTGAACATTATGTTCATGCTTTTGGAGGACCAAAAGCTCCTCAGTGGGGAGGAATGATCTAGGTGGCTTTAGAAACACTTAGTGATCAAAGAGGGCTTAGGAAAAGATTAAAAAACAAATTTCTTGGATTTCCATGAAACTATGGTCAGATCGAGTAGATCGCCACAATCTTTCCAACGACGCAAAGGACAACTCAATTTGGCATCGTATGCGAAAGTTATGGCCAATAAAATTTTTGGTGAACTATGCACCTTGGCTAAAGTTAGCAGAGTGAAAACTGAATTTGGAAGGTCAGTTAAAGCTAGTAGAGCTGCTAAATTTGGTGGAAATTAATGAGGAAAAAATTTGACACTTTGTGGCTACGGTTTCTGATGGTAGGAACTGGCGAAATTGTCTCCTAGTTAATTTTTTTGGTGACCCCAAAACTTCAGCCAATGAATTTTGTCCATATTTTATAAAAATAAAACAATAAAATAAATAAAATAAAATTTACCAATGACCCAACAAATTAATACTACCGGCCATTCTGCCAGGAAGGCAAGCTTAAAAATTAATGCCAATTTTTTTTTTTTAAATTCATATTTTTCATTCAAACACAAGGGAACAGAGGCACGGAACCTGATGAAGAGGTGGAACCCTGAGTGGGCAAAAAAAATGAGGAGCAGAACCTTGACGCAGGGGAATATGCCAAGAAACTAAAAGATTCCCTTAGGGCCAATTTTTCACACTGATAGAACTATGTCGAGTTTATACTCATTCTTGTCAGTTTTTTGCAAGGAATGTGATGGTGTAATCATTTTCCACATATGAGAAGCATAATTTCAATTAACCTTCAACACAAAATATTTATGGAAACATGAGGAACCTTGGAGATTCCCTTGGGGCCAAATTTTCACAGTTTCAGAACCAGGATGACTTTATACTCATTTTACTTAGTTTTTCACAAGGAGCTCAAAGATGAAGTTAGATTTGTCATATGAGCAGCATAATTCCAGTCAATCAATGAGAAGTAATCTTTAAGGAATCTATGAGATTCCTGAAGGTACAGATTTTGATTGAAGAAGAAAATGATCGAGTTTACAGTCATTTGACATGATTTCATGCCATGAATTCAACAGTGCAGTCCATTTCTTCAGCAGAGGTGTGCATTTTCAGACCATCTCCGAAAGTGGAGGTATAAGGTGTCTTTTGTACATGCATGTAATTTGATTTCAATTAAGATTAATGAAATAGGCCGCCGTGCTTTAATCAGGGCCAAGAGACGAAACCCACATTGGGTGAACTCCATTATCATGTTGTGTGTGTTCTTTGATTTGATGATTATGTTTATGTTTCCTCTTCTTTAAAGTATGTACATGTGATTTTTTTATACTCTTTCACAAGAAATTATGCTAACATCACAAAATTAAAAGATCTTGGTTAATTTCAATAGCTAAGAGAATCTGGATCAAGTGGTCTCAGGAAAATTCCAAGGGCTCGAAGTGGAGCTGATTTTCTCCAGGAAGCCCTCAACAAGTGGGTGGAGATAGGAAAATTCCTCAAGGGATGGTGAAGGAATTCTAAGGCATCCAAGCTCAGTTTGGTTTTGTGATCTCGGAACTGATTTAAATGATATCACAATATGGTGATGGTGGAGGTGGTTTAAACTCTAGATTTCCTTGGTTGTTTATGGATTGGTTTATCCAATTAGATCCTACATTAATGCTTGGAATATGGCACGAGGGTGATTGGTTGAAAGAAAGATTTGGTTCAACCCAATCTATGGTCGGTTGGTACGTGGAATTCCTGGACCTGGTTGGCTTTTGCATATGGTTAATAAGAGTTAAGTTTCTTGTGTCTTTGATGAGTAAATATACTTGTTGTTTGTGGATTTAATGGTTGTTATATAATTGGTATTTATCTAGTTATATGATGGTTATAAGCATGGTTTTATGACAGATCATAGCCATGGATCTCATCATGTTTCTACTTGTAATTGAATGAATAATTAATGCATGACGTAATTTATGTTATGACAACTATTGTGAGAAGGAATTGGTCTTTCTTTTTAAATCTGACATATTTTTTTAGATCCTTATGTTTAGATATGCATTCAAGACCTATAGGTTGCATGTTTACCATGTGTTTGATGAAATTTCAGTCCCGATTGGGAAGGGTCGAGTTAAGTCCTGGTTCAAGTTTTGGTTTATAATTTTTGTTTCTATGTCACTCATCATTTTTGAAATTTTCACTAAGTTTTGGGTAGAGGCCCGAGTCCTAGCCCTGAAAAAGTGTCTCATAATTCGGGGTCTCTAACATTGAACTGACTGGAAAAGTCCGCAATCGCTAATAGGCAAGCCTATGGGATAAAATGAAGGTTTATAATCACTTTCATGTCTTGGAAAGGGAGTGGTTGAGGCTCTAGTTCAGTGAAAAATAGTTTTATATTAGGGGTTGGACACTTGGAGGGGTTGGGTTTCTCTTGGAGGCCTTGTAGCACCTGAGGGAAGTCAGTAAGGTCTTAAGTTTTCGACTCCATTTCCTTAAGGTCATATATTAGGTTGAGTCTTATCATAGTGACTCTCAGCTCATGTTTACCATGGGAAAACCTGTGAAAGTGGGTAAATGTGGGAGGAGGTGTTATAGGGTGCTATCATAGCATGATTGCGCTATCTTTGGGTAATATATGATACCAGAGGGTGGTATCAAAGCATGGTTCAAACATTTAGATTGGATGGGTGGAATGTGATTGTTATGCACGCATATTAGTCATGTTTATGCATGATAGTGGCTATGGTTGTGTTGATGTGAAAATAAAATATCCCCATTTTTGACTTATTTATTTCAAATAATGGGGAACATTTCCATAAATTTTTGGCTAGATCGCCTTTTAATATTTTATTTTGGTTAAGTGTCCTACAATTTTTCCAAATTTTCATTTTCATCGGATTCTTCTTTTTATTTCTTCATTGAGTTCAAATTTTCGCAGGCTTTCCATCGGTTCTTGTTATCTCATTTGGTTACACGGTTTGCAAATGGTGCTCATCTGAAGTTTGATGATTTTTGTCGCCAGGGCTAAAAAATGTACAAAATGTATATTATTTTAATTTATGTAAACTAATTGTAAATATTTATTTTTAGTTAATTTTGTAGAAATTATATGCACTAAGAATGCATATGTCCTTGATTCACCTGATCTCAAACTATTTAACTTTATGAAAAATACTGAATCAATTCCACTTGTTAATCTTTTGCAGAAAAATTAGTTGCACACACATCTGAAGCATAAACAAAAATAATCAATCGCACATAACACAGTTTTTTTTAACCGGGAAAGCCTGAAGCTAAAAACCCCAACTATATATTATGTAACATGGATATCAAATGAAAATATCATACAAAGCTTAACACAAGCTCTCAGTACAATACAATTGTTGGGAAAAATACTAAGAGGGGGGTGAATCAGTATTTAGAGTTGACCATCAATTTTTAGTTTTCCTTTCTCTTGAAACCATATGTTACATTACTACATCCAACTTGTATGTCCAGAGATCTTATTATGTCTTTACTTAGATCATTGAATCATTCATTCATCAGATAAGCAGTAAGCATGAACAGAAATAATAGAACAAACCATCAAACATAAGCAACACATATGAACTCCAGGATTTAAGGTGGAAACCCAATTTGGGAGAAAACCACCGCAGCTATTATTTCAGTCTTCAATATTTATTATAGAGAAAACTTCTTACAATTTTATGCTGGTGCAGACTCATACCAGCATGTAGGCACCCACCTGCAGAAGGCTACAACCTTCTCTCATTTACTAGCTTCTCCTAGAAGGGAGCTACAACCCCCTGCTCTCGTTTACCAGCTTTTCTTGGAAGGGAGCTACTACCCCCTGCTCTCGTTTACCAACTACCACTGGAAGGGAGCTACAACCCCCTCACTGAAGGCTTCAACCCTCAGATCTACTACGGACCATGTTTCATCAATTTTCACACTGGATCCACCATTTTCCACATGACATACCTTGCAGGTCACCAAATTTATTCATTCAGTACACTCACACCAGTTTTTCATGATTTCGTCCGTCGTTCAAACCAGAGATTCATCATTTTCAGATCATTATATCCATGGGTGCATCATAGTTTCAGATTTATCAGTTAAGAACAGAGTTCGCCCATACAGATATCTCTAGAAGAGATTCGTTTATCATCAACCCTTTCGCATGCACACAGTTCTTCATGATTCTCATCACCTTATATAGTTTTCGCCTTTATTAAAATCTTGGGTCAAAACCATTCAATTACTAATGGTATTCCTGGATGGTATTTCCTTTAGTTTACCCCACGTGCCTCTTTAATTTCTTTTTAATTTATTTATCAATTTGAAGAAATTGATAAATAAATATATTTACAACTTTGAACTGAACTTTAGGATTAAAGTTACAACCCTTCGCACTTTAAAGAAATATCCAACACTTTCAATTAATCTTATGATAAACCTTTGACCCTGGGCCCACATATGTGGCCAATCAAATACGCACATGGTACCATAAGTAAACTTCGCGCAAGTCCAGTGTTCGATCACCGTTAGATTAGTAAGCTTCCAGATCAACGGCGTATATGCATATCGCTCGACCTCCGATGCCGAACATTAACGTGCGATGGCCCGCCGTACTCGGGTTATCCTTCGCGTACCTTCCAACCATGGCCACCATCCGATGGCTTCTTCCCAAATCAACAATTTATATCAATATCACTGGGCATCCTGGGTCGAATGATAACGCGCGATGGCACGCAGTGGTAAGCGGTTTTGTGGGGGTCCACCTCGCCACGTGTCGAAAGCTCTATGGAATCAGATCCAACCTCTTGAATACCGCTTGCCCATCAAAGGCGGTGCGAAGAAAACCGGAATCCACTTTCACTGTTTATTCCGCACGTGATTCTCCTTCGCTTAAGGTTCTGTCCATCTTTTGTAGTTTACGTTAAAAGTTGTGTGGTTAAATGAGATCAATGGTACTGTGGGGGCACAAACAGTCTGATGATTAACACAAGGGGGTGCCTCCGCAGTTGACCCATCCATCAGGCGTCGACCACAGATCGACGGCTGTTGTTAACTACGGTAGCACAAGCCCGATGATCTTTCTGTACTGAGGAGTGCATCCGCATCGCATATTCATTACTCTGCCTCTCTGTTTCTTTAGCCGATTTCGATATGCGATCATATGTATCATATCTTCGTTGCCTCTGCTTCTCTTCACTGTCTCTACGTTGTCTGCTATCTTAGTTCCTTATCTGCCTTGCTTCCTTGCTTCTTCTTTTCTCTTTCTACTGGTCTCTTTGCTGCTTCTGCTATCTCTCTGTTACTATCTCTGCTTCTTGTCTTAATGTTGCTTCGTGCTTCTCTCTTTGCCTTGTTGTTGATCAGATGCTCCTTCTTTTCTACTTCCGTTGCCATCAATGACAACATTTCCAACAATCTCCCCCTTTGGCATTGATGGAAATATTCTTCCTCTGTTTGTCTTATAGAAGCCCTTTGTTGCTTTTCCTCCCTCTTTGACATCAATGGCAAAGATTTGATGAAGATCCTTTGAACCGACAATACCATGCTCCCCCTAAGATCATGCTGCATCTTCAAACATAATATGACCATTGCTCCCCCTTAGCTTGTGCATTCAGAGATTCCTAACAACACCTCATAACTAATTTAATCTTCTGTATTTAAGTAGATCTGATCCTCTGCATGGCAGAGACTACTCCCAGTTTCTGTCTGAGATATTCGAACACTTCCCTGGGTAGAGGTTTGGTAAATATATCAGCAACTTGTTCTTTGGAGGGAACATACTCCAATTTCACCTTTTGTTCAAGCACTTGTTCACGTAAGAAGTGATATTTGATGGGAATGTGCTTGGTCTTGGAATGCATAATAGGATTCTTTGAGATACCGATGGCACTTGTATTGTCACACATAATGGAGATAGGAGGTGAACATTTGATTTGAAAGTCTTGTAAGGTTTGCATCATCCAGAGAAGTTGAGTGCAACATGATGCGGCAGCCACATATTCTGCTTCTGCTGTAGATAAGGCAATAGAGCTTTGCTTCTTGCTGAACCAAGATACTAACCGGGGCCCCATATATAATGCACCACCACTAGTGCTTTTCCGATCATCAACACTTCCAGCCCAATCTGCATCAGTGTATGCATGAAGAGTAAGATCAGCATTCTTTGGATACCATAGTCCAAAGTCTTGAGTTCCTTGTAGATATTTGAATATTCTTTTCACAGCCTGAAGATGAGATTCTTTTGGATTGGCTTGGAATCTTCCAACAATCCCAACTGCATGCATAATGTCTGGTCTTGTCCCAATGAGATAAAGTAGACTTCCTATCATAGATCTGTATTATGGTTGATTCATCGTGGGGGAATCATCATTAGAACTGAGATTACATTCGGTTATCATTGGTGTACTTACAGGTTTGAAATCTTCCATGCCATACTTTTTCAGGATTTTCTTGAGGTATTTTTCTTGTGATAAGAATATGCCATTTGTTGCTTGCTGCACTTGCAAGCCAAGAAAGAATGTTAGTTCCCCAAGTAAAGACATTTCAAATTCTTGTTGCATATCAGAAGAAAATTTCTGACTCATAGACTCTTCATTACTTCCAAAAATGATATCATCAACATATACGACCACGATCAATAGTTTGTCATTTTCAGTTTTTGTGTATAAGTTGCTATCAGCATACCCTTTTGAAAATCCTTGTTGATGAAGATATTTGTCAAGACGATATTACCATGCCCTTGGAGCTTGCTTGAGACCATATAGAGCCTTTTTAAGTCTACAAACAAGTTTTTCATCATTTCCCAAAATGAATCCTTCTGGTTGTTCTATATAAACTTCTTCTTCTAGATCACCATTGAGAAAAGCAGATTTAACATCCATTTGATAAACTTTGATTTATTGGAAGCTTGAAAAAGCAAGAAACATTCTTATGGCTTCAAGTCTAGCTACAGGAGCAAAAGTTTCTTCAAAGTCTATACCTTCTTGTTGAGCATACCCCTTGCAAACAAGTCTAGATTTATTTCTTATAACATCCCCATTCTCATTTAACTTTTTTTTGAATATCCATTTAGTTCCAATGACATTTTTGTCATGAGGTCTTGGTACTAATTCCCAAGTGTGATTCTTTTCAATTTGATCAAGCTCTTCATTCATGGCTTGAATCCAACATTCATCTTTGCTAGCTTGACTGACATTGTGAGGTTCAATAGTGGACAGAAATGCCAGATTGCTAGAAGATCCCACTAGAGTCCTTCTTATTTGTACACCTGATCCCTTTTCTCCCAAAATTTGAGATTCTGGATGATTCTTTTGAACATATCTGGATGGAGCCTTTTCAGACAAATCATCTTCGGGTTCTTCACTGGGTTCACTATTTGTATCATTACTAGTTGATGTAGAAGGATCTATGTCATCATCATCGTCTTCATTTATTGTTTTTTTTTCTTGTTTTGGAGCTGCTGGAGACTCATCAATAACCACATCTATACATTCAACAATCTTCCGAAGTCTTTTATTGTAACATTTATATGCCCTACTCCTAGAGGAGTAACCAAGAAATATTCCTTCGTCTGCTCTAGGTTCAAACTTTCCAAGTTTTTCATCATTATTTTTGATAAAACATTTGCTTCAAAAAATTCTAAAATGCTTTACAATGGGAGAATTACCATACCAGAGTTCATATGGATTTTTATCACTATTTACATGAACATGTGCCTTGTTAAGAATATTTACTGTTGTATGTGCTGCTTCTCCCCAAAATGTGTCAGGTGTTCTGGAATCATCAAGCATGGCTCTAGCCATTTGTTGAAATGTTCTATTCATTCTTTCTGCAACACCATTTTGTTGTGGAGTGCCAGCTACAGAAAATTGTCTTTTTATGCCATGTTGTTCACAAAATTCAAGGAATTCATATGATGTATATTCTCCTCCTCGATCAGATCTGAGACACTTGATTTTTAGATCTAATTCATTCTCAACTAGTGCTTTGAAGATTTGAAATTTCTCAAATGCTTCATCTTTGTGTTTAAGCAGCCCAATCCAACACATTCTAGAAAAATCATCAATGAATAAGATATAGTATTCTTCACCACGTGGTGACTTTTTCCTCATAGGTCCACATATGTCAGTATGAATGAGTTCAAGAGGCTTACTTGATGATCCTTCCTTGGCATTAAATTGTACCCTAGTTTGCTTACCGAATTGGCAAGATTTGCATATGATATTTTCAAGTAGAGTAATATTGGGAAGATCACGAACAACTTTAAGTCTGCTTGATTTGTTGATTTGAGAGAAGCTCAGATGCCCCAACCTTCTATGCCATAGCCAATTTTTTGAAGATTTACTCAAGTAACATTGTTCTTTGTAGTTCTTCAATACATACAGGTTTCTTGGAGTTCTTTTTCCTTTTATAATTGTTTTACCTGTATCAAGATCATGTACCACACATTCTTTTGAACTAAAGACAACTTCGGTTCCTTGATCACACATTTGACTTACACTTAACAAGTTATGTTTTAATCCATCCACATACATGACTTCATTAGCTTTCACCTTTTCTTTTAGGAAAACAGACCCTTTTCCCTTAATGACCACAGGAGTATCATTTCCAAATGTAACATTTTTTTCTTTTTCTAGAGCACTATATGCAAGAAGTTTGTCTTTATCACCTGTCATGTGTCTTGAGCATCCACTATCAATGTACCATTGGTTTTCTTCATCTTCTGCAAATAACGCTATGCCACAATTTTCAACCTATAATTCCTTCTTTTTCCATACTTTGGAGCTTGAAGGAACATGTTCTTTTGGCTGAACTTTGCTCCTGCATTTAGATTCTTCATGGCCAAAGTTATTGCAATAAGCACATTCAACTTCATTTTGAAGAGGAGAAAAGTTGTTATAAGTATTCTTCTTTTTTTCAATATCAATCCTTTTCTTTCTTGCTTCTCTTGTCATGATGGTTTTATATGCAACACATTGAACAACTTTATGACCAAAATTGTGACATGAGAAACATTGTCCATTGAAGAGGAAATTTCTGCGATCATAAAATATTCTACTTGAATTTACCTGTTGATAGGTGTTTCTTTGAAAGACATTCCTATTAGTGTTCTTTGAATTGAGATGATCATGCTTTACCTGTAAATATTCTTTATTCCCTTGCTGAGTGGCAGCATGTTGTAAACCAGCTGTAACTGCTTTTAGATAATTTGGTGCTGAAGCCTGAGAAGATTCTCCGATATATCCAAGACCTGTCTTTATGAGAGGAGAACATTGTACCTTGATAATTTCATCTAAGGTTTTAGATCCTTTAACAAATCTGAGGTTCAGAGTCTTTACTTTCTCAAGTTCTTTTCGTAGACTTACTACTTCACACTCTAATTTCTCATTGTGTTTCTCCTTTTCTTCAAGCTGATTTTTCAGAGTTTCTATGGTTATTTTACTCTCTTCTAAGAAAATTTTGAGTTTATTGTTTTCATCAAGAAAATCACTGTCTTCTAGAGCATCCACAAAAGTATCCTTTTCTTCTCTAGATTCTTTTTCAAATGCCATGAGAAGTCTAAGATCTTGTTCACATTCTTCCTCACTATCAGATAACCAATCACTGTCTTCATGAGTATAGTAATTCTTACTAAAACAATTCTTATTCCTTCTTGCTACTTCCTTCCCCTTTTTATGTGTTTCTGTATAAGGACACTTAGCAGCATAATGACCAACTCTTCCACAATCAAAGCATTTGAAAGGAATCTTACCTCTGAACCGTCCTGTGCCAAGTTGAAGTTTATTTACAAAGTTTATCTCATCTTCTTCTGAGATATATCCTGATCCTTCTGTTTTTTGTACTTCCTTCCCTTTTGTAGAAGTTCTAAAGATTGCTTCTTTGACTTCAGATGGTCCTCCTCTTCTCATTTCATATGCAGTTAGTATGCCATGAAGTTGCACCACAGTAATATTCTGAAGATCATGCTTTTCTTCAAGAGCAGAAACTTTTGACTCAAATTTTGTAGTTAGTGATCTTAAGACTTTCTCAACCAAAGTAGATTCGGTTATTGTTTCTCCCAGATTTCTCATATGATTTAAAATATCATAAAGAAGTAAAAATAAATTGGCAATGCTCTCCTCATTATCCATTTTTAGATTCTCATATTGAATTCTCAGAGTTTGGAGTTTAGCACTTTTCACCTTTGCATCACCTTCATAACTGAGAATGATTTTGTCCCATATTTCCTTTGCTGTATTCAGCTGCATAACTTTGACAAATTCTGATTCAGTTAGACTTCCTAATAGAGCATTGAACGCCTTTGCATTTGTTTCATAATTATTTCTTTCCGTCGGATCTGTTGGTACTATAGCTGGATATTGATATCCTCCTTCAACAATTGCCCATACCTCTGCTCCCAGAGACTGAATATAGGATCTTATCCTTGTTTTCCAGAAGATTAAATGTTTCCGTTAAAGAGCGGAGGCCTGATAGATGCTGTTCCATCTTGATTGCTCATCTTTCTTGTTCTTCCTTCTAGCGGCTAAGATTTTTCAGAGGACCCAGCTCTGATACCAATTATTAGGAAAAATACTGAGAGGGGGGTGAATCAGTATTTAGAGCTGACCATCAATTTTTAGTTTTCCTTTCTTTTGAAACCATACGTTACATTACTGCATCCAACTTGTATGTCC
This sequence comes from Pinus albicaulis, assembly GCA_034641835.2. Classification (NCBI taxonomy): domain Eukaryota; kingdom Viridiplantae; phylum Streptophyta; class Pinopsida; order Pinales; family Pinaceae; genus Pinus; species Pinus albicaulis. The sequence goes on from CM076581.1 coordinate 365,609,156, forward strand.
AGAGATCTTATTATGTATTTACTTGTATCATTGCATCATTCATTCATCAGATAAGCAGTAAGCATGAACTGAAATAACAGAACAAACCATCAAACATAAGAAACACATATGAACTCCAGGATTTAAGGTGGAAACCCAATTTGGGAGAAAACCACCGCTGCTGTTATTTCAGTCTTCAATATTTATTATAGAGAAAAATTCTTACAATTTTATGCTGGTGCAGACTCATACCAGCACGTAGGCACCCACCTGCAGAAGGCTACAACCTTCTCTCGTTTACTAGCTTCTCCTGGAAGGGAGCTACAACCCCTTTCTCTCATTTACCATCTTTTATTGGAAGGGAGCTACTACCCCCTGCTCTCGTTTACTAGCTACCACTGGAAGGGAGCTACAACCCCCTCACTGAAGGCTTCAACCCTCAGATCTACTGCGGACCACATTTCATCAATTTTCACACTGGATCAACCAGTTTCCACACGACATACCTTGCAGGTCACCAGATTTATTCATTCAGTACACTCACACCAATTTTTCATGATTTCGTCCGTCATTCAAACCAGAGATTCATCATCGTTAGATCATTATATCCATGGGTGCATCGTAGTTTCAGATTTATCAATTAAGAACAGAGTTCGCCCATATAGATATCTCTAGAAGAGATTCGTTTATTATCAACCCTTTCGCATGCACACAGTTCTTCATGATTCTCATCACCTTATATAGTTTTCGCCTTTATTAAAATCTTGGGTCAAAACCATTCAATTACTAATGGTATTCCTGGACGGTATTTCCTTTAGTTTACCCCATGTGCCTCTTTAATTTCTTTTTAATTTATTTATCAATTTGAAGAAATTGATAAATAAATATATTTACAACTTTGAACTGAACTTTAGGATTAAAGTTACAACCCTTCGCACTTTAAAGAAATATCCAACGCTTTCAATTAATCTTATGATAAACCTTTGACCCCAAGCCCACATATATGGCCAATCAAATACGTGCATGGTACCATAAGTAAACTTCGCACAAGTCCAGCGTCCGATCAACGTTAGATTAGCAAGCTTCAAGATCAACGGCGTATATGCATATCGCTCGACCTCCGATGCCGAACATTAACGTGCGATGGCCCGCCGTACTTGGGTTATCCTTCGCGTACCTTCCAACCATGGCCACCTTCCGATGGCTTCTTCCCAGATCAACGGTTTATATCAATGTCGCTGGGCATCCTGGGTCGAACGATAACGCGCGATGGCACGCAATGGTAAGCGGTTTTGTGGGGGTCCACCTCGCCACGTGTCGAAAGCTATATGGAATCAGAGCCAACCTCTTGAATACCGCTTGCCCTTCGAAGGCGGTGTGAAGAAAACTGGAATCCGCTTTCACTGTTTATTCCGCACGTGATTCTCCTTCGCTTAAGGTTCCGTCCATCTTTCGGAGTTTACGTTAAAAGCTGTGTGGTTAACTGCGATCAATGGTACTGCGGGGGCACAAACAGTCCGATGATTAACCCAAGGGGGTGCCTCCGCAGTTGACCCGTCCATCGGGTGTTGACCACAGATCAACGGTTGTTGTTAACTGCAGTAGCACAAGCCCGATGATCTTTTCGTACTAAGGAGTGCCTCCGCATCGCATATTCATTACTCTGCCTCTCTGTTTCTTTCGCCGATTGCGATATGCGATCATATGTATCACATCTTCATTGCCTCTGCTTCTCTTCACTATCTCTGCATTGTACGCTGCCTTAGTTCCTTATCTACCTTGTTTCCTTTCTGCTTCTTTGCTCTTTCTGCTGGTCTCTTTGCTGCTTCTGCTATCTCTCTGTTACTATCTCTGCTTCTTGTCTTAATGTTGCTTTGTGCTTCTCTCTTTGCCTTGTTGCTGATCAGATGCTCCTTCTTTGCTACTTCTGTTGCCATCAATGACAACATTTCCAACAATAAAAATTAGTTGCACACACATGTGAAGCATAAAAAAAAAAATCAATCGCACATAACACAGTTTTTTTTAACCGGGAAAGCCTGAAGCTGAAAACCCCAACTATATATTATGTAACATGGAGATCATATGAAAATCTCATACAAAGCTTAACACAAGCTCTCAGTACAATACAATCATCATACACTAATCAAGACCAATCTTGCAAATCCATGCATCGATCTTTGCCTCCTGCTAGCCTGCCTCCACTACACAATCCATGCTGAAGAATAGCTTTGAATGAATTTGAATTACCCTTTCCTTGACTGTGCAATCCTCATTGGCAACTCCAATGTGCGTGTGATGCAATCAATGCATCACTATAGTCACAACAGATAGTCTATCTTGCCCTTTCACCTACCTCTCCACTGGGTCTCCACTGAAACTGCCATGCACTATAGTTAATTGCTGTATTGTTTAGTTGATTAATGAGTTATTATTTGTGAATTAATTAAATAATTAATTCACTCCACTCTCACTAGTCTATCATTCAGTTAGACTAGATACAACTAGCTCAACTGAGTCTAACTGAGTTAAACTGAATACAACTCCATAACTACTCTTCCAACTGTGTCGTAACTCTGCCACTTGAGTTTTAACTAAGGCCTCCATGCATTAGCTCCAGTAAACCCTTTGGAATTATGTAATTCCCTTAGTCCACTGATGTGCCACATCTGTGCACTGAACTGAAGTGCTCCAAGAGAATAAGTTTATGTTTAGTGTCTGATTATTATTAAGAGCTAACAATAATCGACATGCATCTATTTTTAGATCAGCAATCTATAAATAGACTTTGACCAATATTCTAAAAATATAATTTCATCTATTTTTCCAACTTGATCAACCATCCACAAATAGCATCCTGAAACTTTTGAAATATGATCATCATGTCTAAAAATAGACTTGCGCCAAAAATAGCCTGCAGGCCCACTTAGTGAAGGCAACTCTTTTCACTAAGCTCATCATCTTGTTGAATCTCAACACTCCCTCTCAACAAGATAGGGATTATCTTTCACCCTGATCCTGCCTCTATGGTATTCGAATTTTCTCCTGGTGAGCGTCTTCGTTAGAATATCTGCATCCTGATCCTCCATAGGAATGTACTGAAGCAACATGATCTTCCGCTACACACAATCTCTGATATGATGATACCAGATATCAATATGTTTAGATCTATCATGAAACACAGGATTAACCGAGACTTTAATGCAACTCTGATTATCACAATGTATCATCGTGGGATCTAAATGTGAATCGAACAAACCAACCAGGATCTTCCTCATCCAGATAGCCTCACATGCGGCTTGACTTGCTGCCATGTATTCTGCTTCCGCTGAACTGAGTGCCACGGATATTTGTTTCCTGCTATACCAAGAAACTGCTATAGATCCGATACTGAAAATCCCCCCTGATGTGCTCTTTCTGTCTATTAGGCTTCCTGCCCAATCTTCACCCGCGAAGCCATGCAACTTCACCTCATCCGTCTGTCTGTACCATAAACCATACTTAGATGTGCCCCTGAGATATCTCAGGACATGCTTGCCTGCCTTCCAAAAGAGTTTCGTAGGCTTAACCATCGCTTGTGAAAGCTGGTTCACCGCATAGCATATGTCCAGTCTTGTATTGACTAAATACATGAGTGAACCCACCAACTATCAATAAAAAGTGGCATCCACTACCTCTGCCGATGTAGCATCCTCTTTCTTCCAATTTCCTAGAAGAGGAGTGTCGATAGGCTTGTAGCCTTGCATGTGAAACTTCTCCAGTATCTCCTAGGCATACTTGCCTTGAGACACAAACAGTTCACCTTCCTGCTGCCATATTTCCAATCCAAGGAAATAATGAAGGAGGCCCAAATCCTTCATCTCAAACTCCTTTGCAAGATCTGCCTTGCATGAGTGTATCAACTGCTCATCACCTATTAGTATTAAATCATCAACATAAAGTACAATTATTAAAATCTTACCCTCCACCACAATCTGGTATAGGTTTGGATCCACCTCACTCTTGGTGAAGCCAAGTCCAATGAAATAGCTGTCGATCCGAGTGTACCAAGCACAGGGTGCTTGTTTCAGCCCATACAACGCTCTTTTGATCCTGCACACATGCGACTCACTGTTGAAGATCTCAAATCCTTCAGGCTGCTCAATGTACACCTCTTCCTCAGTGATCCCATTAAGGAATGTAGTCTTCACATCCATTTGATGAATGTGCCAACCCATCTACGCTGAGAGAGCAAGGATGGTCCATATGGAAGAATACCATGCGACAGGTGCAAAGGTTTCTTCTTTGTCAATCCCTTCAATCTGTGAGAAACCCCAGGCAAAAAATCTTGCCTTATACTTCTCGACACTCCCATCAGTAGCTTGCTTTACCTTGTAGATCCATCTTGATCCTACAACTGATTTTACCACCAGCCTTGGAACAATATCCCAAGCACTATTTTTGAAAATGGAGTCATACTCCTCCACCATGGCATCTACCCATGTGGGCTCCTGCACTGCTTCTTCGAAAGAAGATGGCTCTGTCATGATACACTTTCTCATAAGAGCCATGTATCCAGTATATCGGTCAGGTGACTGTCTCTGTCTACGCTATGATGTATGAACTCCTACATTCTGTGCCGCATCAAGCTTTAGTATCTCATCTTCTATGGTACGCTTTATACATTGTCTGATGTTTTATTCTGTATGAGTGGACTCCTCCACTCCATGAATCTCCTCCTGTGGCTGATCCACATCCAGAGGCTCATCTTTGGGAACAAGAAATTCCTCCTCCCCATGTAAGTGTAGCTCCCTCTCAAGCGACAACTTCATGTCTTTCACCTCATTGAATTTTATATCCCGTCGCACAACAGCCAACTGTTTGGAAAATACACACGATAGTTATGGGGTGTTTCTGTGTACCCCACAAATATCCCAACTTCTGCAGTCGGCTCCAGCTTCTTCCTGGAGTCCTTTGTCACATGAATGTAAACAGGTGAGCCAAAAATCTTCAAATGAGAAATATCAGGCTTCTTACCAATAAAAGCTTCTTTAGGTGTACTCATTCCAAGTACTCTATGAGGACAACGGTTTTTCACATAAACCGCAGTGTTGCATGCTTCCGCCCACAAGTGCATCGGTAGGCCCTGGTCATGCAGCATCGCTCATGTAGCACCCACGATCATTCTGTTCTTTCTCTCCGCAACCCCATTCTGCTATGGGTTATGAGGCGCTATGAGTTCTCTTTGAATTCCTTCTTTGCTACAGAATAATTTGAATTTTCCTGAGATGTATTCACCACCATTATCGCTCCGTAGAGCTTTCACTTGCTTCCCTGATTCCTTCTCCACCAATGCCTTGAACTCACAGAAATTTGAGAACGTTTCACTCTTCCTCTACATGAATAAGATCCAGCATCTACGAGAATAATCATCAACAAATATAACATAATACCTGTGTTTTGTTGTTGAAGCAACCGAGAAAGGTCCACACACGTCTGTGTGAATTCTCTCCAGGATCACCAAAGCACAGTTCTCCTTCTCATGAAAGTTGGTCTTCACAAAATTACCCATAGTACATCCCTTTCACTGATCTAACTGTGCAAGAGTACCCTTGGGAAGTCCAGTAGAAATTTGCTTCAAAATCTTCAAAGCGCCATGGTGAAGATGGCCCAATCTCTTGTGCCATAATTTTCCTTCATCCCGGCTCACCACTTCTTCTGCTTTTCCCACCATTGCAGCATAGCCATCTACCTCTAGCTTGTAGATATTCTTAATTCGAACCCCTATATTCTTGGTTTGACCCGTTGTTTTATGTCGAAGGAAGGCTTTTCCCTCACTGAAAACAACATCATAACCCTTGTCTTCTAGCATTGCAACTGAGACCAAGTTCTTCTTCAGACTTGGAACATGCATGACATTCTTCAACAAGAATGGATTACTAGAATCCCTCTCAAAGGTAATGGTCCCCATGCCAGTCGCACTGTACCGATCAACGTCACCCATCTCTATATGCATCTGGAGATCCTTCTCCTCCAAGTCACTAAACAACTCTTTGTCTCCCGTCATATGGAAAGATGCACCAATATAAAGATACCACACCGATCCCATGCAGCTTGAAACCAAGCAATCAATCAAGGAGAAATCAAGATCAAATTGTGAGGCTAAGGCCTCTCCAGTTGTAGATCTAGTAGCCTACTTGTTCTTCTTCTTCTGTGGACAGTTAGTGGCGAAATGTCCATGCTCGTGACAGTGAAAACACTTCACTTTGGACAAATCTTGCTTCTTGCCTTTAGCAACGGATTTTGAAGAATATTTCTTCCCCTTCCCTTTCCTTGCTTTGGCTGCCAAAGATGAATTCTCTTCATCTTCATTCTTCGATGAAGATCCATCCCTAGTACCCCACCTTATCCCCTCTTGCACAAGATCCGACCAAAGTCGCTCCCATCCCGGCAGTTTCTCCCGTCCATTGACAGAGTCTTTATAGCTATGAAACTCTTCGGAAGCCCAAGGAGAGCCAAACTCACCAAGTCTTCATCATCAACAGTAACCCCCACACTTCCCAGTTCATCCTTGCAGTGGACAAACTTTGTGAGGTATTTTGGAATACTGTCGCCTTTCTCCATTTTTATTTTTTTGAGCTTGTCTTTAAGTGCCAACTTCCTCTGGTCACTTCTGCTTTGGAACAAGTCTGTCAAAGCCTTCCACATTAAGAATGGAGTGGCTTTCCCAAGAAGGCTGGACACAATATGGTCCTTCACACCTTCCAACAGAATTCTCCTCGTCTTTGTTGTCTTCTTTTTCCATGCGTCAAGTAATGCAGCATCGCTAGATCCCGGCTTAGGAACATCGCTATCGATGAACTCCTTTAGCCCATTATCCTCCAACACTGCCTCCATCCTGTCTTTCCAGGCTATGTAATTTGAGCTCCCATCAAGGGCATACTCCAATCTCAACCCTGTTGAAAGACATTTCAATGTATACTCGATTTCTGCACCAAGAATATTCTGTAGCAAATTCAAATTGTCCACCATCACAAACTCACTTCACAATTGCAATATTCAATAAAAAATGCTCTGATACCATGTAGAAATAATATGCACTAAGCATGCATATGTCCTTGATTCACCTAATCTCACACTATTTAACTTTATGCAAAATACTGAATCAATTCCACTTTTTAATCTTTTGCGGAAAAATTAATTGCACACACATGTGAGGCATAAACAAAAATAATCAATCGCACATAACACAGTTTTTTTTAATTGGGAAAGCCTGAAGCTGAAAACCCAAACTATATATTATGTAACATGGAGATCATATGAAAATCTCATACAAATCTTATCACAAGCTCTCAGTACAATACAATCATCATACACTAATCAGGACCAATCTTGCAAATCCATGCACTGATATTTGCCTCCTGCTAGCCTGCCTCCACTACACAATCCCTGCTGAAGAATAGCTTTGACTGAATTCGAATTACCCTTTCCTTGACTGTGTAATCCTCATTGGCAACTCCAATGTGTGTGTGATGCAATCAATGCATCACTATCGTCACAACAGATAGTCTATCTTGCCCTTTGACCTACCTCTCCAATGGGTCTCCACTGAAACTGCCATGCACTGTAGTTAACTGTTGTATTGTTTAGTTGATTAATGAGTTATTATTTGTGAATTAATTCACTCCACTCTCACTAGTGTATCATTCAGTTAGACTAGATACAACTAGCTCAACTGAGTCTAACAGAGTTAAACTAAATACAACTCCATAACTACTCTTCCAACTGTGTCATAACTCTACCACTTGAGTTCTAACTAAGTCCTCCATGCATTAGCTCTAGTGAACCCTTGGGAATTGTGTAATTCCCTCAGTCCACTGATGTGCCACATCTGTGCACTAAACTGAAGTGCTCCAAGAGAGTAAGTTGTTGTTTAGTGTCTGATTATTATTAAGAGCTAACAATAATCGACATGCATCTATTTTTAGATCAGCGATCTATAAATAGACTTCGCCCAATATTCTAAAAATATAATTTCATCTATTTTTCCAACTTGATCAACCATCCACAAATAGCATCCTGCAACTTCTGAAATATGATCATCATGTCTAAAAATAGACATAGTCTAAAATAGACTTGCGCCAAAAATAGCCTGCGGGCCCACTTAGTGAAGGCGACTCTTTTCACTAAGCTCATCATCATGTTGAATCTCAAAAAAATTTTACTAATTTATTTATTTTTAACTAAAGGTACTACAAAATCGCCATAACCAAATTGTAGAAAAACTAAAATTATGTGTTTTCTGGATCTCATAAGTCTATTCCAAATCCCAATTAAAAAAAAATTATAAGGATCTGAAATCACAAAACTACAAAGTGGCTATAGGTAATTTTGTAAAATTTTTAAATTACCAAGTGGTTGTAGTTTATTATGGGCGGCTCCCACTCCATGTGGTCCTCATCCCTCGCTTCACACCATACACTCTCGTCATATGTCATAAGAACCTTAACATCCTTAAATATTGTAACACCTCTTTTAAAATCCTCTGATATTTCAAAATCGCGATGGCTCATCACGTAAGGTTATCGATTCAACAATTTTTTTTATATATAACTCTTGAGGCCTCCATATGAGAACCTGGGGGGGGGGGGGGCTTTGAATACTAGGTCATTTGTTTAAAAAATTACGATATGTGAGATCTCTGTTATTTGATACTTTTAATGTTTATTTACTTTGATAACTATTTAATTTTGGAATCTTTTATAAAACCTCTGATATTCTATATCTCCGACATCGATGCCCGATATTATTAAAATCTCTGATTCCTCACTACCTTGACATATATCATCAAACCTTGGCACTTTTGATATCGAAACTTTCGTTTCAAACCTCCAATGCCTGAGGTTTCTCATGCCTCTGATGGGATTTTATAAAAGAAACTCAATACGTTGATATTGTTACATGTGGATTGTTACATATAAGGTTTAACCCATATATGAACCAAAAGCCAAAATGGCCCATCCATATCGGACCAAAAACCACTAACATAATGACATGTGTCCATTTTTTAATTTTTTTAATATAATTTACATTAATTTATGTTTTTAATTGTTTCATTTTTATAGTTTGTGATTATAATATTCAATTAATAAATTAACTCAATAATTTTGATCAATAAATTTGTAATTAATTAATTAATTTTTTGTTTTTAACAAGAACGGATATGGTTTTTATATTAAAATTCAAATTCGTTGATTCTTGTGCAGTTGTAATGTTTTACATATCTTTTTAGTCTTTCATATATAGAGCTTATTACAAAAATGATGCCCACAATTGCTTTAGAATTGCATTTTCTAGCTACTCGAGGAGTTCTAAACTTCCTAGATATATTGTAGACCTTATGGTATACCCCTAAAAGAAAAATTTTAAAATACTGCATCAAAAGAAACTTAGCGTAAATGGTTATAACCCGAGATGCTGCGACAATTCATGTCTGCTTTGTCTGTGCAACGATGATACTAGCTGTCAGGCTCTCTGGTGCACAGGTCCGCTCCAGTCTGGGTGTGCGAGTCCATTTTTTCTAGAAGGTCAATTGTTGTTCTAGTCTGCTTTCCTTTGTTCTCTTGCTCCACCCGCTGGTGGAGTATTCGAACCGCATTCCTTAGATAGGTCATCCATTTTTCTTGCTCTATGAGCCTGCTCTCCTGCAGCATCATCATATCTGTGATAGCTTTCTCTTTGTCTCTTATATTGAACATCATGTTGTTTATATTGATGTGTAGATTGGCCAGTTGGGCCTCCTGCTGACTGCATATCTCTTCCACTATTGGGGACGGGTCTGAGGGGGAGTTTAGAGTCCAGTTCCGAGGGTTCATTTCCTTCTTGATGCTAAGACGACAGCGTCCAGAGTTTCCTATGCCTGATTCCCTTGTGTTCGTGTTGGCGTTCCCCTCCTGAACATAAAGCAGGAGTTCTTTACCAATTTCACTCCTAAGCACCACGCATAAGCGTTTCCCAGCCTTAAATCTCCCACTCCCAAATGAGGCTCTGCCTGAGTCACTCGTCTACGCGCTGGAGTAATGATTCTGATGGTGGGGGAGGTCATCTGTTATCTTGTGTCATAGGATTAGCATTGCGTAATCTCTCGGCCTGCCTTGGTCATACATTCTCTAAAGAAAATTCATTGCTCTACAAACTGTATCCCTCTCGCATGCTTGTGTTTGGAACCGATTCATACTGATGATGTTCTCCATATCCATGGTTCCTGTAATGTCACCCTCCACCGGTATGATGTGACCTTCCGCACTGTCAGCCATGTGATAGGAGGTTACAACTGGGGTGAGCCATCTCCACCATATTTCATGCTGATATGACTCACTCTGAGTGACAGCAGGGGAGTGGGAGATGTGACAATTAGCCATGGGCATTCGAAATCTCTTAGATCTTGCGGCTGTTTCCCTTGATCCTATTGGGGTTATTTTCCATTGTCTCTAGGGGAGGTTATGGATGTCAATTTCTTCCTCGAGCTTGAGATGACTTGGGGGAAGCCCCACTCCCTGATTTTCTTGTTTTTTCGCCATGTTGTTTAAATCCCACTTCACATGCCAGGGAGTCAGAATTTCAAAATGGAGGAGAATAATTTCTATGTGGCACCAGATCTCGGGCTTATGCTTCATTGTTCCTTTTTTTCAGGGTGAGAACATTCCTGATTACCGAGGCTGAGTATCTAATGATGTGGAGGTCTCTAATTCTGTTCCTTAGAGCTAGCTCTAGCCCTTTCTAGAGAGCCATTACTTCAGCATGATTATTTTTTTTCATTCCTATTCCCTAGGTGAAATATATTCTGATTGTTCCTTTGGGGCTTTGCAACACCCCTCCCATTCCTCCCGAACCAGGATTTCCTTTCAAGGCAACATAATAAAATAGCACAGTCTTGCCTATGCCACTAAGCCAATTTTTCATTTCTTCCTGAGTGAAACGGAGTTTCCAGGACTCTCCTCCTTGCATTCTAGTAGTGGAACTTAGTTTTTTCCCATTGGTGGTGATGAGATTTATTCACCTCAGTTTCGCATCCGTTAGTCCTTCCAAATCTCCTTGCTTCCATTGACGGTGTGATATAACTTCCGAGAGTAGCTGATGGGCTTTGATTTTTGTTTGGAGGGCTGTGGGGAGCTTTTTCTGGAAGATGTCTTTGTTTCTGGTGAGCTAGATTACCTAGCATAAGAACTTGGGGAGAGTTGTCCAAAAGCGTCTCGCAAGAATTTTGGACCAGAGGGAGCTTGGGCATGCATGTTTCCATGAATGGAACATGCCTAGAAAGGAGTGGGGAATATTCCTAATCTGTATTACTTTAGAGCAGGAAGTTTTCCACGTCATATTGGTATAGTCACAATGGAGGAATAAATGTTCTATTGTCTCTTCTTCCACTCGGCATAAAGCACATCTGGACGGCCCAATAATGCCCCTTCTTCAGAGATTCTCTGCAGTAGGGATTTTTTTGTGGGTTTCTTGCCAACAGAAAATTTGATCTTGGGAATAATGTCCTTATTCCAGATGGATTTCCATAGCCAGGAATATTTTTGCATTGGGGGATCCGTTCTAAGGTGGTGGTAGCTTGTCTTAACCCGATATCCTGTTTCAAAGTAAATCCAACTTCTCGAGTCCTTGTTATTCCGGTGCAAAGGTGCATATACTTGAATAAGGGAGAGGAGAGTGGCTTTCTAGTCCACTAGATGGTGAGGGAGGGTCATGTTAGCTAGAGTCCAACCCTTCCACCTTCCGTCGTCGTACCAATCAGAAAAATCGAAGAGAGTGTGGAAGTGGTTTGTGTTATACCATTGACATAGAGCTTGGAGGTCTTCCATGGTCTTGAGCGGTCCTTGATCATCAATGTTGTCTTCCCAGATTGTGATATATCTTATGTTTCTGACATTCCAAGAGAGATGGGTGAGGATGAGAGGGGTTGCTTCTCTGTAGAGTCGCTAGATGGGTGAGCCTTTGGTGGGCCATTGTAGAGTATCTAGTATATGGGTTTAATTTTGGCCAGATACTTCTTAATCATAGTTGATTGCCACTAGCTTGAAGGGTTGGATAAGAGTTGCCAAACTAATTTTTCCCCCAGGGCTTTGTTGACTAGCTCTGGATCTCAGATGTCTAGATCTCCCGAGAGCTTCGAGGCCCAAATTTTTTGCTAATTTACCATATGGAATTTTTGTTCATTTCCTTTGCCTCCTTGCTAGAAAAATTTACAGACCATTCTGCTAAGTTGATTAGCCACTCCAGCGGGGGCTAGAAGAGCCGAGAACTGATACAAGGGAAGAGTCAATAAAACTAATTTGATAAAGACCAATATACTCACTGAGTTCAACCACCTAGTTCCCTAGTTTTCAAATTTATTTTTGATCTTGTCAAAGAGGATTTCCCATGTTGATTTGGGGGTTCTATCTTCAGCAATAGGAATCTCAAGGTAAGTTAAGGTTTTCTAGTTTATGCCACTTGGGAAGGCCATGATTTCAGCAATGGTTTCCATTGTGTCCTCAGATTAGTTCCACCTATAGATCTAGATTTTATGTCTCTTCACCTTGCCTCTTGAGGCCTCTAGATATTTTTCTAGATTTCTCTTGAATCTTCTAGCTATGATCCTTGAGGCTCCTCCCAGAAGGATGGCGTCGTCAGTGAAATTGGAGTGATTGATAGCTTTCACTCCCCTGGCAATGAAGATGCCTCCCAGATTTCCATTACTGAGTTCCTCCGAAAGGGATCGACTCAGGGCATCTGCCATTATAATGTAGAGAAGCAGGGAAAGGGGATATCCTTATCTCAGCCCCCGGGAAGCTTTAAAGAACCCAACTGGTCGTCCGTTTAACAGAGGGGAGATCTAGGGCTGTCTGATACAAGCGTTGACAACTTTGATGAATTTGTGGCTTAGCCCATATTTCTCCATAACCACAAAGAGGAATCTGTGTCTCACCCTGTCAAAGGCGTTAGCCATATCCAGCTTAATTTCCATGATTTTGTCCCCGACATTCTTTCTCATGTGGATTTCCTCTTGAACCAAGATTATGTTATCTAAACATTGTCTCCCTTGCATGAACCCGCCTTGGTTTGGAGAGATGAGAATATCCAAAAGGGGCTTTAGCCGATCGGCTAATATTTTTTTGAGGATTTTGTAGGAGACATTACAAAGAGAAATAGGCCTGAATCTTGAGAAACTTATCGGCTTGCTGTCCTTTGGTATATGAGCCAAGAAGGAAGATTTTATTCCCTCGTTGAGTTTTTCTTTGCCCAGTGACCGTTGTAGCATTCGAAGCAAGATATTTTTAATTAAGTATGAGAAGGCTCTATAAAATTGCATTGCGAATGCATCTGGTCCAGGTGCTTTATCAGGGTCCATAGACCAGATGTTTTCTTTCACCTCCTATTCCTGGATGGGGGCTTCCAAGTCCTTGTTATTCTTCTTTGTAACTAGGGTTGGAATATTTGCGAGGAGTTCCTCCTCTTGTCCTTCCATTTCCATACTTGCCTTTGTGTATAGATTTTGGAAGTGAGAGAAGGTTATTTGCTTCAAAGCTTTTGACTGAGTGATTTTGTCATTTTTTTTCAGTAGTGATTTCCAGGACTTTATTTTGTTGCTCCCTCACTTTAGCTTGTCGATGGAAGAATTTAGTGCTTTCATCTCTGGCCTCCAGCCAGAGACTTCTTGATTTTATTCTCCATTCCTCCTCCTCTTTTCTCTTCTGAGTGTAGATTTTTCTGCCCAAATATTTTTCTCTGCTTAAAATATCTTCGGTTACTTCTGCTGTCTCCATTTCTTGGGTCAGGTTTTCCAACTACTGTTGAAGGGCCTTACTTTGCTTCCCCAAAGGTTTATATTACTCTTTGACCCAGATTCTCAGGGATTTCTTTACTCTTCTGAGTTTCTCTTCCTAGAGAAATGCTGGAGATCCCTAGATGTATCTTCTCCATTATTCTCTTACCAACTAGTGGACTCTTTCTTCTTGGATCCAATGATGATTGAAGCGGAATGGAATTGGACCCCAGTCAGTCTTATCCACAATATCTAAAAAGATCACATGGTGATCTGATGCTAGGTTATTGGTCTTTTGCACCTTGTAGTCCTTGTTAGCCTATAACCAGTATGAGTGTATCAATATCCAATCCAGTCGCACTTCTATGTGAGCCTCCCCTGTTCACCGGTTTGACCAAGTGAACTTTCTGGATCTTGTTTTGAGATCTTCTAGGTCCCATTGAGTGAGGAGGTCATCCAATTTTTCCCTCAAAGGATCCCTCTTGTGGTTTCCCCCACGTTTCTAATTTTCTAGACAGGTGGTGTTGAAGTCGCCCATCAAGATAGTGCTAGTATGATGCTCTTTAGATTCGAGGCTGTTCAAAGTCTTCCAAAACTAAGTTTTTTCAGAATAGGTTACAAGAGCATATATGTTATATAATTTCACCCTTTTCTTAGTTGCTTTATGTTCCAAAAGAGTTAGAAGGATACTCTTATTTTTTACTTGGAGTATAAGGGTGAATATTTGGTTGTCCCATATTGTGCAGATTCCCCTGGAGACTCCCTTGGAGGCAACCACCGCCATGATTCCATTTGGCCAAAATTATGGAGTTGTTGAAGCATTTATGCTTCTCCTAATTTAGTCTCTTGGATACATAGGACTGATGGGTTGAGAGTGGTGATTATGTCCTTCATACTTTTTACTTTTTGAGTGCTTTCGAGCCCTCTGCAATTCCAAGAGACTAATTTCATTATTAGTCATGGTTTTGTAAGGTCCTACCAGCCTCCTCTAGAAGGAGTCTTATTTTTTGTATATATTCTTGTGCATATCCTTTAAATGAGTCCAGGCACGGCTCTAGGCCTAGGGTTTTATCTATTTCTGTGAAGATTTCCCTAACCTCCCTATTGGGCTTTCTTCCTTTCTTTTTCCTCGAGTCTTCTTCTGTGACAACTTCCTTTTCCTTTTGTGCTGCAGAATTTTCTCTTGGTATTTTCCCTCCTTCTACCTGTTTTCTTGTATCTTGAAACATGGTGATGCTGGTGGGTTGGTGATCTAGGTATACTACCACTGACTAGGGTTTTACTATTGTCTCTTCCACTAATCCTTCCATTTCCTGGGGTTGGGTCTGGGGCGAAGACTATTTGTTGGTCTTGTCTAGTTGCAAAGTTTCAGTGTCCCCCAGAGTTTCTAGAATGGTGAAGGTATTTCCCTCTTGTTGCTTCTGCTTGGGGCTTGTCAGTTAGTTTGCCATTTTTAGAGGAGCATTGTTCCTTCCTTTGGTCATCATTTGCTTGGGAGCCCATGTTTCTCCCCCTGTGGTATTGGGGGCTGCTTTCTTTGAGATAGGTCCTTTTGATGAGCCCTTTTTCTTCTAAATTTTCCACTATTCCTGATACGAGGTTTCTGGGACTTATTTGGGTGCTCCCTTTGGAAATTATCTTGAAAAGTGTCCATAATCATGGTAGTGCTTGCATTTGAAGGGGAGTTGTTCATAGTCCAAGGGTTGGACATGTGACCATCCCCCATTTTCCAGAACTATTTCTGTTGGTAAACCCTTCTCCAGATCTAGCTCTACACATATCCTGGCGATGAAATTTTTTTTCCCTTGGGTTTATCCTTGTCAACATACCTCCCTAAACTATTTCCAATGGCCTGGAGGAAGTTATCGTCCCAGCAAGAGAGGGGAAGATGCAACAGTTTTACCCAGGTAAGGACGCATGTGGGTATATCATCTTCGGGGTCAAAATCAAGAGTCCATTTGTTCAGATACAATCCTCTTGGGCCAAAGAAATAAGGCCCGCCTCAAAATATCAGATCTTTGTATTATACAAATTGAAAAACAAAGGCAAAGAACCCCTTACCCACATCAAAAAATGAGATGTCTCCTTTTGTGAGTGGTCGCCAATTTTTCCTACCCATTGCTCCATGGAATTTGGGGACGACAACATTCCAGTGAACTGCCCGATCAGGCCCCTTTCCGAGAATATTTTTTATTTCTTTTAGAATGAGATTGATGGGAGTTGGAACTTTGAGGCATTTTCAAGTCTTTTGAAAAAATTCGAGCCTCCATTGCAGTTTTGGGCTTTCTTCTGCAGCGCGTGGACCAGTGCTGTGAACTCTAGATCTTCATCCATGTTGTGAGGCAGTGAAGGGGGAATGTTCCCCTCCTGATCCATCGTTGAAGGCTGCAGACAGTACCGCAGATCTGAGATCTTTGAAGCCCTATGCTGGAGCAGAAAATATTCATGGCTCCAAACACTAGGGTTTCTACGCAGAGCTCTCCATTTCTCTTGTATTAAATTTACTGATAAAACTTCCTGTTAAACACCATGTTAAAACACACACATGGTGTATGAGGAAGATAACACACACACAAAAGACTCAACACACAATGAAGGATAAGCGTGAGGCTTTCTTATTTTCCATTATACAAAGATGTACATTTATAGTACAATGGTGTGACTCTTGGTTTCATATTCCAAGGTCACTTGGACTCCATTGTGACTTTTCGCATTCCACACCTACCCCTGTAGGATTAGGTGTTCCAACATCCCCCCTTAATCCGAAGGGGTATGTGTGAGTCCAAGAAAAGAGTTGTAATACAAATCTGCAAAGTATGCATGGCAGCACTTGGGCTGAATCAACTCTCTGAAATGTTGGAAAAAAAGAGGTGGTTTTAGGATGACCACAAACACTGGAACGCAAAACTTGTTGCAGTTCCCGGAACTCTTCCAAAACTGGCAAGAAGCTGAAAGCTTCTGCTAGAGGAATTGTCCCTCATAAAAAAGGGAGACCTTCAACCTAAAAGAAGGGAGGTCTACTACTTGTGATGGTTTTAGGATTACCAACAACTCTGGAATGCTTGAAGCATTTCCTGGAACTCAACCAAAGCTGGCAAAAAGCTGAAGGCTTCCGCTAGAGGAAGTGTTCCTCATATATGAAAGAGAGTGCTTCGACCTAAAAGAAGGGAGGTCTACTACCTATGATGGTTTAAGGTTTTCCACCAACCAAAGATGATGGTTTAAGGTTGTCCACCAACCGAAGGCATGCTCATGGGCATTCGTGTCTCTGGCTACATCTCTGAATCTAGAATGACGAATTGTGGCTCAAGCTCGCTTGAACTGCTGGCTACAACTCTGAACATGGAATGAGAGATTGTGGCTCAGGCTCGCTTGATTTGTCGTTGAAGCTTGTACATGACCACCATTTCCCCCCCTGTCAGGGACAAGGTGAGATGATGGCGAAAACTCAACTGCAAGTTTGTTCAATATCCGTGAACAAGTTCTAACATGTGTCGTAAACATCTTCTTGGTCACGATGTCTATTTCCAGTGTTTGTATCCATCCAAGGTGAATCTTCATTCTTGTAGGAGGCTTGTTTTTGAAGCATCTATGTGAAGAATGAGTGGTTTTATGACAATGCTCACATGGATGAAGATAAAAACAATGATATTTCATATTATATTAACCTCATCATAGTGTTGGCATTTTAAAAACATGCAGAAGTGGAACAGATCTGTAGTGAAATGTCTAGGGAATCAAGATAAGAACAGCCACTCAGTCATGATGGGCTTCTACTCTCCTGGAATATGAAAGGACACATCCTTGTCATATCCAAGACCAGCTCGGGTGCTTGTTGTGAAAAGCCTTTCCTCCCATGGTCCAGATAATAGGGAAGGCAGCGGAACCCGCCGATCTCAGATGAAAATCGCTTCTAGTACAAGGAACCTAATGGGAATCAACCGCAACTTTATCTTCTTTCTTCTGATGAGAGTCCTTCACAATGTTCTGAACAGAAACAGGTTCAGAATGGTGACTCTTTTGCTGAAGTTCATCTTGTTGGAGCTGAGATTCCAAC
The DNA here is from genome assembly GCA_034641835.2 of Pinus albicaulis. Classification (NCBI taxonomy): domain Eukaryota; kingdom Viridiplantae; phylum Streptophyta; class Pinopsida; order Pinales; family Pinaceae; genus Pinus; species Pinus albicaulis. Next base: position 365,626,978 of record CM076581.1, read on the forward strand.
TGCAAAAACTCAATCTTCTCTTGTGCATCTTGCAAACAAATCTGAATGTTACAAAGAGCATCCTTGCTCATTTTTATCATGTCATCAACATTGGAATGAATGAGGCTATTCAACAACTCTAATGCCTCATTGATTTTATCCATTTCAACAACTTAGGCTCAAAAAATGAAAGGGTGTCGGCTTCAACCGAAAATGCACCCGTTTACAATGTGATTCAACAAGAAATACAAATGACTCAAAGGAATTCTCAAAGTACAAAGTGTGCTCCTCAAATGATGGAGGGCAATCAACAATTTTTCAACTCAAATACACTGATTCCAACTATGAATGAAGAGGAAAATTCATTCACAATGTGAGTTCAATACAAAATCTCTGCAAAATATTTGAATGTGCAGCAAAAACAACTTGTGCAAGAGGCCTTTAAAGCAGCTGAAATTTCTTCTTCAAGGAGCTATTTTCAATGATGGAAAACTTGTCTTCAAATGTCAATCACCCTTATGCCACAAATCACACACTGTCAAATCTGCAAATTTATTTATATGTACTGTCCATTTACTCACATGTCATTTCTTCAATTCTGCTGTTCATGTCTTCTTTTCCTCTCTCTCTCTGCTAATTTTTTTTTATTTTTTTTTTAATTAAAAATTAATTAAAAAATAAATTAATTAAAAATGGGAAATATTTTAAAATGGAAGGGAATTTAAGAGAAATGTTAAAAAGGATTATTCAAAAAGGGATGGGGGGTAATTTATTTATATGGGAGGGAGAATTAATTTTAAAAGTCGATTTTTAAAAACAAGGGCAGTATTGTAAATGGAGGGCGGATTTTACAATGGAGAGGGGCGGTGTTAATATATGAGAAGGCGGTATTAGATATGAGGAGTATTATATGGAGGGGGGGACAGATATATAAAAAATTAAAAAATGAAATATGAAGAGTCGTAAGAGTTTGAGATGGGGAGTGTGTTCAATCAAGCGGGAGAGGGGAGTGGTTGCAGGTTGGGGGGAGTGGGATTGATGTAGAGCAGGGCGCAGGGTTTTGGGATGAGTAGTGGGTAAGCGTGTAATGCAGAAGGTATAATGTAGAAGTGGTGGGCGCATAGCAAGGTTGGGAAACGTGAAGTTGGGGCTGCGTGGATAGTCGAGGGGGAGAGACGTGAGGAAGGGGCGGCAGTGTTTGAGTGGGAAGGAAGAGCGTATAGCAGAATGGAAGGAGCGTATTGTGTGATAAGGAAGGCCGTAAGGCGGAGTGCAGTATGCGAGGGGGCGGGTTAGATGGAGTCCGCTGTGTGAGGTGAAGAGGCCGGTTAGGGAGGGGCCGGCGGTGGAGGAAGAGTCGAGTGTGCTTGCCGAGTTGGCGTGAGTTGGGAGGAGGCGAGTTGTGGGTTGGGGCGGAGTTTGAGAGGCGTTGTGGGTGGTGTGCAGATGAGGGCGGAGTGATAAGGGTCGATGTGCAGAGGGGGAGAGGAGGCGGTATAAGGTGTCGTGGAGTGTTGTGTGAAATAAGAATGCGGGCAGGGGAGAAGGGAGAGCGTTGGGGAGCAGGGTCGATTCAAGGGCCGAGTGGACGTGAGCAGTGCGTTGAGCTGCTTGTGAAGGGGGTTCGATGTAGAGCTGGAAGGAGGCTGCTTATGAGTTGGGAGGGTCGAGTGAGTAAGGCGGAGGGAGTAGAGGTATGGTGAGAGGTGGACGGAGGTCGAGGGTTAGTTGAGATCGCATGGGAGTTGTGTGAGATGCGTAGATTGCAGGGGAGTTGTGTGAGATGCGTATGTTGAGAGGTCGATGTTGCAGAGATGTGGGGAAGGCTGAAAGGCCAGGATGCATAGAATTTTTTTATTTTTTATTTTTTATTTTTTATTATTTTTTTTTAAAATTAAAACAGCAAAGAATAGAGAGCAGAGAGCAGGAAATAGCAGAAATTTCAACTTTGAAAACAGTAGAATTTTTCTCCTTTCAAATACACAACAGAATTTTTTTCTTCAAATGTATATCAGAACAAATCCAGCAGCAGTAGAAAGTGTAGAAATTGGGGCAATTTCAGAATTTCAAGTACTGAAATGCAACAGAAGATTGCCAATAAAACCCAGAAATTTTTCCAATAGCCCAGCAGCAGAAAATATTTTCCAAGAGTAGAAAAACCCAGAATTGCAGAAAATTTTCAATGGAAAAACTCAGAAATTTTCCAGAAACTTATTTTAAACACTTTTCCAGCAGCTCCAAAATGGTGCAGAATTTAAAATGCAGAGATTTTTCAATGGAAAAATAAGCAGTGAGAAAACCTTCAGATGCACAAGGCTACGTCTCCAAACCAATTTCTGAATGCTGCCAAGGATTTTGAATGCTGCTCCTTCTCAAAACCAATGTTGCTCTTCTTCAAAACAAATGCTGCTCTTCTTCAAAACACCTTTCCGAATCCAGCAAAATGTCTGCTGCAAAAACTCTCTAAATGCTGCAAAAATGTCAAGAATTTTGCAGATATGCACAGGCTATAAACACAAATGGCTCACTCAATTTGGAGCAGGGCCAACAATCGCCTGCTCTGATACCATGTTAAACACCATGTTAAAACACACACCTGGTGTATGAGGAAGATAACACACACACAAGAGACTCAACACACAATGAAGGATAAGCATGAGGCTTTCTTATTTTCCATTATACAAAGATGTACATTTATAGTACAATGGTGTGACTCTTGGTTTCATATTCCAAGGTCACTTGGACTCCATTGTGACTTTTCGTATTCCACACCTACCCATGTAGGATTAGGTGTTCCAACACTTCCTGAGTATTAATTTAATTTTAAATTGTAATTAAATTGTATATATTTAATTTATAAAATAATTAATTAACAATTAATTAGGATTAGAATTAAGATTTTTAATTAAAAATTTTCTAATTTTGGCCTAGGCAAACATTTTTCTAGAACTATGACAGTTTTGACACTTCAACTTTGGAGGCTCATAAATTGATTTTTACTTGGCCAAATGAGGCCCAAAATGGCTTGTTATATAGATAAATTCATGGAGAATATTTCTAAAGTGGTTACATGACCATATTCAGTCACTAACTCAGTCTAAAATGTAGCAAACAATTAAGCTCCGAGAATTGTAACCAAAACTACTTTTGTGAGCTTAGTTTTTTCATTTTCACTTTCCCAAAGCCTATGTTGATTACAGATCCATTGGATTATGTTCTATTTGACCAAAAATATATTTAAAAGGATCAATGGTAATATCATATTTATTTTTATTTATTTAAATTTTGATTGGATAAATTTGTTTTCCCAGATTTGGTAATTCTGATTTTGATTTGCAATTTAATTTAGCTTTGATTTGTTTTTGGCAGGAGAGAAGTTGCAAGGCCGAGGAAGAGAAGATTTGAAACAATGGAATTTCTCCAACAAGAGAGGAAAATAAATTTTTCCAATCAAAATTGTTGGATAAAATATGTTTCTCGCACAACTCTCTCATTTTGTAATTAAATATGACTTCTAGAGAATTCTCAAGGGGGTTCTTCTTCTCTACAACTATAAAATCCTAAAGAATTATTGTAATAAGAGATTATAGTTTTAGGTAGAAGGAAACATTCAGATCTCACGTTAGGGGAAAACTCTGTGATTTATGCTTGTTGTGCACTTGCATTACTATAATGTAATTTGAGTTAGATTATGGAGAGGAAGAGCCTTTTTAGCTCTAAAATGGAAGCTTTCTCTGGAACTATTGTTGGGACTTTATCCAATGAGCTGAAGTTGCTTAAGGATTGCAAATTTGTAATGAATTTCTGGTATGATTTTAAAATATTTTCATTTCAATGTACTATTTCTTGAATTGTGAGTTAATCTTCTATTTCCAGAATTTCCCTAATTGATTGTAATTTATGTTCTAAATAATGTATGGATGTTGATATTAAGCACTATTGTCTTATCATTAGTTTTATGCTATAGAAGTTCCATAGGAGCTATCTCTAAGGAGCATAATAGAATTAAAATTAATATGAACTCATTGAGATTGGAATACATTGGGAAATAACTACTTATTGTTCAATTACATTCATGTTTTTGGCTTCTTTCTCATCAATTAAATGAAATGTTTCTTTAAGTGATGAAAAATATTTGATGGGTTCAATCATATAAAAAAACTTCTTCCCCTTATTAGTTAGTCCATCTGCTCGTGAATTGAGAAAGGGTTATCATTTTCCCAATTTGAGGTAGGATTAATTTTTCTTGCATTCTAGGATTAGTTTTCATTTAGATCAATAATTACATTTCTAGAGGTCCTCTTATCAAAGAGGAAAACTTTATTTGTGGCTTGGTTGAGCCCTATATCAGCTTAATGATCACTTTCGTTCTTGAGCTCAGCAAGAGGGATCATTTGATTTTTCTTCTCTATTGGTAAGTAAAAGGCATACTTTAAGCCAGTAGAGATACAAATAAGGTAACTGGACCTAGTTTAACCAGTTAGAACCACCATTCCAAATGGAAAAGGATTTGTTTTAAGTTCCCAACCGGGTGGTTTCCCTTATAATCTTGGATGGTGATTTTAGGCCATCAAAATTTTTGGCACTATAAGTAGGGCAACAATAAATTTTCATTAAATATTTGTTTAAGATCTTATTACTATGGCTCAATGTAAAAGACCTCCTTGGAGTTTCTTTATTGGACCTCACCCGATATCCTCTCCAATAAAGGAATTCCATACCCTATCTCAGGTAAAGTATATTGGTAAGACATTTTCTTTTAGTCATCTTGTTCAATTTATTTTAAGTTGTAATAATTTCATTATTGATGAAGATATTATTTGCAGGACCTTCACTCTTACTTTGACAAGAAAATACAAATACTAGTCTTTATAACTTCTAGTTGCCTCTATACGTAGCTGGGACAAATTTTTAAAGATTTTACTTCACACATTTCAGGAATATGATTACAAAAAGGTGTGTGATCAGTTAGAAGAATTGGATAGGATGGAAGGTGAGACTTTGGATATGTTTTATATTAGATTTATATTAAATTTAATGCAATTTCGGTCCAAATATTTTCCTCCTTAATTCCAATTAATTGTATGGTTTAAAAATGTCGTGTCTGTGTCCTATGATAACTATGAATAACCAGAAAATATATCCATTTTTTATAATGATACAATTACTTAAAATGACAATTCCAATTTTTCACAAAATGAAATTACAAATGATAAACATTATGCCAGAACTGCTCCAAATTTACATAATGTTGATAAAGAAGAAATTCGAAAAGATACATGATATATTAGCAACAATCAACAATAATTAAATCAACAACAATTAAATAAATTAGAGAATGTTGGCTACGCACAATCTAATGCTGAAATTAATCCACAATCTGTTGATAATAAATTGCAAATTATGGAGTAGCTCAACAACAATTTGTAGGTCGATCAAATGCACGAAGAATATGAATTTTCTATTTTTGAAAGTCAGAAATTATATGTGCATAGAGAAACCTTCAGGTATATATATTCAACTTTCTATTTTTCTCTCTACCTTCATATCTTTAGCAATAATAATATAATTCATAATTAATCAACAGACCCTTTGAATACAAATTTAATTTTAGAAAACAAAGAAACTATTATTAATAAAGAATTATTGGTTTCTGATATTGTTAGAGAGAATTCAATCAATAATATCTTCCATAATCATGAAGATTCTCTTAATTTGGTATTCAATTGCTTTCTTGGTTCTGATTTATTTAATTTAGAGGAAAATAATAGTAACGATGTTATTTATGATGATGACTTAGAAAATGAAAATACTCAACATCTTTGCCCTTTAGAAATGGTTTGTCTGACTCTAATATTCCCAATTTCTTAGGTGAATATATTTTTGAAGATAAAGGGAACTTTAATCAAGGAATTATTCCAGTCCGTTCTAAGTTTCAAACATGCATTCATCACTGTGATTTTGGTATTCAAGAACCTATCCCAATTTTCGATTCCTACGATGTTGGAATTTCCTTTTTGGATTATAAGCTTGAAATCTTCCCATTCTCGCAAAAGAATGCAACCAATGAGTTTAAATTTATAATTTCTATTGATGCTTGTGGGAAATAAATCTTTGAAAATGAAACCCATCCACGTTGTACCATTATTTATAACATTAATGTAAATTGTATTTTGTTTCATTTTCAATTCCCTTGGTTTGAATTTTTTTTTCTTTCAAATTTCATTTTTGAATTTTTGAGCACATTATCCTAACATTTTGAATGTTCAAACTCTCAGCACTCATCAGGTGCTTTTGTTTGAAATACAGAGAGGGAGGGTGAATCAATATTTCTTTTCAATTGTTATTTTTACCAGTTAGATCACTTATATTTAGAACACAAAATGAAAAATGATAGAATAAATACTTTTATTAATTTCTTCTTTACAATAAATCAAGTACAATATATGTGTAGGGCTCCAACCCTAGATGAAGACACCAAACTTCAATCTCGTAGGCTCCAACCTATATTATGCCAAGCACCGACTTGGACTTACCAACGCTCCAACCTTGTCAGTTTTGAGGCACCAACCTCTAAGGCTCCAACCCTATCTCTGGTACACACTTCGATCTGGTTTCTTGAGGAATCCTATCTTCTAGGTCTCCAACCCTATCTTCCAAGGCACGAACCTTGTATGTACGAGGCTCCAACCTCTTGGGCTCCAACCCTTAGATTTACTTTTTCAAGATGTGTTTGGTTATTCTTCATGGATCCTAATGTATTCTTCAACGATCCTTGTCAATCTTCAAAAATTCCTTCACTTAGTCTCCGTGTCACTTCATCAAAGACAACCTTTTTCTTCACATGAAGGTGTCACCACTACTAGTCATGGTACCAAAAACAAATATCTCCAAATTCATGTCATGATGACTTCAATACATCATGGACTCCAATAATGTCTCGAAGATCAGCTCAGGCTTCTCAACAAGATGTCTTCAATCGGCTACACTAAGCCTCAAGGTCTGCACCAAATAATTCTTCAAGTGATTCACAATGTCTTAAATGCTCCAGTTGTCTAGAATGAGTTGCTCCAAGATATTATCCAAGGTTTTCTTCAATAGACTACCCCAAGAAAATGGTGCTCCAAAATAGGTCTTTAATTATATCTTCTAGCTCTCAATTTTGTTCCAAAGTCTGGCCTCAAACTCTCTTATACAATATGATTAACAGTTCTTCCAAGTCTACTTCAAGAGAGTTACTACATTGCTCCAAAAATTCCAAGCAGACTACTATTTAAGACTGGTATTTATGCTTCAATTTAGTCTAAATCTACTCACAAGAGACACTTCTTCTAGTCTGCTTCAAGGTGCACAATAGCTTCTCCCAATTTTGTCTTCAAAGACTCTTTAACATTTCACAACCCCACAAAAAATATAGGTGTCCAAAATTTTGTGTCCGTAATTGTGCAAAAAATGTTATAACAGGTTTGTATTTGGTGTCTCCACATGTCTACTACATACTGCCAATAATTTTCATTTAAATAGCTCTTAGTGTATTTCAACAAGTCTGCGTTATACCTCTTAAAAGAGCTATCACAGGTCCGAGTTTTGTGGGTGTCCATAGAACTATACTTCTGATCCGATCTCTCCTTCAAATACAAACTACAGGTCCGAGGTTTATATATATGACGAGACCTCCTCAAACTATGATCTTCCTTCCTGCAATCTGAGTTTTTTATTGTCCAAATTAAATGACAACCAACCACAGATATCATTGTAATGTTTCAAGACTTATTTCAAGTCTGAAATATATATATATATATATGTATGTATATATATATATATATATGTATGTATATATATATATATATGTATGTATATATATATATATGTATGTATATATATATATATATATGTATATGTATGTATGTATGTATGTATGTATGTATGTATGTACCCAACAGATGGCTGCCAAAATAGTTTGTCGTCCGACTTTGAGAAGGAATAACCCAAAAAAACAACTTTTAAATCCTCCTGTCCTTGTTGTTATTTATATTATATTTGAAATTTTCACAGAATTGATGATGATAAGGAGTGTTGGATCTCAGATTTATACAGGTTTTTACCTATGATGAATAGACATGTCCGTTGGGTGAAGGAGTATGAGGCTACACAAATTGGCTCAAGTCAGCTAGGCAATAAAATATATATTTTTCAAATAAAAAATTCAATTTCTCACAAAATATTGGGAGTTTTATGGCAAGTAAGGGCTCGTTAGAAAGAGGAAAAAATCGTCTTTAAGATGGTGTAGGATTCATTTTGAAAGGATGCCTCCAAGGTGTCCAAGTTTTTTTTTTGTGACTACTTCTGAAATCTTTAGTGCAGAAGATGATTAAAAAATCAAGAAGTTATTAGGGGTTGATGATAGGACAGAAAGAGGTTATTAATGTGTTTCCAAGTTCTTGATCATAGTTTCATCATGTAAATTATCCATGTCATCATAAAATCATGTAATAGTGTAGTGATATGTCATCAACCATAGTGCATCATTTATTAATTTGTTATCAAGAGAGCTTCAAGGTAGTCTTCGAATCACCATCCATATAATTAAATAAAATCTTCCAAAAATGTCATCATATGCCATCAAGTGATCTCCAAGTCCTTCATGTCATGTCTCCAAACATTGTTCATGTCATCAAATGGTCCTCCATGTCATGAACACCTTCATCAAGTGCCATCACGTATCACTAGGGGAATTTTGAGGTCTAAAATGGGCCTCCTAAGGAAATTATAAAATTATAGTGGAAATAATAAAATAAGATTTTATTACATCATCAAAATTTAGAGGGAAAAAATAAAAAACTACTTTTTCAACTCGTATTTTGAACTTATCTCCCTAAGGTTTTACTCAAATTTCAAGCAGGAATACTCGTTGGATGGAAAATTTAATTCCCCATCCAAGGAGTACCCATGATGCATACTTTTGATGGACTCTGCTACACGAAAAATGAGAAATACATGAAAAACGTGATTGAAATCAAGGGTTTTCATGTATTTATCATTTTTCGTATAGCAGGTTCCATCAAAAGTATGCAACATGGGTACTCCTTGGATGAGGAATTAAATTTTGCATCCAATGAGTACTCCTGCTTGAGATTTGAGTAAAACCTTAGGAGATAAGTTGAAAATATGAGTTGACAAAATGTAGTTTTATTATTTTGTTATTTTTTAATATTTTTACTTTTTACTCCAAGAATGGTGAATCATCCCCCATGGTTGACATCATCATCTTGAATCCTATTGGTTCTCATAAAGTTTATTTTGGTTGTACATTTTTCTTAGGAGGCCCATTTTAGACCTCAAAATTCCCCTAATGGACATCATCAAGTGTGGTCATTCATGTATAGTCCTTCAATAGTGCAGTATCCATCAAGGGTAAGGACATCATATGGGTTCTAGGATTATTCATCGAGAGCAATGATACATGGGGTTATGACATCATAAGAATATATGACATCCTAATAATGCTATATTGACATTAATGTAAACCTTTATTAACAATATCCCCCTTTTTCATTGATGGCAATATTATTGCCCTTCAACATTTTCTCCCCCTTTGACATCAATGGAAAATGGGGTGCACAAGTACTCCCCTTATCAAGCTGCTTCTTTTCATCATATTCTTCATCAATAGTATTTCTTCATAGGTATGTTGCTCCCCATGTCATGGTGCTCTTCCTTTTTCGAATTTGGGTCATGATAGATGTGTTTACATTTCTTCATGTGATGAACCAACTCTCCCTGCCTTCATAAACTCCTCTAGCTATTATTTCTGCTTAAGAAAGAAATATTGTTTCCTGGTGATTAAGAAAAAGACATATTCACGATTTCATGATTTTCTTCAATGGAGTTACTCCCAAGATATGATCTGTCAAGAATGTCCATGTGTGACTCATTAATGATTTATTCATGGATAACATCTGCAATAATGGTTAAGAATCACAAGCTCTCTCTAAAACTATGTATGGTCTCCTTTTTGGCAGAGTCTCATCATCAAAACTTGGAGTATCATCTTTGCCAAGGATTTCATCATCAAATCAACAACATGTTTTGTTGGTTTAATTGTTTAAGAGACTTTTTGATGCAATTTTATTTCTTCTCCATACTTGTGTAACTTTCTTTTCTGGCTTGGTTGTCATGGTTTTAGCTTGTTTAGGGACCCAAGTCAAGTTACAATCACGATCCATATGTCCAATGTTATGGAAATTAAATCACTCCATCTTGTTCATGAATAATAGACCATGACTTATTTTTGAAAAATTGCTTCTAGAAGATTAGCACATACCATTATATTTGTCTTTGTGATATTCCCTACAATATTTTTCCATGTGCCTAAATTTTTTACAAGAATAGAAATAAACAGAAATATTGTTTTGTACTTGGGAGATGAAAATTTTCTTAATGCAATTCTGAAGTCTTTTTTACTTGGGATTCTTTGATGATATTCATTGCCTTTTGTATTCTTGACATCATCTGCAAGTCTCCTTGGAGTAGGATTTCTTCCGTTGTTGTCTTAACTCTTCTCCTTGCCTTTTCTAGAACTGGGAGCATCAACATTTATTCCTAACTTACTCACATCCTTGTTTTTTGAAACATTAAGGTTTTCATCATTAGTATTTGAGGGTCCACTTGCATAACCAAGACCTGATTTATCAAGAGAGGGTTTTGGATGACTTAGGATGTCATCTAGGGTTTGAGAACTCTTCAAGTTCTTATTCAGCAATTCAAATTCATTTTTAAGAAATACAATTTCCCCTTTCAAATTTTCACAATATTCATCTTTCATAACTACTTTCTTCTTCATTTCTTCCATCATCCTTGTTACTTCATGTGTTTCTATTTTTAGAGAGATGAAATTTGATTTTAGTAGGAAAATAACTTCATCCTTTTATTTTATTTGACATGTCATAGTGTTTCTATCCTTTTCTGATTCATCAACTTGTCCTTCTATGAATGAAAAATTTTCCATCACCTTCATAGCTCCTTGTGCTTGTTTCCTTGCATCTCCTAGTTGAGATCTAAGGGAGAAGACTTCTTCCTTGTATTGACCAACTTTTCCTTTAAGTTTGTTCAAGTCTTTATTTCTTTGTTCAATATGGCTTGACAAAATTTCTTCCCTTTTCTTTTCCTTATCCAATTGATTTTTCATGGATATGATTTTTTCATGATGCTTTCTTTTGTTTTGATGAAATCCCTCCTTAAGTTTGGTGAGCTCCTCATCTCTTTCTTGTCCTTGAAGCTTGAAAAGGTAAACTTCCTTCCTTCTCTTGTCTTTGTCACCATCTTTCACATTCTGCTTAAGTTCCTCATTTCACCTTTTCAATTTGTTAATCTCTTCCATGGCATTTATAGGTTTAGTCAAGGGATATTCTTCAAAGTCTTCTTTAATTTCTTCTTCTTTTAGGTCTTTTATAGCCTTGATGCCATCACTCTTATTTTCAGCTTCCTTAATGGATTCTGGATTTTATTCTTTCTTTCCATCATCTTCTTGACTAGCATTCATGGTCAATGCTCCTTTTGAGTGAAGATCATGAAGTTTTTCCCACAAATATTTTGTTGATGAGAATTTTTCTATTTTGGACTTTATAGGATCAGGTATCCCTTTCAAGATTGATTTAATTAATTTTATATTATACTCATTGGATTCTATTTCCATAATTATATCAGTAATCACCAATTCCCATACTTCTATGCCTTCAACCATTAAGAAATTTCTCATTCTCATCTTCCATACATCATAGTTTCCATTGAAAATGGAACTTTCCCATTTTGATTGTATTCATTTTTCATGGTTGAGGAAGAGACGTATTTAGAAGGATTGGAGGCTTTATTCCTTGTCTTTTCCATTTGTGTTCTAAGGATCAACCTTCAAGTTGTTAGGATTTGAGTGAAGGTACTAGCTCTAATACCGATTGTTGGAAATTCTTTTAGGGGGCTGAATCAATATTTATTTTCAATTGTTATTTTTACCAATTAGATCACTTATATTTAGAACACAAAATTAACAATGATATAATAAATAATCTTATTAATTTATTCTTTATAATAAATCAAATGCAATATATTTGTAGGGCTGCAACCCTAAATGAAGACACCAATATTCATTCTCTCAATCTCCGACCTGTATTACTCCAAGCACCAACTTGGACTTCCCAAGGCTCCAACCTTGCCAGTTTTGAGGCACCAACCTCCAAGGCTCCAACCCTATCTTTAGTATAGGCTCCGACCTAGTTTCCTAAGGACTCATATCATCTAGGGGTCCAAGACTATCTTCCAAGGCACCAATCTTATCTCTATGAGGCTCCAACCTCTTGGGCTCCAACCCTTAACTTTAATTTGTCAATATGTGTTTGGCTATTATTCATGGATTCCAATGCATTCTTTAATGAGCCTTGTCAATCTTTAGGAATGCCTTCACTTAGTCTCCACATCACTTCATCGATGACAACCTTTTTCTTCACATGAAGGTGTCACCACAACTCTTCATGGTACCCAAAAAAAATATCTCCAAGGAAACATCATGATGGCTTCAATGCATCATGGACTCCAATAATGTCTCCAAGATCAGTTTAGGATTCTCAACAAGATGTCTTCAATCAGCTGCACTAAGCCTCAAGGTCCGCACCAAATAATTCTTCAAGTGATTCACAATGTCTTCAATGCTCCAGTTGTCTAGAATGAGCTGCTCCAAGATATTATCCAAGGTGTTCTTCAATAGCCTTCCCCAAGAAATCTTCAATCTATTTAAGATGCTTCAGCAAGGGTGCTCTAAAATAGTTCTTTAATTATATCTTCTAGCTCTTCAATTTTTTTCCAATGTCTGGCCTCAAACTCTCTTATACTTTATTTTTTATAGATCTTCCAAGTATACTTCAAGAGAGTTACTATATTGTCTCAAAAATTCTAAGTATAATATTATTCAATACTGGTATTTATGCTTCAATTTAGTCCGATTCTACTCACAAGAGACATTTCTTCCAGTCTGCTTCAAGGTGCTCACTAGGTTCTTCCAATTTAGTCTTCAAATAATATTTAACATATCACAGCCCCACAACAAATATAGGTGTCCAAAATTGCATCTCCATAATTCTGAAACAAATGTTATAACATGTATGTATTATGTGTCTCCATAGGTCTGCTACATACTGCCAATACTTGTTCTTTAAATAACTCTTGGTGTCTGTTGGCACCCTATAATCAGAAATATTGGCAAAAGTCTGACTGGAGGGAGAACATCGTTTCAACCACTTTTGGATTCTAGGATCTAGCCCTCCTGAATCCGGAGAGGGATCTCTCTAATAAGTGCAAAGATGGATTTATATTTAAAGCTTTTGGGTAATGATATTATGCTAGTTATGAAGGCCAAGGGTTTTGTTTTTTTTTGGATGGTTGAGCATGAATATTATTTGAGGGAAAGTCCTAAATGGAAAGAGTTTCAAAGGTGTGAAGTTGCAAGCAATCAGAACAAGATTTGGCCAAAAATATAGAAAATCACTGGTTTTAGTCCATTGGGCTATGGAGTCATAATAGGGTTTAATTGAAACAACAAGGGGCAAGAGTGGTCCATGGGGCAAGTCATCTACGTCTAAGGATCTCTTTGAAGTTGATTTTATGGAATGAAATGATACAACAAGAAGGGGAATTAAACAAATGAAGAACAAAGAGCAGCCTAAGATCTGGTAAGTACTTTGAAACTATCCAGCCTTTGACATACACTTAAGAAAGACATAAAAGTAATCTAAGATCTGGTAAGTACTTCAAAACTAGCCAGCTTTTGATTTACTTTCAATAGAAAACATTTAAAAACAAAGGGAAACTTTTAAAGCAACTGTTGGAGAAGAAACTAGCGGGCAGGGCTCACCAAAAACCTCTCCTAGCTCTACTTTACTTGGTAAAATTTCAAGACAAAAACATAAGATAACAAAGAATGATCTAAGATCTGGAAATTACTTTGAAATGAGCCAGCTTTCAACACACTCTTAGGGAAAATTTCAGACAGTCTTTGGGGATAAAAATAGGACCAGGGCTCACCATATCTTCCATAGTTCATCTCTACTTAACATAAACTGAAAATAACATTCAAGAATAACAATTAGCTAAGACAGTAGGACGAAGGAACACCAACATTCATAACTGCCTGAACTGAATTGAATCATTCCTAAATAACACAATCTGGAAGAAAACATATAGATAAAGCTTATCAGTCAGAGAAGAATACTAATATACAATAAATCCTAACTCTATGCTTGATGTTCTTAATCAGAGAAGATGGACAAAGTGAAAAAAGAAATAAAATAATGATTTACAATAAGAAATAACATCACCGTTGACATAGACTAGGTTCCCATAAATCAGCTTGTATTGATGCTTCAAACCAGTTATAGCTTTAAGTCCAGTGTTTCAAGTTAGCAATCATATTCATTTCTCACCCTAACTATTCTATCACAAGAAGAGCTTCAAGAGCCCGTGAACACTATTTACAAGTAGAAGTCTCAAGCTCAAGTACATTTCAAATTTCAGCAACCAACATTTACAATGGACTCCTCAATAAGATTTTATAGAAGGATAAGAAGTTCGAAAGAGAGAAAATATCTTATGAGTCCAATTAATACAGTTAATGCTTCTCGGCCTTTGAGGGGCTCAATGGAGAAGTTTACAGATATTTCCTCTGTATTAAATGTTTTACATTAATAATTTAGCTCGGTGGGATGATTTTGTTGACTTTAAGGCTCTGTGTCATCTCTATAATAACTCTGTTTGGCGTGAAATAACTGCTCGGCTGTATTGAGGAAAATATCCTCTGTTCTGGTCATTACTCAGCCTCTGTTGAATGTTGTGAGGCTACAGGTGGCATTAGGTAGCTGAGAGGAATCAATTAGCCTCTGATGTGGTAGTGGAGGCATCCTCTATCTAATAAATATCCTTGATTTTCCTTTAACTGTGTTTAATTTAGTGGATTAGGCTTTTGATTATGGATCTTAGCTGTAATCCACAAAATCCGTGATTCATCCTTCAATTCTTCAGTTATGTTGTGATCAAGTCTTCGACACTGATACTCTCTATTTTCTTCATGTTTCACTATGTCTTCTTGATGTGCAGGTGCCATAGAGGGCTCATATGGCATCAGTGCTAATGATGTACTGACGAAACGTGATGTTAAACCCTGTGAAATGATTCTTCTTTATGCACAAAGGTGTGGGGGATCGTCATCCCCGGCCTTAGGTTTTCCTTTAATATAATGGAAAAACCATTTAAAACCTGCAAAATACACAAAAAAGTTATAAAATCCTACGTATTGGGGAAAAATGCTTTGGAGGTCATGGTTATGAGCATGTCCATTGGAAGGCAGCATCCAGCGGTGGAGATTGTGCGTAGAAGTCAAAAGGAGAGCAGTGAAGAATTAAGTCAGAACCATTGATCCATGTCGAATCGACGGTTGAGATTGGTTATGGACATACAAAGAGAATGAGTCACTTTATAATAACAAAGCGGAAAATGTGAAGAAATACAAAAAAAATAGGTTAAAATACCCTTTGGCGGAGAAAAAGTATTGAAATGGAATTCGGGGTTTCTGAATGGTCATGGGCTGTTAGATCAGTTAGGCCTTAGGAGATCAATGGTCAGGATGATCAATGAAGGCCCTTGGTGAATGGGCGGAGGGCGATAGTATATGGCTAGATTAGATCTAAGCCATTGATTTGCAGAGATCAACGATGGGGAGTGCACGCGATAAAACATAATATAAAATGAGGGAGGGCATTTTCGGAGGGCAAAACAGCTGGTTTCGCGTGGCCAAAAGGGTGAAAGGTGGTTTCACCTTGTTGAACGCAATATCCGTTAGAAGGTGACACGTGGAATTTGAATACCGCCCATATCGCGCAGCCCTTGGAAAATTAACCTTCGCGCTTGAAGTTATGCGAAAACGCGCGTCGACCGTTGGATCTGAGGTCTTAGATCGGACAACGAGGATTGAGCGCAAAAATGGCAAGATGCGTGGGCATAAGTAGGAAGGGTGGTTTCAATCTGAGCCGTTGGATCAAGGATTGGACAGCTGAGATTAAATATGAGGAAGGCAGGACCCACAGGAGGCGGGCCTGTAGGGATTAATCTGGGCCGTTAGATGTAAGGATCAACGGTCAAGATTGAATCTGGAGCTTAAACGAAATAATATACAGGCGGAGAAAGGGTGAAGATGGACCGTTGATCTGCAGAGATAAACGACCGGGATTTGGCCTAAAACATTATGAAGTGGGTATGTGATTTTTAAACCAAAGTTGGGAAATGCAATTTGGACCGTCCAATCTAGATACGTGGATGACCCAAATGCAATTGGAGGCATGTGATCGGCGGGGGGAGAACTTGAATGGCACCAATGCGATTAGTTGAGGGCCATCAATCTGCTGATTAGATCGATGGTGGAGGATGGATCAGGGGAATGGCCAATCGAAGGGGAGGTAATAAAATATTAACGTGCCCAATGATTTTTTCCCAATGCGATGTCGCGCCAACCATCTGATTGGTCCAGGATCAAAGACGGAGAAAATCTCCGACCAATGAATGAGCGGGGACCATTATATTACATGAAAACCTATAACTTAGCAAAAATACCAAGGTTTTATGGCTTGGGGTGGGTTATATATATGAAATGGCTTGGCGCCCACTTGCGGGGACGTTGGTTTATATGGAAGTAATAGGCCCAAGGCTTTATACGTAAGGGCCAATTGCATCGAAAGGAAAGGTCGGGATTTTCAATCTACCCATTTGAATTTCTCCGATGCGATTAGCGCTTCAAGACTTTAACTCTTGGTCCTGGGCATAGTTTTATATGGAGAGAAGTGGAAGGCAGGAGTTTATACAATGGGGCTCAATCGTATCGAAACTTTGATGCGAGGCTTTTCAATCTACCCATTTATATTAAAAAACATTGCTCTGGCGGGTTTAGACCAAAACTTAGGAAAAGTGGGTTTTTGAATTTACAAAGAGAAATGAGCATCGGGAAAGGTTTAATCACAAGGTTTAAGAGTCGGATGCGGGCTCTGTGGTTATATGAAATAGTGATAGGATCGGGGCCATGTAATAAAGGGCCAATCGCATCAGAAGTCTTAATAAAGAAAAAAGACTTGCGTTCTTTGTTTTGTTTCGATGCGATAAGCGCTTGGTGTTGGGTGTGGAGCCTGATTATCTTGTTTACTTTGTATCACAGCATTGGACCCCTGTACCTTAAAAGGGGCGGCAACGCCGCTCGTAATTAATCGCTGCCGTGGGGGGTCCAGGGGGGGGGGCGGCAGCGCTTTTCGGAGCCCCCCCCTGGCGGGGGCTTTCAGGGGCAGCACCCCCGAAGCTAAAAACAGATGTAAAATTGCCTTGTCAAAGTATAGTAATTTCTAGTCAATCTGGGCCGTTCATTAGGCAAATTATCTGACGGCAGAAGTTATGTTTAGATTAGGGTTTTTTTCCCTAGAAGGCAACCCCTCTTTTTTATGAGGGCATTGTATTGCGGCTGTGCATTGTATGTGTATTCTCGGAGCGAGAAACAGAGAGAGAGACTGTGAGAAAGAACAGAGGATATTACAGCGGATCTGCTGTAGGTTTTGTCTCTTCATTTTTGCTCGATAATAGAAAGGAAGGACTGGCTGTTCGGGGTGGACGTAGCCCAAACTGGGTGAACCACGTATATCTGTGTCTCTCTGGTTTTATGTGTTTTGTGTGCTTTTATTTTCCGCATATTTTATGTGTTCCATTGCTCCATAATATATAATTTTCTAACAACTGGTATTGGAGCCGAAGGCATATTTGGCTGATAAACTCGCAGGAAAGAAGGGTTCCTGGTTCGAGTGGGAGCAATGGCGGATGATGGTAAGTTAGGGTCGAGAAATTCAACAGCCAAAACTTCCCGCTGTGGAAGATGCAGATGGAAGATTATCTGTATCAGAAAGATCTGTACCTACCATTGAGCGGAAAAACAAGGAAGCTGACGGCCATGATAGACGCGGAATGGAACATTCTCGATAGAAAGGCACTCGGAATAGTACGGTTGTGTTTTGCGGTGCCAGTCGCCTTCAATATTTAAAAGGAAACAACAACAGAGGGTTTGATGCAGACGTTGGCGTAACTGTATGAAAATCCCTCGGCCTCAAACAAGGTATTTCTTATGAAATGACTATTTAGTATGAAGATGTCAGAAGGTGGATCTGTTGCAGACCATTTAAATGAATTTAATACAGTTACCCATCAGTTAAGTTCTGTAGGGGTAAACTTTGATGATGAAGTTAGAGCTCTGTTATTCTTGTGCTCATTTCCAGAGAGTTGGAATGGTTTAGTAATGGCCATTAGTAACTCTGTCTCTGGATCTAGTACTTTAAAGTTTGATGATGTTGTTGGTGCTATCCTTAGCGAGGAAATGCGATGGAAAAGCTCCGGTGAAACATCAGGTAATGCTTTGAGTGCAGAGTCTAGGGGAAGAACAATGGAAAGAGGAAAGAGCTCAGGATATCGCAGTAAATCAAGGAAAGGCATATCCAAGTCCAGATCAGGAATAGTGTGATGGAATTGCGGAAAGAAAGGACACCTAAAGAAAGACTGTAGATCTCAAAAGGGAAAAGAAGGAGACACACAGCAAGAAAAAAATCATGAAGAAAATGTGACAAGTGATGTGTTACAAGATGCTTTGATTCTTTCTTTCGAAAATGTTACTGATTCTTGGGTTGTAGATTCAGGGGCTTCATTCCATGCCACACCTGATAAGAAATATTTGCATGACTATGTTCAAAGAGATTTTGGACAATTTCGTTTGGGTGATGATAAACCCTGTAAAATTGTTGGAATGGGTAAATTTCTTGTAAAACAATAGAATGGAAACCAATGGCTACTAAAAGAGGTAAGGCATGTTCCAGATCTGAAGAAAAATCCGATTTCAACAGGGCAGTTAGGTGGTGAAGGTTGTGTGACAACTTTCACAGATAGAACTTGGAAGGTCACCAAAGGAGCCCTGGTAATAGCAAAAGGTGAAAATATTGGTACATTGTATTTATGCAATGGTATTTCTAACTCTGTTAATGCTTTAACTTCCAAAGGAGCAGATGCAGCATTATGGCATCATAGGCCCGGACACATGAGTGAGAAGGGAATGAAGATTCTTCACTCAAGAAATTTGTTTCCAGGTTTGAAGAATGTTGATTTGGATTTATGTGAAAATTGCATTTATGGGAAACAAAAGAGAGTCAGATTTCTCAGAGTTGGGAAAGAAAAGAAGAGCGAAAAATTGGAGCTTGTGCATACATATGTATGGGGACCTGCTCAAGTATCATCTCTCGGTGGCTCTCATTATTATGTTACTTTTATTGATGATGGAACTAGAAAGACATGAATTTATTGTATTCAGAATAAATCTGATGTATTTGATACTTTCAAGAAATGGAAAGCTTTCGTTGAGATTGAGACAGGAAAGAAGTTGAAGTGTCTCAGATCAAACAATGGAGGTGAGTATTGCAGCAAAGAGTTTGATAGGTACTGTTCAGAGCATGGAATTCGTAGAGAGAAGACAGTTCCAAGAACACCACAAGAAAATGGTGTGTCAGAAAGGATGAACAGAACAATCATGGAGCATGCAAGGTGCATGAGATTGCATGCAGGATTGCCTTTACAATTTTGGGCAGATGCTGTAGATACCGTTGTTTATCTAATAAACAGAGGGCCTTCAAGTTCCTTGGATGGTGGTATTCCAGAGGAAGCATGGACAGGTAAAAAGGTAAACTACTCTTTTTTAAAGCCTTTTGGCTGTGAGGCCTTTGTCCATATTAATAAAAAAAATAGAACAAAGCTTGAGGCAAAATCAAAGAAATGTACCTTTATTGGATATGGTGTTAATGATTTTGGTTATCGCTTATATGATTATGAAAATCACAAAATCATTAGGAGCAGAGATGTAATATTCAATGAAAAGGTCTTGTATAAGAATCAGTTGCAGGAAAAGAAACAGAAAAAAGAAAGCAAGGAATACATGGTTCTTGATGAGATAACTAGAAAAGTAAAGGTGCCTGAAAATAATAATAATCAACAACCACAGCAGTAGCAACCACCACAACAGGAACAGGCACCTCAAACACTTGAAAGTGGTGTTAGAAGATCTACCAGGATAAGTAGACCCCATGAACGATACTCTCCTTCATTATATTATTTATTGTTGACTGATTCTGGTGAACCTGAATGTTATGAAGAAGCAATGCAGGTTGAAAGCAGGAAGAAGTGGGAGCTAGCCATGGATGAAGAGATGGACTCCTTAATGCATAACCAAACTTGGGACTTAGTCAAGTTGCCTACAGGTAAAACTACATTGCAGAATAAATGGGTTTACAGGCTGAAGGAAGAAGATGGAGGAAAATAGAGGTACAAAGATAGACTTGTGGTGAAGGGGTTTGCACAGAAGAAAAGTATTGATTTTGATGAAATATTTTCTCCCGTTGTTAAAATGAATTCAATCAGAACTATTTTAAGTCTTGTAGCAGTGGAAGAATTACATCTTGAACAATTAGATGTAAAGACAACATTTCTCCATGGAGATTTGAAGGAAGAGATATACATGCAGCAACCAGAAGGATATGAGGTAAAAGGGAAAGAAAAATTGGTGTGCAGGTTAAAGAAGAGCTTGTATGGCTTAAAACAGGCTCCAAGGCAGTGGTATCTAAAATTTGACAAGTTTATGTCCGAACAAGGTTATACTAGATGTCACTCTGATCATTGTGTTTATCTGAAAAGGAAAAATGATGGCAGCTATATTATATTGTTATTGTATGTAGATGACATGCTTGTTGCAGGGTCTAACATGCAGGAAATAAATGTTCTCAAAAGAAAATTGGCAAATTCATTTGCAATGAAGGATTTGGGAGCTGCAAAACAAATCCTTGGTATGAGGATAACTAGAGACAGAAAAAATCGCAAATTAACACTGTCTCAGAATGAGTACATAGAAAAGGTGTTGAAAAGATTTAATATGCAGAATGCAAAACCAGTTAGTACACCTTTTGCTAGCCATTTCAAAATTAGTAAGGAGATGTGCCCAAAGACCCAAGAAGACATGGATTATATGTCTAAAGTTCCATATGCATTTGCAGTTGGAAGCTTAATGTATGCAATGGTCTGCACAAGGCCTGATATTGCACATGCAGTGGGAGTTGTAAGCAGGTACATGAATAATCCAAGAAAAGAACATTGGATGGCAGTAAAATGGATTCTCAGATATTTGAGAGGTACCACAAATCAAACATTATGCTTTGGTGGTTCAAACATTGCTCTACAGGGATATGTTGATGCAGATATGGCAGGTGACAGAGATAACAGGAGGAGCACTACAGGATATGTATTTACCGTAGGTGGAACAACTGTCAGTTGGGTTTCAAAAATCCAAAGTGTTGTTGCACTTTCAACAACAGAAGCAGAGTATGTTGCTGCTACAGAGGCTAGTAAAGAAATGATTTGGTTACAAAGGTTTATGGATGAATTGGGTAAGAAGCATGATATGGGCACGCTATACATTGATAGCCAAAGTGCTATTCATCTTGCAAAGAACTCAACATTTCATTCCAGGACTAAACACATACATCTCAAGTACCATTTCATACGGTCAGTATTGGAAGATGGAGAGTTGAAGCTGAAAAAGATACACACTAGCCAGAATCCTGCAGATATGCTAACAAAAGTTGTAACCAGGGAGAAACTGAGAACATGCTCAGTTTCAATTGGTCTTCAAGGATGACGATGAAGATGAGGAACAGCCATGTCCAAAGAGGAGTCATTGTCCAGCAAATGAAGCAGCGGTGGAGTTGCTACAATCAGTCTCCAAGTGGGAGATTGTTGGGTGTGGAGCCTGATTATCTTTTTTACTTTGTATCACAGCATTGGACCCCTGTACCTTAAAAGGGGCGGCAACGCCGCTAGTAATTAATCGCTGCCGTGGGGGGTCGGCTTTCAGGGGCAGTGCCCCCGAAGCTAAAAACAGATGTAAAATTGCCTTGTAAAAGTATAGTAATTTCTAGTCAATCTGGGCCATTCATTAGAAAAATGATCTGACGGAAGAAGTTATGTTTAGATTAGGGTTTTTTGCCCTAGAAGGCAACCCCTCGTTTTTATGAGGGCATTGTATTGCGGCTGTGCATTGTATGTGTATTCTCGGAGTGAGAAACAGAGAGAGAGACTGTGAGAAATAACAGAGGATATTACAATGGATCTACTGTAGGTTTTGTCTCTTCATTTTTGCTGGATAATAAAAAGGAAGGACTGGATTTTCGGGGTGGACGTAGCCCAAACTAGGTGAACCACATATATCTGTGTCTCTCTGGTTTTATGTGTTTTTTGTGCTTTTATTTTCCGCATATTTTATGTGTTGCATTGCTCCATAATATATAATTTTCTAACACTTGGGACGCTTAGCACTTGGTTCTAGTTCTGGGGCACATGTGGGGAAGTGGTTAGGACTTAGCCCAAAGGGGATTAAGCGCATAGTCAAAAACACTTATTTTTTATGAAACTTTTCACAGTTTTCGATGGATTTGGGGGTTTCGGCAAAGTTTAAAAAGTGAGTTTTAAAATTTGTAAAGAGGATCTTATAAAGGGGAAATGGAGAAAAATGGAAAATAGAGGAAATTCATGGGGAAAAAAGGGTTAAAAATGAAGGTTAGTTTGAAGTGAAAGGAAGGGAGAAATGGTGTTTTGCAGCAATCTTTTCTCCATGAAATAAGCAGGATTTCAGAGTTTAACATGGAAACAACAGCGAAGATTTTAAACAAAGGGCATGATGTCTTCATGAGTCTTCAAGAGATAAAATTTTTAGCAATAAACTTGTTTCTTGAAGGCTCCAAAAAATGATTTAGCAACCTTTTGATATAACAAATTTTATAGGTGGCTAACAATGGCTCCACTTGGGGATGGTGCCTTCTTGAAGGCATCAAGAAATTCAGACTTGCATTCTCAGGGAGGCTTTTTAGTGCCTTAGCCATTGGACTACCTTTCCTTTATTTGAATGATCTTCTTTTGCTCTGAAAATATTTAGCAGTCATGAAAAATACTGGATCTTCATTAACAAGCTTTCTACCTACCCAATCCTACGGATCTAACATTTTTTCTTCTTTAGAGTGCACTTGGATTAGCAAACTCTTTACAACATTTTATTCTTTTGAAAGCAAAAAACCTAATCTATTTATACTTCTTATTTCTCCATGAACTCAGATTAAACAATTGAGCTCATATGCTTCTCAACCTAATCTACTAATATGTTAGGATTTAAACAGTCTAACATATTTTTATTCACTAATTTATAAAACAGAAATTTAAAAGCATGCAAGTCAGGATTGAACAGTCTAACTTGTTGCTGACCATGGCATAAAAATCAAGTTGCACATAGATATTATTTTACAGAAAATTAAACCAAAATGGAAGGCTTAATATCTGAAATTTTTGAGCATGGCCTTCTCTTTTCTTCAGCTCTGTTTTTGAGTTTATTCGAGCTGTTTTTGCTTGTTATCTGGTTCAAATTTTGAGCTGATTAGAAACAGTTTTACCTTCTGTTTTTTACTCCATAAATAAAAATATTTAAGTCACTTATTTTGAAAACTTAGGTTCATATTTTGAGCTTGTTTGAACCTTCAATTTCTATCCTAATCTTCCTAACTCATACGCCAAGATTAAGTTGTTTGGAAAATTGAATTCACTAACCTAGTAGCAATAAATTTAAAACTAATTAGTCATGATTAGGCTGTATGACTAACTAGGAGTGTGTTTTTCAGGAGTGGCATTTAAGCTTGCACACTTTCAGATTTTTTTTCTCTTTTTCGGTATGGGGCTATACCTTTCTTATTTTTGCAATCTTCCCTCTTTTCTCTTTTTGTTGTTCTTGTATTTTTGTATTTTTGTTTCTTCTTCGGAGACAAAAAATCAGCAACTATATAAATGCTTAAAACTGAGCTATATTGACATTCCTATCTAACCTATTCTAACATGGAGTATTTACATCTTCATATGATACAAAAGTGCAAATGTAGCCAGTTGAGTAATGTCATAAAGAAGAAGAAACTCTGGCTGCTTGTTAGAGGTATCCATAGTACATTTTGAAGATTAATCTTCAAAATCAAGACTATCATAGGAGGTGACAGCTTTTCATGTCTATGGCTCTTGCAAAGGATCCATGCTTGATAATTTGAGCTAGTTGGGACTTCCACACACTTTTACAAAGGATCAACAAAGAAAAGATGAAGGTTCTCCTCTTTTCGACTCTCCATGTCTGGTAGATTATGTGTTTCCAAGACTTCAGCTTCGAGGACTGCGTTGTCAGTATGTGGCTTGGAAGTATCATCATCCTTAACCTGTAAAATAGTAAACAGTGAAATATCTTCTTTCTTTAAATCTATGCTTACTTCTGATATAAATTCAGGTTCTTCGAATGGCAGATTAACATTATTGAATGGAGAAGTCTCTTCTCGAAAAGAAAGTATATCCTCAGTAGGATGGTATGCTATTTGTTTTTCTCATTCAAAGTTTTGCAAGTATCTTTTATTGTTTGGGACAGCTGGTCTAAATTTTTCTTGAATTGTATATTGTTTACTCTCCCAGGGTCTTAGACATGTACTAGCCACAAGGGCTAATCCCTTAGCAAAACTGTTTTTGTCTTTAGGAACAAGGATAAGTTGGAAATCTTTAAAAGATTTTAATAAATCTATGGTATCATCCTTGTAGGCTTTAAGTCTGGGATGTTCAACCATGCATTCTTCTTTCACTTGCCTAATTACCAATTCTGCATTTCCGTGAACTATTATCTTCTGGGCTCCTAGTTTTTTCAATAAGTGTAGCCCTAAAAGAAGTGCCTCTTACTCTACTATGTCAATTGTGCATTGAAAATTCAGTTTGTATGAATAGGCTTCAGAATAATTGTTTCATGTATTGTAAAGCCATATTCCTGCACCTGCAATAGTTTTAGTACATAACCCATCAAAATTCATATTCTAGAGAGGACTGGTTTCATTATTATCATTTATTTCATTACTATCCTCTTTGTCTCGAGTGCCATTGGATTGTTCTGTGGAATAGGCACCATGTTCATGAATATCTGGTTTAGATGATGGTTTGGAGGGTAGCTGTTTTCTTAGTATTTGACCAATTCGTTCTTCTGCAAAGGAGAGATTTTTCTTTGAGTATAAACAAAAGAAGAGCTGCCCTGTATTTTATGACCAACAAAAGAACTCTCTGCATATTTACAACAGAGTTCTCTTCATGAATCAACAAGAGTATTTGTTTTGCAATAAGTTTCAGAGACTGACTATTTATTAATCGTCTGATCTATCTCTTCTTCTGTCAATGAGGAAAATATTTCTATGTCCCTTTTAACAGAAGTATAGCGGTTCTCTGTCTCTTGTAAAGGCTGATTTTGAGGCTGGATGTTCTCTTGAGCCTCTTCTAGGGGATCTTGACTTGTGCTTGTAGGAAAACTTTAAGGATTTTATGTCGTTTCCTCATAGCGCTGCTCATTATTAGTATTCCAAATTTGATTGTGAAGATCTCCTATCGGCATAGTACAAGATATAGGAAGGCAATCAAAAATTTCTTGACATCCTTCCTTATTGCTTTCTTTATAAGTTTTCTCATCATTTTCTATAAGGTGTTGATCATAATTCATAGCTTGGTCATTGTCTTGATCTTGAGGTGATTGGGCTTGTGTTTGATCAAGGGAAAGCATAGCTCACTCTAGATCATCCATTTTCATATTAGCCATCAAACTATCCATTCTTTTCCCAAGCATATGCATCATCTTTTCCATCATGATTAGAAATTTTCCTTGATTATTTTGTCTATAATCATGTTCATCATACATGTCTTGTAGTGGTAGAGTTTGTGTTTTCTAAGGGAAAGGCATATGATTTTCTGGATCACCAACGTTTAAATTAGCCATAAACCTATCCACCCTTCTTCCAAGCATGTACATCAACTTTTCCATCATGATCATATGTTTGTCATCTGGGTCTATATCTAAATCCATGTTTGTAAATCAGAAAAAGAGGTCACTGTGTCTGTTCAATCAGTTCAAGGTATTCTACCAGTGGAGTCATTTCATCTTTTAGAAGTTTCAGAGTGTGGATTCGCCAGGTGGAAAATTTTTAGCTTGTAAGGAGGTAAAATGTTTTATGGTTCCACCACCATGTGTTTCTTGTAGAGCTGCAAGGTTTTCAGCAACTGAATTAGCTCTCAAGGGTGATCTGAAAATAGTTGAAAATTTAATATTAGGAGACTTCCTAAGGATACTTTCAGGGTTATCAACTATCTCAAGTGGATTTGGGTCAGAGTGGGCTCTAGTATGAATATTTTTAGGAGCCACTATGCTGTGTTTTTTCAGACCCAACTAAACAAGAACAGTTTAACTAGATATTAAAATCTTTAAGAGGTTAACTGATCTTTCAAACAAGAAAATTTTAATCCTAAAATCCTCTAACTGAGTTAAAATGATGTTATGACCATAAGAGGTCTTCCTAGTGGAGTCTTAAGGTCTTTTTAGGATTGTGGAGTCGCCAAGTGGAAGTTTTTAGCTCTTTTGGAGGTAAAAGGTTTTATGGTCCACCACCATGTTTTTTGAATACCTATCTAAAATATTTTTGGGTTTTTATAAGCTATTTTTCAGTCATGTGGTTTCTAGGAGTGTCCTAAATCTGTTTCAAAGCTTAGCTATGGTTATGAGACAAATACAGTCTACTCTTATGGCTAAGCCAGCTGATCCTTCAAGGTTAGATAAGCTCTTATGAGAATCCTAGGGTTTTTCCTAGTTTGTCACTGATTCAAACAAGTTTCATCATGATTACCGTTACTTGGTAGTGCTTGAAGATGGTTGTTTTTACTCACTGCACTATGTTTCTTGAATCAAGGGTTTTCTGATGCCTATGGTTTACTTAAACTGTCATTCAACTAAGAATTCCCCAGCGGAGTCGCCAGAAGATGGTAGCTGCTGGTGGCTCAGCTGGCCAATAAGCCAAATGTTTAGTGAGTAAAGGGGTTTCTGAGATATTTTAAAATATCCAACAAAAAAATAACTCATTCCCTAGCAGAGTAGCCAGAAGATGTTATTGCTGGTGGCTCAGCTGGTTAATATAGAAAATTTTCTTTGAAACAAATTTATGATATCCTCTGATTACCCTAAAATGAAAATTACTCAGAAATTTCCCCAGTGGAGTCACCAGAAATGTTGGCACCCTGAAATCAGTAAGATTGGCAAAAGTCTGACTGTAGGGAGAACATCGTTTCAACCACTTTGGGATTCTAGGATCTAGCCCTCCTGAATCTGGAGAAGTATCTCTCCAATAAGTGAAAAGATGGATTTATCTTTAAAGCTTTTGGGTAATGATATTAGGCTAGTTATGAAGGCCAAGGGTTTTGTTTGTTTTTGGATGGTTGAGCATGACTATTATTTGAGGGAAAGTCCTAAATGGAAAGAGTTTCAAAGGTGTGAAGTTGCAAGCAATCAGAACAAGCTTTGGCCAAAAAGACAGATAATCACTGGTTTTAGTCCATTGGGCTATGGAGTCATAATAGGGTTTAATTGAAACAACAAGGGGCAAGAGTGGTCCATGGGGCAAGTCATCTACGTCTAAGGATCTCTTTGAAGTTGATTTTATGGAATGAAATGATACAACAAGAAGGGGAATTAAACAAATTAAGAACAAAGAGCAACCTAGGATCTGGTAAGTACTTTGAAACTATCCAGCCTTTGACATACACTTAAGAAAGACATAAAAGTAATCTAAGATCTGGTAAGTACTTCGAAACTCGCCAGCTTTTGATATAATTTCAATAGAAAACATTTAAAACAAAGGGAAACTTTTAAAGCAACTGTTGGAGAAGAAACTAGCAAGCAGGGCTCACCACAAACCTCTCCTACCTATACTTTACTTGGTAAACTTTCAAGACAAGAACATAAGATAACAAATAATGGTCTACGATTTGGTAAGTACTTTGAAATGAGCCAGCTTTCAACACACTCTTAGGGAAACTTTCAGACAGTCTTTGGGGATAAAACGAGGACCAGGGCTCACCATATCTTCCATAGTTCATCTCTACTTAACATAAACTGAAAATAACATTCAAGAATAACAATTAGCTTAGACAGTAGGATGAGGGAACCCTAGCATTCCTAACTGCTTGAACTGAATTGAATCATTCCTAAATAACACAATTTGGAAGAAAACATATAGATAAAGCTTATCAGTCAGAGAAGGGTACTGATAGACAGTAAATCCTAACTCTATGCTTGTTGTTCTTTAGCAGAGAAGATGGAAAAAGTGAAAACACAAATAAAATAACGATTTACAATAAGAAATAACATCACCGTCGACATAGACCAGGATCCCATAAATCAACTTGTATTGATGCTTCAAACCAGTTACAGCTTCAAGTCCAGTGTTTTAGTTTAGCAATCATCTTCATTTCTCAGCCTAACCATTCTATCACAAGAAGAGCTTCAAGAGCCTGTGAACACTATTTGCAAGTAGAGGTCTGAAGCTCAAGTATATTTCAAAGTTTAGCAACAAACATTTACAATGGACTCCTCAATAACATTCTATAGAAGGATGAGGAGGTCAAAAGCGAGAAAATATATCCTGAGTTCAATTAATACAGTTAATGCTTCTCGGCCTTTGAGGGGCTCAATGGAGAAGTTTACAGATATTTCCTCTGTATTAAATGTTTTACATTAAGAATTTAAGCTTGGTGCAATGATTTTGTTGACTTTAAGGCTCTGTGTCATCTCTGTAATAACTCTTTTTGGCGTGAAATAATTGCTTGGCTATATTGAGGAAAATATCCTCTGTTCTGGTCATTACTCGGCCTCTGTTGAATGCTGTGAAGCTACAAGTGGAATTAGGTAGCTGAGAGGAATCAATTAGCCTCTGATGTGGTAGTGGAGGCATCCTCTGTCTGATAAATATCCCTTATTTTCCTTTAACTGTGTTTAATTTAGTCGATTAGGCTTTTGATTATGGATCTTAGCCGTAATCCACCGAATCCGTGATTCATCCTTCAATTCTTCAGTTCTGTTGTGATCAGGTCTTCGACACTGATACTCTTTGTTTTCTTCATGTTTCACTGTGTCTTGTTGATGTGCAGGTGCCACAGAGTTCTCATATGGCATCAGTGCTCATGATGCATTGACGAAACGTGATGTTAAACCCTGTGGAATGATTCTTCTTTATGCACAAAGGCATGGGGGATCGTCATCCCCGGCCTTAGGTTTTCCTTTAATATAATGGAAAAACCATTTAAAACCTGCAAAATACACAAAAATGTTAT
Source organism: Pinus albicaulis (assembly GCA_034641835.2). Taxonomy (NCBI): domain Eukaryota; kingdom Viridiplantae; phylum Streptophyta; class Pinopsida; order Pinales; family Pinaceae; genus Pinus; species Pinus albicaulis. Next base: position 365,656,309 of record CM076581.1, read on the forward strand.
AAAATCCTGCGTATTGGGGAAAACTGCTTTGGAGGTCGTGGTTAGGAGCATGGCCATTGGAAGACAGCATCCAACGGTGGAGATTGTGCGTAGAAGTCAAAAGGAGAGCAGTGAACAATTAAGTCAGAACCATTGATCCATGTCGAATCGACGGTCGAGATTTTTTGTGGACATACAAAGAGAATGAGTCACTTTATAATAAAAAAGTGGAAAATGCGAAGAAATACAAAGGAAATAGGTTAAAATACCCTTTGGCGGAGAAAAAGTATTGAAATGCAATTTGGGGTTTCTGAATGGTCGTGGGCTGTTAGATCAGTTCGACCTTAGGAGATCAATAGTCAGGATGATCAATGAAGGCCCTTGGTGAATGGGCGAAGGGCGATAGTATATGGCCAGATTAGATCTCAGTTGTTGATCTGCAGAGATCAACGGCAAGGAGTGCATGTGATAAAACATAATATAAAATGAGGGAAGGCAGTTTCGGAGGGCAAAACTGTTGGTTTCGCGTGGCCAAAAGGGAGAAAGGTGGTTTCACCTTGTTGAATGCAATATGCATTAGAAGGTGACATGTGGAATTTGAATACTGCCCATATCACGTAGCCCTTGGGAAATTAACCTTCACGCTTGAAGTTATGCGAAAACGCGCGTCGACCGTTGGATCTGAGGTCTTAGATCGGACGGCAGGGATTGAACGTGAAAATGGCAAGATGCGCGGGCATAATCAGGAAGGGTGGTTTCAATCTAAGCCGTTGGATCAAGGATTGGACGGCTAAGATTAAATCTGAGCAAGGCAGGACCCATAAGAGGCGGGCCTGTCGGGATTAATCTGGGCCGTTAGATGTAAGGATCAATGGTCAGGATTGAATCTGGAGCTTAAACGAAATAATATACAGGTGGAGAAAGGGTGAAGAAGGACCATTGATCTCCAGAGATAATGACCGGGATTTTGCCTAAAACATTATGAAGCAGGTATGTGATTTTTAAACTGAAGTCGGGAAATGTAATCTGGACCTTCCGATCTGGATACGTGGACAACCTAGATGCAATCGGAGGCATGCGATCGGCGGGGGGGAGAACTTGAATGGCGCCGATGCGATTGGTTGAGGGCCGTCGATCTACTGATTAGATCGATGGTGGAGGATGGATCAGGGGAATGGCCAATCTAAGGGAAGGTAATAAAATATTAACGCACCCAATGAATTTTTCTCGATGCGATGTAGCGCCAGCCGTCTGATTGGCCCAGGATCAACGGCGGAGAAAAGCTCTGACCAATGAATGAGTGGGGACAATTATATTATATGAAAACCCAGGATTTAGCGAAAATACAAAGGTTTTATGGCTTGGGGTGGGTTATATATATGAAATTACTTGGCACCCGCTTGCGGGGCCGTTGCTTTATATGGAAATTAATAGGCCCATGGCTTTATACGTAAGGGCCAATCGCATCGGAAGGAAAGGTCGGGCTTTTCAATCTACCCATTTGAATTTCTCTGATGCGATTAGCACTTTGGGACTTTAACTCCTGGTCCCGAGAGTAGGTTTATATGGAGAGAAGCAGAAGGAGAGGTTTATACAATGGGGCTCAATCACATCGAAACTTTGATACGTGGCTTTTCAATCTACCCATTTATATTAAAAAACATTGCTCTGGCGGGTTTATACCAAAACTTAGGAAAAGTGGGTTTTTGAATTTACAAAGATAAATGAGCATCGGGAAAGGTTTATTCACAAGGTTTAAGCGCCAGATGCGGGCTCTGTGGTTATATGAAACAGTGATAGGATCGGGGCCATGTAATAAAGGGCCAATTGCATCAGAAGTCTTAATAAAGCAAAAAGACTTGCGTTCTTTGTTTTGTTCTGATGCGATAAGCGCTTGGGACCCTTAGCACTTGGTTCTAGTGCTGGGGCACATGTGGGGAAGTGGTTAGGACTTAGCCCAAAGGGGCTTAAGCACATAGTTAAAAACACTTATTTTTTATGAAATATTTCACAGTTTTCAATGGATTTGGGGGTTTCGGAAAAGTTTAAAAGTGAGTTTTAAACTTTGTAAAGAGTATCTTATAAAGGGGAAATGGAGAAAAATGGAAAATAGAGGAAATTCATGGGGAACAAAAGGGTTAAAAATGAAGGTTAGTTTGAATTGAAAGGAAGGGAGAAATGGTGTTTTGCAGCAGTCTTTTCTCCATGAAATCAGCAGAATTTCAGAGTTTAACATGGAAACAGCAGCGAAGATTTTAAACAAAGGGCATGATGTCTTCATGAGTCTTCAAGAGATAACATTTTTAGCAATAAACTTGTTTCTTGAAGGCTCGAAAAAATGATTAAGCCACCTTTTGATATAACAAATTTTATAGGTGGCTAATAGTGGCTCCACTTGGTGATGGTGCCTTCTTGAAGGCATCAAGAACTTCAGACTTGCATTCTCTGGGATTTTGTTCAGTGATTTATCCATTGGACTACCTTTCCTTTATTTGAATTATCTTCTTTTGCTCTGAAAATATTTAGCAGTCATGAAAAATACTGGATCTTCATTAAAAAGCTTTCTACCTACCCAATCCTACTGATCTAACATTTTTTCTTCTTTAGAGTGCACTTGGATTGGAAAACTCTTTATAACATTTTATTCTTTTGAAAGAAAAAAACCTAATCTATCTCTACTTCTTATTTATCCATGAACTCAGATTAAACAGTTGAGATCATATGCTTCTCTACCTAATCTACTACTCTTTTAGGATTTAAACAGTCTAACCGATTTTAATTCACTAATTTCTAAAACAGAAATTTAAAAGCATACAAGTCAGGATTGAATAGTCTAACTTGTTGTTGATCCATGGCATAAAAAACAAGCTGCACATAGATATTATTTTACATAAAATTAAACCAAAATGGAAGGCTTAAGATTTGAAAGTTTTGAGCATGGCCTTCTCTTTTCTTCGGCTTAATTTTTGAGTTTATTCGAGTTGTTTTTGCTTGTTATCTAGTTCATATTTTGAGCTAATTAGAACCAGTTTTACCTTCTGTTTTTTACTCCAGAAATAAACAGATTTGAGTCACTTCTTTTGAAAACTTAGGTTCAGATTTTGAGCTTGTTTGTACCTTCAATTTCTATCCTAATCTTCCTAACTGATACGCCAAGATTAAGGTGTTTGGAAAATTGAATTCACTAACCTATCAGTAGTAAATTTAAAACTAATTAGTCATGATTAGGCTGTATGAATAACTAGGAGTATGTTTTTCAGGAGTGGCATTTAAGCTTGCACACTTTCAGATTTTGTTTCTCTTTTTTGGTATGGGGCTATACCTTTCTTATTTTTTCAATCTTCCCTCTTTTCTCTTTTTGTTGTTCTTGTATTTTTGTATTTTTTATTTTTCTTCGGAGACAAAAAATCAACAACTATATAAATGCTTAAAACTGAGCTATATTGACATTCCTATATAACCTATTCTAACATGGAGTATTTAGATCTTCATATGATACAAAAGTGCCAATGTAGCCAGTTGAGTAATGTCATAAAGAAGAAGAAACTTTGGCTGCTTGTTAGAGGTATCCATAGTACATTTTGAAGATTAATCTTCAAAATCAAGACTATCACAGGAGGTGACAGCTTTTCATGTCTCTGGCTCTTGCAAAGGATCCATGCTTGATAATTTGAGCTGGTTGGGACTTTCACACACTTTTCCAAAGGATCAACAAAGAAAATATGAAGGTTCTCTTCTTTTCAGCTCTCCTTGTCTTGTAGATTGTGTGTTTCCAAGACTTTAGCTTTGAGGAATGCGTTGTCAGTATGTGGCTTGGAAGTATCATCATCTTTAACCTGTAAAATAGTAAACAGTGAAATATCTTCTTTCTTTAAATCTATGCTTACTTCTGATATAAATTCAGGTTCTTCGAATGGTAGATTAACATTATTGAATGGAGAAGTCTCTTATTGAAAAGAAAGTATACCCTCAGTAGGATGGTCTTCTATTTGTTTTTCTCCTTCAAATTTTTTCCAGTATATTTTATTGTTTGGGATAGCTGGTCTGAATTTTTCTTGAATTGTATATTGTTTGCTCTCCCAAGGTCTTAGACATGTACTAGCCACAAGGGCTAATCCATTAGCAAAACTGTTTTGGTCTTTAGGAACAAGGATAAGTTGGAAATATTTAAAAGATTTTAATAAATTTATGGTATCCTCCTTGTAGGCTTTAAGTCTGGGATTTCCAACCATGCATTCTTCTTTCACTTGCCTAATTACCAATTCTGCATTTTCGTGAACTGTTATCTTCTGGGCTCCTAGTTTTTTTCAATAAGTGTATCCCTAAGAGAAGTGCCTCATACTCTACTATGTCAGTTGTGCATTGAAAATTCAGTTTGTATGAATAGGCTTCAGAATAATTGTTTCCTGTATTGTAAAGCCATATTCATGCACCTGTATTAGTTTTAGTACATAACCCATCAAAATTCATATTCCAAAGAGGATTAGTTTCATTATTATCATTGATTTCTTTACTATCCTCTTTGTCTCGAGTGCCATTGGATTTTTCTGTGGAATAGGGACGATGTTCATGAATTTCTGGTTTAGATGATGGTTTGGAGGGTAGCTATTTGCTTAGTATTTGATCAATTCATTCTTCTGTCAAAGGAGAGATTTTTCTTTGAGTATAAACAGAAGAAGAGTTGCCCTGTATTTTATGACCAACAAAAGAACTCTCTGCATCTTTACAATAGAGTTCCCTCCGTGAATGAGCAAGAGTATTTGTTTTGCAATAAGTTTCAGAGACTGACTGTTTATTAATGGTCTGATCTATCTCTTCTTCTGTCAACGAGGAAAATATTTCTATGTCCGTTTGAACAGAAGTGAAATGGTTCTCTATCTCTTGTAAAGGTTGATTTTGATGCTGAATGTTCTCTTGAGTCTATTCTAAGGGATCTTGACTTGTGCTTGCAGGAAAACTTTGAGGATTTTCTGTCCTTTCCTCAAAGAACTGCTCACTATTAGTATTCGAAATTTGATTGTGAAGATCTCCTATCAGCATAGTACAAGATATAGGAAGGCAATCAAAAATTTCTTGACATCCTTCCTTATTGATTTCTTTATAAGTTTGCTCATCATTTTCTATAAGGTGTTGATCATAATTCATAACTTGGTCACTGTCTTGATCTTGAGGTGATTGGGCTTGTGTTTGATCAAGGGAAAGCATAGCTCGCTCTAGATCATCCATTTTCATATTAGCCACCAACCTATCCATTCTTTTCCCAAGCATATGCATCATATTTTCCATCATGATTAGAAATTTTCCTTGATTATTTTCTCTGTAATCATGTTCATCATACATGTCTTGTAGTGGTAGAGTTTTCGTTTGGTCAGGGAAAGGCATATGATTTTCTGGATCGCAACTTTTAAATTAGCCATAAACCTATCCACCCTTCTTCCAAGCATGTACATCAACTTTTCCATCATGATCATATGTTTTTCATCTAGGTCTATATCTAAATCCATGTTTGTAAATCAGAAAAAGAGGTCACTGTGTCTGTTCAATCAATTCAAGGTCTTCTACCAGTGGAGTCATTTGGTATTTTGGGAGTTTTAGAGTGTGGAGTCGCCAGGTGGAAAATGTTTAGCTCGTAAGGAGGTAAAATGTTTTATGGTTCCACCACCATGTGTTTCTTGTAGAGCTGCAAGGTTTTCAGGAACTGAATTAGCTCTCAAGGGTGATCTAAAAACAGTTGAAGATTTAATCTTAGGAGACTTCCTAAGGATACTTTCAGGGTTATCAACTATCTCAGGTGGATTTGGGTCAGAGTGGGCTCTAGTATGAATCTTTGTGGGAGCCACTATGCTGTTTTTTTCAAACCCAACTAAACAAGAACAGTTTAACCAAATATTTAAATCTTTAAGAGGTTAACTGATCTTTCAAACAAGAAAATTTTAATCCTAATATCCTCTAACTGAGTTAAAATGATGTTATGACGATAACATGTCTTCCCAGTGGAGTCTTAAGGTCTGTTTAGGATTGTGGAGTCGCCAAGTGGAATTTTTTAGCTCTTTTGGAGGTAAAAGGTTTTATGGTCCACCACCATGTTTATTGAATACCAATCTGAAATATTTTTGGGTTTTTCTGAGATATTTTTCAGTCATGTGGTTTCTAGGAGTGTCCTAAATCTGTTTCAAAACTTAGCTACGGTTATGAGACAAAGACAGTCTACTCTTATGGCTAAGCCAACTGATCCTTCAAGGTTAGATAAGCTCTTATGAGAATCCTAGGGTTTTTCCTATTTTTTCACTGATTCAAACAAGTTTCATCATGATTACCATTACTTGGTAGTGCTTGAAGAGGGCTGCTTTTACTCACTGCACCATGTTTCTTGAATCAAGGGTTTTATGAGGCCTATGGTGTACTTAAACTATCATTCAACTCAGAATTCCCCAGCGGAGTCGTTAGAAGATGGTAGCTACTGGTGGCTCAGCTGGCCAATATGCCAAATGTTTAGTGAGTAAAGGGGTTTCTGAGAAATTTTAAAATATCCAACAAGAAAATAACTCAGTCCCCAGCAGAGTCACCAGCCATTAGATCAAGGATTGGACGACTGAGATTAAATCTGAGGAAGGCAGGACCCAGAGGGGGCGGGCCTGTCGGGATTAATCTGGGCCGTTAGATGTAAGGCTCAGCGGTCAGGATTGAATCTGGAGCTTAAACGAAATAATATACAGGCGGAGAAAGTGTGAAGAAGGACCATTGATTTGTAGAGATCAACGACCGGGATTTGGCCTAAAACATTATGAAGCGGGTATGTGATTTTTAAACCGACGTCAGGAAATGTAATCTAGATTGTCTGATCTGGATATGTGGACGACCCAGATGCAATCGGAGGGGGGAGAACTTGAATGGTGTCGATGCGATTGGTTGAGGGTCGTCAATCTGCTGATTAGATCAACGGTGGAGGATGGATCGGGGGAATGGCCAATCGGAGGGGAGGTAATAAAATATTAACGTGCCCAATGAATTTTTCCTGATGCAATGTAGCGCTAGCCGTCTGATTGGCCTAGGATCAATGGCGGAGAAAAGCTTCGACCAATGAATGAGCAGGAACCATTATATTATATGAAAACCCAGAATTGAGAAAAAATACCAAGGTTTTATGGCTTGGGGTGGGTTATATATATGAAATGGCTTTGCACCCGCTTGTGAGGCCATTGGTTTATATGGAAAGTAATAGGCCCAGGGCTTTATACATAAGGGCCAATCGCATCGGAAGGAAAGGTCGGGCTTTTCAATATTCCCATTTGAATTTCTCTGATGCGATTAGCGCTTCGGGACTTTAACTCTTGGTCTCAGAGTAGGTTTATATGGAGAGAAGCAGAAGGCAGGGGTTTATACAATGGGGCTCAATCGCATCGGAGCTTTGATGCAGGGCTTTTCAATCTACCCATTTATATTAAAAAACATTGTTATGGCGGGTTTAGACCAAAACTTAGGAAAAGTGGGTTTTGAATTTACAAAGATAAATGAGCATCGGGAAAGGTTTATTCACAAGGTTTAAGTGCCAGATGCGGGCTCTGTGGTTATATGAAACAGTGATAGGATTGGGGCCATGTAATAAAGGGTCAATCGCATCAGATGTCTTAATAAAGCAAAAAGACTTGCGTTCTTTGTTTTGTTCCAATGCGATAAGCACTTGGGACCCTTAGCACTTGGTTCTAGCACTGGGGCACATGTGGGGAAGTGGTTAGGACTTAGCCCAAAGGGGCTTAAGCGCATAGTCAAAAACACTTATTTTTTATGAAATTTTTCATAGTTTTCGATGGATTTGGGGGTTTCGGCAAAGTTTAAAAAGTGAGTTTTAAACTTTGTAAAGAGGATCTTATAAAGGGGAAATGGATAAAAATGGAAAATAGAGGAAATTCATGGGAAACAAAAGGGTTAAAAATGAAGGTTAGTTTGAAGTGAAAGGAGGGGAGAAATGGCGTTTTGCAGCAGTCTTTTCTCCATGAAATCAGCAAGATTTCAGAGTTTAACATGGAAAAAGCATCGAATATTTTAAACAAAGGGCATGATGTCTTCATGAGTCTTCAAGAGATAACATTTTTAGCAACAAAATTTTTTCTTGAAGGATCCAAAAAATGATTTAGCCACCTTTTGATATAACAAATTTTATAGGTGGCTAACAGTGGCTCCACTTGGGGATGGTGCCTTCTTGAAGACATCAAGAACTTCATACTTGCATTCTCTGGGAGGCTGTTTAGTGCCTTATCCATTGGACTGCCTTTCCTTTATTTGAATGATCTTCTTTTGCTCTGAAAATATTTAGCAGTCATGAAAAATACTGGATCTTCATTAACAAGCTTTCTACCTACCCAATCCTAGTGATCTAACATTTTTTCTTCTTTAGAGTGCACTTGGATTGGAAAAATATTTACAAGATTTTATTGTTTTTAAATCAAAAAACCTAATCTATTTCTACTTCTTATTTCTCCATGAACTTAGATTGAACAGTTGAGCTCATATGCTTCTCTACCTAATCTACTAATTTGTTAGGATTTAAACAGTCTAACAGCTTTTTATTCACTAATTTCTAAAACAGAAATTTAAAAGCATACAAGTTAGGATTGAACAGTCTAACTTGTTGCTGATCCATGGCATAAAAGCAAGCTGCACATAGATATTATTTTACAGAAAATTAAACCAAAATGTAAAGCCTAAGATCTGAAAGTTTTGAGCATGGCCTTCTCTTTTGTTTAGCTCTATTTTTTAGTTTATTCAAGTTGTTTTTGCTTGTTATCTGGTTCAGATTTTGAGCTGATTAGAACAAATTTTACCTTCTGTTTTTTACTCTAGAAATAAACAGATTTGAGTCACTTATTTTGAAAACGTAGGTTCAGATGTTGAGCTTGTTTGAACCTTCAATTTCTATCCTAATCTTCCTAACTGATATGCCCAGATTAAGCTGTTTGGAAAATTGAAATCACTAACCTATCAACAGTAAATTTAAAAATAATTAGTCATGATTAGGCTGTATGAATAACTAGGAGTGTTTTTTTCAGGAGTGGCATTTAAGCTTGCACACTTTCAGATTTTGTTTCTATTTTTTGGTATGGGGCTATACCTTTCTTATTTTTGCAATCTGCCCTCTTTTCTCTTTTTGTTGTTCTTGTATTTTTGTATTTTTTGTTTTTCTTTGGAGACAAAAAATAAACAACTATATAAATGCTTAAAACTGAGCTATATTGACATTCCTATCTAACCTATTCTAACATGGAGTATTTACATCTTCATATGATACAAAAGTGCCAATGTAGCCAGTTGAGTAATGTCATAAAGAAGAAGAAACGTTGGCTGCTTGTTAGAGGTATCCATCGTACATTTTGAAAATTAATCTTCAAAATCAAGACTATCACAGGAGGTGATAGCTTTTCATGTCTCTAGCTCTTGCAAAGGATCCATGCTTGATCATTTGAGCTGGTTGGGACTTCCACACACTTTTCCAAAGGATCAACAAAGAAAAGATGAAGGTTCTCTTCTTTTCGGCTCACCATGTCTGGTAGATTGAGTGTTTTCAAGACTTCAGATTTGAGGACTGTGTTCTCAATATGTGGCTTGGAAGTATCATCATCCTTAACCTGTAAAATAGTAAACAGTGAAATATCTTCTTTCTTTAAATCTATGCTTACTTCTGATTTAAATCCAGGTTCTTCGAATGGCACATTAACATTATTGAATGGAGAAGTCTCTTCTTGAAAAGAAAGTATATCCTCAGTAGGATGGTCTGCTATCTGTTTTTCTCCTTCAAAGTTTTGCTAGTATATTTTATTGTTTGGGACAGCTGGTCTGAATGTTTCTTGAATTGTATATTTTTTGTGTGCCCAAGGTCTTAGACATGTACTAGCCACAAGGGCTAATCCATTAGCAAAACTGTTTTGGTATTTAGGAACAAGGATACGTTGGAAATCTTTAAAATATTTGAATAAATCTATGGTATCATCCTTGTAGGCTTTAAGTCTGGGATGTTCAACCATGCATTCTTCTTTCACTTGCCTAATTACCAATTCTACATTTCTGTGAACTGTTATCTTATGGGCTCCTAGTTTTTTCAATAAGTGTAGCCCTAAAAGAAGTACCTCATACTCTACTATGTCAGTTGTGAATTGAAAATTTAGTTTGTATGAATAAGCTTCAGAATAATTGTTTCCTATATTGTAAAGCCATATTCCTTCACGTGCATTAGTTTTAGTACATAACCCATCAAAATTCATATTCCAAAGTGGACTAGTTTCATTATTATCATTGATTTCTTTACTATCCTCTTTGTCTCGAGTGCCATTGGATTTTTCTATGGAATAGGCACCATGTTCATGAATGTCTGGTTTAGATGATGGTTTGGAGGGTAGATGTCTGCTTAGTATTTGATCAATTCGTTCTTCTGTCAAAGGAGAGATTCTTCTTTGAGTATAAACAGAAGAAGAGCTGCCCTGTATTTTATGACCAACAAAAGAACTCTTTGCATATTTACAACAGAGTTCTCTTCATGAATGAGCAAGAGTATTTGTTTTGCAATAAATTTCAGAGACTGACTGCTTATTAATGGTCTGATCTATCTCTTCTTCTGTCAACAAGGAAAATATTTCCATGTCCCTTTTAACAGAAGTACAACAGTTCTTTGTCTCTTATAAATGCTGATTTTGAGGTTGGATGTTCTCTTGAGCCTCTTCTAGTGGATCTTGACTTGTGCTTGCAGGAAAACTTTGAGGATTTTCTGTCATTTCCTCAAAGCACTGCTCACTATTAGTATTCGAAATTTGATTGTGAAGATCTCCTATCGGCATAGTACAAGATATAGGAAGACAATCAAAAATTTCTTGACATCCTTCTTTATTACTTTCTTTATAAGTTTGCTTATCATTTTCTATAAGGTGTTGATCATAATTCATAGCTTGGTCACTGTCTTGATCTTGAGGTGATTGGGCTTGTGTTTGATCAAGGGAAAGCATAGCTCGCTCTAGATCATCCATTTTCATATTAGCCATCAACCTATCCATTCTTTTCCCAAGCATGTGCATCATATTTTCCATCATGATTAGAAATTTTCCTTGATTATTTTCTTTGTAATCATGTTCATCATACATGTCTTGTAGTGGTAGAGTTTGCGTTTGCTCAGGGAAAGGCATATGATTTTCTGGATCACTAACGTTTAAATTAGCCATAAACCTATCCACCCTTCTTCCAAGCATGTATATCAACTTTTCCATCATGATCATATGTTTGTCATTTGGGTCTATATCTAAATCCATGTTTGTAAATTAGAAAAAGAGGTCACTATGTCTCTTCAATCATTTGAAGGTCTTCTACCAGTGGAGTCATTTGGTATTTTGGGAGTTTCAGAGTGTGGAGTCGCCAGGTGGAAAATTTTTAGCTCGTAAGGAGGTAAAATGTTTTATGGTTCCACCACCATGTGTTTCTTGTAGAGCTGCAAGGTTTTCAAGAACTGAAATAGCTCTCAAGGGTGATCTGAAAACAGTTGAAAATTTAATGTTAGGAGACTTCTTAAGGATACTTTCAAGGTTATCAACTATCTCAGGTGGATTTGGGTCAGAGTGGGCTCTAGTATGAATCTTTTTAGGAGCCACTATGCTGTGTTTTTTAGACCCAACTAAACAAGAATAGTTTAACCAGATATTACAATATTTAAGAGGTTAACTGATCTATCAAACAAGAAAATTTTAATCCTAAAATCCTCTAATTGAGTTAAAATGATGTTATGATAATAACAGGTCTTCCCAATGGAGTCTTAAGGTCTGTGAGGATTGTGGAGTCACCAAGTGGAATTTTTTATCTCTTTTGGAGGTAAAGGGTTTTATGGTCCACCACCATGTTTATTGAATATCAATCTGAAATATTTTTGGGTTTTTCTGAGCTATTTTTCAGTCCTGTGGTTTCTAGGAGTGTCCTAAATCTGTTTCAAAACTTAGCTATGGTTATGAGACAAAGACAATCTACTCTTATGGCTAAGCCAGCTGATCCTTCAAGGTTAGATAAGATCTTATGAGAATCCTAGGGTTTTCCCTAGTTTGTCACTGATTCAAACAAGTTTCATCATGATTACCGTTACTTTGTAGTGCTTGAAGAGGGTTGCTTTTACTCACTGCACCATGTTTCTTGAATCAAGGGTTTTCTGAGGCCTATGATATACTTAAACTATCATTCAACTCGAAATTGCAGTATGAAGATGGTAGTTGTTGGTGGCTGGTGGCCAATATGGCCAAATGTTTAGTGAGTAAAGGGGTTTCTGAGATATTTTAAAATATCCAACAAAAAAATAACTCATTCCCTAGCAGAGTAGCCAGAAGATGTTATTGCTGGTGGCTCAGCTGGTTAATATAGAAAATTTTCTTTGAAACAAATTTATGATATCCTCTGATTACCCTAAAATGAAAATTACTCAGAAATTTCCCCAGTGGAGTCACCAGAAATGTTGGCACCCTGAAATCAGTAAGATTGGCAAAAGTCTGACTGTAGGGAGAACATCGTTTCAACCACTTTGGGATTCTAGGATCTAGCCCTCCTGAATCTGGAGAAGTATCTCTCCAATAAGTGAAAAGATGGATTTATCTTTAAAGCTTTTGGGTAATGATATTAGGCTAGTTATGAAGGCCAAGGGTTTTGTTTGTTTTTGGATGGTTGAGCATGACTATTATTTGAGGGAAAGTCCTAAATGGAAAGAGTTTCAAAGGTGTGAAGTTGCAAGCAATCAGAACAAGCTTTGGCCAAAAAGACAGATAATCACTGGTTTTAGTCCATTGGGCTATGGAGTCATAATAGGGTTTAATTGAAACAACAAGGGGCAAGAGTGGTCCATGGGGCAAGTCATCTACGTCTAAGGATCTCTTTGAAGTTGATTTTATGGAATGAAATGATACAACAAGAAGGGGAATTAAACAAATTAAGAACAAAGAGCAACCTAGGATCTGGTAAGTACTTTGAAACTATCCAGCCTTTGACATACACTTAAGAAAGACATAAAAGTAATCTAAGATCTGGTAAGTACTTCGAAACTCGCCAGCTTTTGATATAATTTCAATAGAAAACATTTAAAACAAAGGGAAACTTTTAAAGCAACTGTTGGAGAAGAAACTAGCAAGCAGGGCTCACCACAAACCTCTCCTACCTATACTTTACTTGGTAAACTTTCAAGACAAGAACATAAGATAACAAATAATGGTCTACGATTTGGTAAGTACTTTGAAATGAGCCAGCTTTCAACACACTCTTAGGGAAACTTTCAGACAGTCTTTGGGGATAAAACGAGGACCAGGGCTCACCATATCTTCCATAGTTCATCTCTACTTAACATAAACTGAAAATAACATTCAAGAATAACAATTAGCTTAGACAGTAGGATGAGGGAACCCTAGCATTCCTAACTGCTTGAACTGAATTGAATCATTCCTAAATAACACAATTTGGAAGAAAACATATAGATAAAGCTTATCAGTCAGAGAAGGGTACTGATAGACAGTAAATCCTAACTCTATGCTTGTTGTTCTTTAGCAGAGAAGATGGAAAAAGTGAAAACACAAATAAAATAACGATTTACAATAAGAAATAACATCACCGTCGACATAGACCAGGATCCCATAAATCAACTTGTATTGATGCTTCAAACCAGTTACAGCTTCAAGTCCAGTGTTTTAGTTTAGCAATCATCTTCATTTCTCAGCCTAACCATTCTATCACAAGAAGAGCTTCAAGAGCCTGTGAACACTATTTGCAAGTAGAGGTCTGAAGCTCAAGTATATTTCAAAGTTTAGCAACAAACATTTACAATGGACTCCTCAATAACATTCTATAGAAGGATGAGGAGGTCAAAAGCGAGAAAATATATCCTGAGTTCAATTAATACAGTTAATGCTTCTCGGCCTTTGAGGGGCTCAATGGAGAAGTTTACAGATATTTCCTCTGTATTAAATGTTTTACATTAAGAATTTAAGCTTGGTGCAATGATTTTGTTGACTTTAAGGCTCTGTGTCATCTCTGTAATAACTCTTTTTGGCGTGAAATAATTGCTTGGCTATATTGAGGAAAATATCCTCTGTTCTGGTCATTACTCGGCCTCTGTTGAATGCTGTGAAGCTACAAGTGGAATTAGGTAGCTGAGAGGAATCAATTAGCCTCTGATGTGGTAGTGGAGGCATCCTCTGTCTGATAAATATCCCTTATTTTCCTTTAACTGTGTTTAATTTAGTCGATTAGGCTTTTGATTATGGATCTTAGCCGTAATCCACCGAATCCGTGATTCATCCTTCAATTCTTCAGTTCTGTTGTGATCAGGTCTTCGACACTGATACTCTTTGTTTTCTTCATGTTTCACTGTGTCTTGTTGATGTGCAGGTGCCACAGAGTTCTCATATGGCATCAGTGCTCATGATGCATTGACGAAACGTGATGTTAAACCCTGTGGAATGATTCTTCTTTATGCACAAAGGCATGGGGGATCGTCATCCCCGGCCTTAGGTTTTCCTTTAATATAATGGAAAAACCATTTAAAACCTGCAAAATACACAAAAATGTTATAAAATCCTGCGTATTGGGGAAAACTGCTTTGGAGGTCGTGGTTAGGAGCATGGCCATTGGAAGACAGCATCCAACGGTGGAGATTGTGCGTAGAAGTCAAAAGGAGAGCAGTGAACAATTAAGTCAGAACCATTGATCCATGTCGAATCGACGGTCGAGATTTTTTGTGGACATACAAAGAGAATGAGTCACTTTATAATAAAAAAGTGGAAAATGCGAAGAAATACAAAGGAAATAGGTTAAAATACCCTTTGGCGGAGAAAAAGTATTGAAATGCAATTTGGGGTTTCTGAATGGTCGTGGGCTGTTAGATCAGTTCGACCTTAGGAGATCAATAGTCAGGATGATCAATGAAGGCCCTTGGTGAATGGGCGAAGGGCGATAGTATATGGCCAGATTAGATCTCAGTTGTTGATCTGCAGAGATCAACGGCAAGGAGTGCATGTGATAAAACATAATATAAAATGAGGGAAGGCAGTTTCGGAGGGCAAAACTGTTGGTTTCGCGTGGCCAAAAGGGAGAAAGGTGGTTTCACCTTGTTGAATGCAATATGCATTAGAAGGTGACATGTGGAATTTGAATACTGCCCATATCACGTAGCCCTTGGGAAATTAACCTTCACGCTTGAAGTTATGCGAAAACGCGCGTCGACCGTTGGATCTGAGGTCTTAGATCGGACGGCAGGGATTGAACGTGAAAATGGCAAGATGCGCGGGCATAATCAGGAAGGGTGGTTTCAATCTAAGCCGTTGGATCAAGGATTGGACGGCTAAGATTAAATCTGAGCAAGGCAGGACCCATAAGAGGCGGGCCTGTCGGGATTAATCTGGGCCGTTAGATGTAAGGATCAATGGTCAGGATTGAATCTGGAGCTTAAACGAAATAATATACAGGTGGAGAAAGGGTGAAGAAGGACCATTGATCTCCAGAGATAATGACCGGGATTTTGCCTAAAACATTATGAAGCAGGTATGTGATTTTTAAACTGAAGTCGGGAAATGTAATCTGGACCTTCCGATCTGGATACGTGGACAACCTAGATGCAATCGGAGGCATGCGATCGGCGGGGGGGAGAACTTGAATGGCGCCGATGCGATTGGTTGAGGGCCGTCGATCTACTGATTAGATCGATGGTGGAGGATGGATCAGGGGAATGGCCAATCTAAGGGAAGGTAATAAAATATTAACGCACCCAATGAATTTTTCTCGATGCGATGTAGCGCCAGCCGTCTGATTGGCCCAGGATCAACGGCGGAGAAAAGCTCTGACCAATGAATGAGTGGGGACAATTATATTATATGAAAACCCAGGATTTAGCGAAAATACAAAGGTTTTATGGCTTGGGGTGGGTTATATATATGAAATTACTTGGCACCCGCTTGCGGGGCCGTTGCTTTATATGGAAATTAATAGGCCCATGGCTTTATACGTAAGGGCCAATCGCATCGGAAGGAAAGGTCGGGCTTTTCAATCTACCCATTTGAATTTCTCTGATGCGATTAGCACTTTGGGACTTTAACTCCTGGTCCCGAGAGTAGGTTTATATGGAGAGAAGCAGAAGGAGAGGTTTATACAATGGGGCTCAATCACATCGAAACTTTGATACGTGGCTTTTCAATCTACCCATTTATATTAAAAAACATTGCTCTGGCGGGTTTATACCAAAACTTAGGAAAAGTGGGTTTTTGAATTTACAAAGATAAATGAGCATCGGGAAAGGTTTATTCACAAGGTTTAAGCGCCAGATGCGGGCTCTGTGGTTATATGAAACAGTGATAGGATCGGGGCCATGTAATAAAGGGCCAATTGCATCAGAAGTCTTAATAAAGCAAAAAGACTTGCGTTCTTTGTTTTGTTCTGATGCGATAAGCGCTTGGGACCCTTAGCACTTGGTTCTAGTGCTGGGGCACATGTGGGGAAGTGGTTAGGACTTAGCCCAAAGGGGCTTAAGCACATAGTTAAAAACACTTATTTTTTATGAAATATTTCACAGTTTTCAATGGATTTGGGGGTTTCGGAAAAGTTTAAAAGTGAGTTTTAAACTTTGTAAAGAGTATCTTATAAAGGGGAAATGGAGAAAAATGGAAAATAGAGGAAATTCATGGGGAACAAAAGGGTTAAAAATGAAGGTTAGTTTGAATTGAAAGGAAGGGAGAAATGGTGTTTTGCAGCAGTCTTTTCTCCATGAAATCAGCAGAATTTCAGAGTTTAACATGGAAACAGCAGCGAAGATTTTAAACAAAGGGCATGATGTCTTCATGAGTCTTCAAGAGATAACATTTTTAGCAATAAACTTGTTTCTTGAAGGCTCGAAAAAATGATTAAGCCACCTTTTGATATAACAAATTTTATAGGTGGCTAATAGTGGCTCCACTTGGTGATGGTGCCTTCTTGAAGGCATCAAGAACTTCAGACTTGCATTCTCTGGGATTTTGTTCAGTGATTTATCCATTGGACTACCTTTCCTTTATTTGAATTATCTTCTTTTGCTCTGAAAATATTTAGCAGTCATGAAAAATACTGGATCTTCATTAAAAAGCTTTCTACCTACCCAATCCTACTGATCTAACATTTTTTCTTCTTTAGAGTGCACTTGGATTGGAAAACTCTTTATAACATTTTATTCTTTTGAAAGAAAAAAACCTAATCTATCTCTACTTCTTATTTATCCATGAACTCAGATTAAACAGTTGAGATCATATGCTTCTCTACCTAATCTACTACTCTTTTAGGATTTAAACAGTCTAACCGATTTTAATTCACTAATTTCTAAAACAGAAATTTAAAAGCATACAAGTCAGGATTGAATAGTCTAACTTGTTGTTGATCCATGGCATAAAAAACAAGCTGCACATAGATATTATTTTACATAAAATTAAACCAAAATGGAAGGCTTAAGATTTGAAAGTTTTGAGCATGGCCTTCTCTTTTCTTCGGCTTAATTTTTGAGTTTATTCGAGTTGTTTTTGCTTGTTATCTAGTTCATATTTTGAGCTAATTAGAACCAGTTTTACCTTCTGTTTTTTACTCCAGAAATAAACAGATTTGAGTCACTTCTTTTGAAAACTTAGGTTCAGATTTTGAGCTTGTTTGTACCTTCAATTTCTATCCTAATCTTCCTAACTGATACGCCAAGATTAAGGTGTTTGGAAAATTGAATTCACTAACCTATCAGTAGTAAATTTAAAACTAATTAGTCATGATTAGGCTGTATGAATAACTAGGAGTATGTTTTTCAGGAGTGGCATTTAAGCTTGCACACTTTCAGATTTTGTTTCTCTTTTTTGGTATGGGGCTATACCTTTCTTATTTTTTCAATCTTCCCTCTTTTCTCTTTTTGTTGTTCTTGTATTTTTGTATTTTTTATTTTTCTTCGGAGACAAAAAATCAACAACTATATAAATGCTTAAAACTGAGCTATATTGACATTCCTATATAACCTATTCTAACATGGAGTATTTAGATCTTCATATGATACAAAAGTGCCAATGTAGCCAGTTGAGTAATGTCATAAAGAAGAAGAAACTTTGGCTGCTTGTTAGAGGTATCCATAGTACATTTTGAAGATTAATCTTCAAAATCAAGACTATCACAGGAGGTGACAGCTTTTCATGTCTCTGGCTCTTGCAAAGGATCCATGCTTGATAATTTGAGCCGGTTGGGACTTCCACACAATTTTCCAAAGGATCAACAAAGAAAAGATGAAGGTTCTCTTCTTTTCGGCTCTCCATGTCTGGTAGATTGTGTGTTTCCAAGACTTCAGCTTTGAGGACTGCGTTGTCAATATGTGGCTTGGAAGTATCATCATCCTTAACCTGTAAAATAGTAAACAGTGAAATATCTTCTTTCTTTAAATCTATGCTTACTTCTGATATAAATTCAGGTTCTTCGAATGGCAGATTAAAATTATTGAATGGAGAAGTATCTTCTTGAAAAGAAAGTGTATCATCAGTAGGATGGTTTGCTATTTGTTTTTCTCCTACAAATTTTTGCCAGTATCTTTTATTGTTTGGGACAGCTGGTCTGATTTTTTTTTGAATTGTATATTGTTTGCTCTCCCAAGGTCTTAGACATGTACTAGCCACAAGGGCTAATCCATTATCAAAACTGTTTTGGTCTTTAGGAACAAGGATAAGTTGGAAATCTTTAAAATATTTTAATAAATCTATGGTATCATCCTTGTAGTCTTTAAGTCTGGGATGTTCAACCATGAATTCTTCTTTCACTTGCCTAATTACCAATTCTGCATTTCCGTGAACTGTTATCTTCTGGGCTCCTAGTTTTTTCAATAAGTGTAGCCCTAAGAGAAGTGCCTCATACTCTACTATGTCAGTTGTGCATTGAAAATTCAGTTTGTATGAATAGGCTTCAAAATAATATTTTCCTATATTGTAAAGCCATATTCCTGCACCTGCATTAGTTTTAGTACATAACCCATCAAAATTCATATTCCAAAGAGGACTAGTTTCATTATTATCATTGATTTCTTTACTATCCTCTTTGTCTTGAGTGCCATTGGATTGTTATGTGGAATAGGAACCATGTTCATGAATGTCTGGTTTAGATGATGGTTTGGAGCGTAGCTGTTTGCTTAGTATTTGATCAATTCGTTCTTCTGTCAAAGGAGAGATTTTTCTTTGAGTATAAACATAAGAAGAGTTGCCCTGTATTTTATGACCAACAAAAGAACTCTCTATATCTTTACAATAGAGTTCTCTTCATGAATGATCAAGAGTATTTGTTTTTCAATAAGTTTCAGATTGACTATTTATTAATGGTCTAATCTATCTCTTCTTCTGTCAACGAGGAAAATATTTCTATGTCCCTTTGAACAGAAGTACAACGGTTCTCTGTCTCTTGTAAAGGCTGATTTTGAGGCTGGATGTTCTCTTGAGCCTCTTCTAGGGGATCTTGACTTGTGCTTGCAGGACAAATTTGAGGATTTTCTGTTGTTTCCTCAAAGCACTACTCACTATTAGTATTCGAAATTTGATCGTGAAGATCTCCTATTGGCATAGTACAAGATATAGGAAGGCAATCAAAAATTTCTTGATAGCCTTCTTTATTGCTTTCTTTATAAGTTTGCTCATCATTTTCTATAATGTGTTGATCATAATTCATAGCTTGGTCACTGTCTTGATCTTGAGGTTATTGGGCTTATGTTTGATCAAGGAAAAGCATAGATCGCTCTAGATCATCCATTTTCATATTAGCTATCAACCTATCCATTCTTTTCCCAAGCATATGCATCATCTTTTCCATCATGATTAGAAATTTTCCTTGATTATTTTCTCTGTAATCATGTTCATCATACATGTATTTTAGTGGTAGAGTTTTGCCCAGGGAAAGGCATATGATTTTCTGGATCACCAACATTTAAATTAGCCATAAACCTATCCACCCTTCTTCCAAGCATGTACATCAACTTTTCCATCATGATCATATGTTTGTCATCTGGGTCTATATCTAAATCCATGTTTGTAAATTAGAAAAATAGGTCACTGTGACTGTTCAATCAGTTCAAGGTCTTCTACCAATGGAGTCATTTGGTATTTTGGGAGTTTCAGAGTGTGGAGTCGCCAGGTGGAAAAGTTTTAGCTCGTAAGGAGGTAAAATGTTTTATGGTTCCACCACCATGTGTTTCTTGTAGAGCTGCAAGTTTTTCAAGAACTGAATTAGCTCTCAAGGGTGATCTGAAAACAATTGAAAATTTAATCTTAGGAGACTTCCTAAGGATACTTTCAGGGTTATCAATTATTTCAGGTGGATTTGGGTTAGAGTGGGTTCTAGTATGAATCTTTTTAGGAGCCACTATGTTGTGTTTTTCAGAACCAACTAAACAAGAACAGTTTAACCAGATATGACAATCTTTAAAAGGTTAACTGATCTTTCAAACAAGAAAATTTTAATCCTAAAATCCTCTAACAGAGTTAAAATGATGTTATGACGATAACAGGTCTTCCCAGTGGAGTCTTAAGGTCTGTTTAGGATTGTGGAGTCACCAAGTGGAAGTTTTTAGCTCTTTTGGAGGTAAAAGGTTTTATGGTCCACCACCATGTTTATTAGATACCAATCTGAAATATTTTTGGGTTTTCTGAGTTATTTTTTAGTCCTATTGGTTGTTAAGAGTGTCCTAAATCTGTTTCAAAACTTAGCTATGGTTATGAGACAAAAATATTCTACTCTTATGGCTAAGCCAGCTGATCCTTCAAGGTTAGATAAACTCTTATGATAATCCTAGGGTTTGCCTAGTTTGTCACTGATTCAAACAAGTTTCATCATGATTACCGTTTGCTTGGTAGTGCTTGAATAGGGCTAATTTTACTCACTGCACCATGTTTCTTGAATCAAGGGTTTTCTGAGGCCAATGGTGTACTTAAACTGTCATTCAACTCAGAACTCCCCAGTGGAGTCCCCAGAAGATGGTAGCTGCTGGTGGCTCAGCTGGCCAATATGCCAAATGTTTAGTGAGTAAAGGGGTTTTTGAGATATTTTAAAATATCCAACAAGAAAATAACTCATTCCCTAGCGGAGTCGCCAGAAGATGTTACTGCTGGTGGCTCAGTTGGTTAATATATAAAATGTTCTTTGAAACAAATTTCTGATATCCTATGATTACCTTAAAATGAAAATTACTCAAAAATTTCCCCAGCGGAGTCGCCAAAAGATGTTAGCTCCCTGTAATTAGCAAGATTAGAAAAGTCCAACTGCAGGGAGAACACTATTTCAACCACTTTGGGATTCTAGGACCTAGCCCTCTTGAATCCGAAGAGGGATCTCTCCTAACAAGTGCAAAGATGGACTTATCTTTAAAAGCTTTTGGGTAATGATATTAAGCTAGTTATGAAGTTCGAGGGTTTTTGTTTGTTTTTGGATGGTTGAGCATGATTATTATTTAAGTGGAAAGTTCTAAATGGAAAGAGTTTCAAAGGTGTGAAGTTGCAAGCAATTAGAACAAGCTTTGGCTGGGAGATAGATATAACGCTGGTTTTTAGTCCATTGGGCTATGGATTCATAATAGGATTTAATTGAAACAACAAGGTTCAAGAGTGGTCCATGGGGCAAGTCATCTATGTCTAATGATCTCTTTAAAGTTGATTTTATGGAATGAAATGATACAAAAAGAAGGGGAATTAAACAAATGAAGAACAAAGAGCAGCCTAAGATCAGGTAAGTACTTTGAAACTATCCTGCTTTTAACATACACTTAAGAAAGACATAAAAGTAATCTAAGATTTCGTAAGTACTTTGAAACTAGCCAGCTTTTGATGCAATTTCAATGGAAAAACACTTTAAACACAAAGGGAAACTTTAAAAGCAACTGTTGGAGAAGAAACTAGAGGGCAGGGCTAACCATAGACCTCCCTAGCTCTGCTTTACTTGGTATACTTTCAAGACGAACACATGAGATAACAAGGAATAGTCTAAGATCAGGTAAGGAATTTGAACCTAGCCTGCTTTCAACACATTCTTAGGGAAAATTTCAGATAGTTTTTGGGGATAAAACTAAAGGAAAGGGCTCACCATTACTTCCTCAGTTCATCTCTACTTAACATAAACTGAAAATAACATTCAAGAAAAATATTAGCTTAGACAGTAGGACGAGGGAACGCCAGCATTCCTAACTGCTTAAACTGACTTAAATCATTCCTAAACAACACAAATTGGAAGAAAACATGTAGATAAAGCTTATCTGTCAAAGAAGGGTACTGATATACAGTAAATCCTAACTCTATGCTTGTTGTTCTTTATCAGAGAAGATGGACAAAGCAAAAACAAGAATAAAATAAAAATTTACAATAAGAAATAACATCACTGTCGACATAGACCAGGATCCCAGAAATCAGCTTATATTGATGCTTGAAACCAGTTACAATCTTCAAGTCCAATGTTTTAGTTCATCAATCATCTTCACTTCTCATCCTAACTATTCTATCACAAACAGAGCTTCAAGAGCCTTTGAACACTATTTACAATTAGAAGTTTTGAGCACTAGTATATTTCAAAGTTCTGCAACCCACATTTACAATGGACTCCTCAATAATATTTTATAGAAGGATGAGGAGGTTGAAAGATAGAAAAGATCTTCTTAGTTCAATTAATACAGTTAATGTTTCTCGGCCTTTGAGGGGCTCAATGGAGAAGTTTACATATATTTCCTCTGTATTAAATGTTTTACATTAATAATTTAAGCTCAGTGGGATGATTTTGTTGACTTTAAGGCTTTGTGTCATCTCTGTAATAACTCTGTTTGGCGTGAAATAACTGCTCGGCCGTATTGAGGAAAATATCCTTTGTTCTAGTCATTACTCGACCTCTGTTGAATGCTGTGAGGCTACAAGTGGAATTAGGTAGCTGAGAGGAATCAATTAGCCTTTGATGTGGCAGTGGAGGCATCCTCTGTCTGATAAATATCCTTGATTTGCCTTTAACTATGTTTAATTTAGTGGATTAGGATTTTGATTATGGATCTTAGTTGTAATCCACCGAATTTATGATTCATCCTTCAATTCTTCAGTTCTGTTGTGATCAGGTCTTCAACACTGATACTCTCTGTTTTCTTCATGTTTCACTGTGTCTTGTTGATGTGCAGGTGCCACAGACGGCTCATATGGCATCAGTGCTCATGATGCACTGAAAAAACGTGATGTTAAGCCCTGTGGAATGATTCTTCTTTATGCACAAAGGTGTGGGGGATCGTCATCCCCGGCCTTAGGTTTTCCTTTAATATAATGGAAAAACCATTTAAAACCTGCAAAATACACAAAAATGTTATAAAATCTTGTGTATTGGGGAAAAATGCTTTGGAGTCGTGGTTAGGAGCATGGCCATTGGAAGACAGCATCCAACGGTGGAGATTGTGCGTAGAAGTCAAAATGTGAGTGGTGAAGAATTAAGTCAGAACCATTGATCCATGTCGAATCGACGATCGACATTGGTTGTGGACATACAAAGCGAATGAGTCAATTTATAATAACAAATCGGAAAATGCAAAGAAATACAAAGGAAATAGGTTAAAATACCCTTTGGCAGAGAAAAAGTATTGAAATGGAATTCGGGGTTTCGGAATGGTCGTGGGCCATTAGATCAGTTCGGCCTTAGGAGATCAACGGTCAGGATGATCAATGAAGGCCCTTGGTGAATGGGCGGAGGGCGATAGTATATGGCCAGATTAGATCTGAGCCGTTGATCTGCAGAGATCAACGGCGGGGAGTGCACGCGATAAAACATAATATAAAATGAGGGAAGAAAGTTTCGAAGGGAAAAAAAACTAGTTTCGTGTGGCCAAAAGGGAGAAAGGTGGTTTCACCTTGTTGAACGCGATATGCGTTAGAAGGTGACACGTGGAATTTGAATACCACCCATATCGTGCAGCCCTTGGGAAATTAACCTTCGTGCTTAAAGTTATGTGAAAATGCACGTCGACCGTTGGATTTGAGGTCTTAGATCGGATGACAGGGATTGAGCGTGAAAATGGCAAGATGCGCGGGCATAAGCAGGAAGGGTGGTTTCAATCTGAGCCATTGGATCAAGGATTGGACGGCTGAGATTAAATCTAAGGAAGGCAGGACCCACAGGACGTGGGCCTGTCAGGATTAATCTGTGCCGTTAGATGTAAGGATCAACGGTCAGGATTGAATCTGAAGTTTAAACGAAATAATATACATGCGGAGAAAGGGTGAAGAAGGACCATTGATCTACAGAGATCAACGGCCAGGATTTGGCCTAAAAAATTATGAAGCAGGTACATAATTTTTAAACCGAAGTCGGGAAATGCAATCTGGACCGTCTGACCTGGACACGTGGACAACCCAGATGCAATCGGAGGCATGCGATCGGTGGGGGGAGAACTTGAATGGCGCCGATGCGATTGGTTGAGGGCCGTCAATCTGCTGATTAGATTGAAGATGGAGGATGGATCGGGGGAATGGCCAATCAGAGGGGAGGTAATAAAATATTAACGTGCCCAATGAATTTTTCCCGATGCGATGTAGCGCCAGCCGTCTAATTGGCCTAGGATCAACGGCGGAGAAAAGCTCCGACCAATGAACGAGCGGGGACCATTATATTATATGAAAACCCAGAATTTAGTGAAAATACCAAGGTTTTATGGATTGGGGTGGGTTATATGTATGAAATGGCTTGGCACCCGCTTGCAGGGTCGTTGGTTTATATGGAAAGTAATAGGCCCAGGGCTTTATACGTAAGGGTCAATCGCATCGGAAGGAAAGGTCAGGCTTTTCAATCTACCCATTTGAATTTCTCCGATGCTATTAGTGCTTCGGGACTTTAACTCTTGGTCCCAGGTGTAGATTTATATGGAGAGAAGCGAAAGGTGGGGGTTT
Source organism: Pinus albicaulis (assembly GCA_034641835.2). Classification (NCBI taxonomy): domain Eukaryota; kingdom Viridiplantae; phylum Streptophyta; class Pinopsida; order Pinales; family Pinaceae; genus Pinus; species Pinus albicaulis. The sequence continues at coordinate 365,681,205 of CM076581.1, forward strand.
ATACAATGGGGCTCAATCGCATCAGAACTTTGATGCGGGGCTTTTCAATCTACCCATTTATATTAAAAAACATTGCTCTGGCGGGTTTAGACCAAAACTTAGGAAAAGTGGGCTTTTGAATTTACAAAGAGAAATGAGCATCGGGAAAGGTTTATTCACAAGGTTTAAGCACTGGATGAGGGCTCTGTGGTTATATGAAACAGTGATAGGATCAGGGCCATGTAATAAAGGGCCAATCGCATCGGAAGTCTTAATAAAGCAAAAAGACTTGCGTTCTTTGTTTTGTTCCAATGCGATAAGCGCTTGGGACCCTTAGCACTTGGTTATAGTGCTAGGGCACATGTGGGGAAGTGGTTAAGACTTAGCCCAAAGGGGCTTAAGCGCATAGTCAAAAACACTTATTTTTTATGAAAATTTTCACAGTTTTCGATGGATTTGGGGGTTTCGGCAAAGTTTAAAAAGTGAGTTTTAAACTTTGTAAAGAGGATCTTATAAAGGGGAAATAGAGAAAAATGGAAAATAGAGGAAATTCATGGGGAAAAAAAGGGTTAAAAATGAAGGTTAGTTTGAAGTGAAATGAAGGGAGAAATGGTGTTTTGCAGCAGTCTTTTCTCCATGAAATCGGTAGGATTTCAGAGTTTAACATGGAAACAGTAGCGAAGATTTTAAACAAAGGGCACGATGTCTTCATGAGTCTTCAAGAGATAAATTTTTTAGCAATAAACTTGTTTCTTGATGGCTCCAAAAAATGGTTTAGCCACCTTTTGATATAACAAATTTTATAGGTGGCTAACAGTGTCTTTCAACAAGTATGTGTTATGCCTCTTACAAGAGTTGTCACAGGTGCGAGTTTTGTGGTTGTCCATGGAACTATACTTCTAATCCAAGCTATCCTTCAAATACAACCTACAAATTTTGAGGTTTATATATATGATGATCCCTCCTCAAACTGTGATCTTCCTTCCTACAATCTGAGTTATGTTTTGTCCAAATTAAATGACACGAAACCACAGATATCACTATAATTATAGGTTCAAAAAGTTTTTTGTCCAACTTTGAGAAGGAATAACCCAAACAAACAACTCTTAAATCCTCCTCTCCTCATTTTCATGTATCTTATCTCTAAAATTTGCATCGAATTCATGATGAAAATGAGCGTTTCACGTCATATTTATACATGTTTTGACCTATGATGAATAGACACATCTGTTGGGTGATGGAGTATGAGCCTACACAAGTCAACTCAAGTCAGCCAGGCAACAAAATATATATTTTTCAACTTAAAAATCCAACTTCTCACAAACTATTGGGAGTTTGAGGGAAAGTAAGGGCTCGTTAGAAATCGTTAGAAAGAGGAAAAAATCCTCTTTAAGATGGTGTAGGATTAATTTTGAAAGAATGCCTCCAAGATGTCCAAATTTATTTTTCTTTGTGTCTGCTTCTAAAATATTTAGTCCAGAAGATGATTAGGACAAAAAGAGGTTATTAGTGTGTCTCCAAGTTCTTAATCATAGTTTCATGATGTAAATTATCCATGTCATCATGAAATCATGTAATAGTGTAGTGATATGTCATCAACCATAGTGCAACATTTATTAAGTTGTTATCAAGAGAGCTTCAAGGTAGTCTTCGAACCACCATCCATATCATTAAATGAAATGTTCCAACAATGTCATCATATGCCATCAAGTGATCTCGAAGTCCTTCATTGCATGTCTCCAAATATTTTTCATGTCACCAAATGGCCCTCCATTTCGTTATGTAGTCTCCAACCATTGCATCAAGACCTTCATCAAGTACCATCATGTATGACATCACCAAGTGTGGTCATTCATGTATAGTCCTTCAATACTGTAGTATCCATCAAGGGTAAGGACATCATCCGAGTTCTAGTATTATTCATCAAGATCCAGGATACATGAGGTTATGATACCACAAGAATATTTTCCATTCCAATAATCCTATTTTGACATCAATGAAAACCTTGATTAACAACTTTAATATGCTTATATGAAAATCAATTCCAGAATTTCAAGCATGAACATCAACTAATTATTATTCTGAAATTTTATTTGATGATCATGTTTGGCCAATTTATTTTATTTTCAAATAAGTTCATCGTCAATTTTGGTACCTGAGAGTGCACCATTTCATTCTGGTCAACAAACTAATTTGAAAAATACTTCTAGAAACCTTTTAAATGTTCATCCATATCTGGAATTTCAATTTCTCAGGAATATTTCTGACTTTGCCAGTGTTCAACAGGCTTCCATATCTAAAAGTGTATCATTCAAGCTCGGCATGATGTTTCCTCTTCCTTTTAACTTCTTCCAATAATTCACTGAAATACATCATGATTTTCATGGTCATGTAGGCAGAGTTTCAGAAAAAATTAAAGGTAATAATTTTGTAAATAAGTTATTTTGTCGAATTTTTTAGATCTACATACTCGGCTGAAATTTTCTTTTAATAATTTAGTTGCACTCGTATTCATGTTGTTGATCTATGACATCTTCATATGTGTAGGAAATGAAATTTTTGCATGCTTTCACTGGAAGTGTGACTGTACTTAGCCATATACTCTCTCAGTTAGATAGATTAGGAATAAAGTTAGTACTTTTATTTTTCTATTTTATGTTTTTAGTTTAATTTGCTAATTTTTAAACAGGTAATGGGCTCAATTTTTTCCTCTGTTACCCATTTCATTTTTTGGAAATTTGCTTAGAGCGCTTTGTATTATACATGTGTAATTCTATTGATTCTCCTTCTTCAAAAAATTTCATCATAATATTGAAATTTCTTCTCTCAAACAAAATCATGAATGATGCAATTTCAAAGAATCATTACAACTGAGCATACCAATCTTCCCAAATTCACAACCATTTCTTTATGGTCACTATTACCACAGTTTCCTCAATTTAAATGTGAAGAGTATGCAAATTTCTTATTACTTAGTAGTTAATTTATATTGAATAATAAGATGATTTTGGAAATATACAAAATCATAGATAATACAGGGATAATGTCAAGATATATAAGGTAAATTTACAATCAAAATTTTTCCAAGTATGCATTGACATGTTCATCTTCATCTGTTGTCAATTTCTCTTTTTCATTAGTTTGTTTCGTATTTCTATTTTCTTCTTTTGTAGGTCTTCATTGGCTTGATTTGGAGACTTCGTTTTTATTATAAAACTTAATTAGCTTTATAAATAAAGCGAGTGACTAGTCTGAAACATGTCCAGGGAAGTATTTGTTATTTCATCATAATCTTGGTATTATACATTAATGTTTCTCTACATATTTTATTTTCTTTGCAAATTTAGGGATATGAGTCAATAATCATAATTTTTCCTCTCGTTGTTGCAGCTGGAATGAAATTATTGACTCTTTATTATTTATATTTGTCACAAACAAAGGAAAATCACAGAAGTTGATTTTTGCAACAAGTCATAAAATGATGTTATCCATGATTTTATCTCCACACATTCTGAATATTATAGTTGCCATTTGAGTTAAGCCTTTTCAATGCACTCATTTATATTACATCCTCTTTAGTCACATTTACTTCTTCCGATATGATTCAGAGCCCCTTACAAATCTTGAAATTTCAGACCTTGTGGATCATTGGACTCTTGGGATTATGTTATAATCGAATAATTTTTAAAAACTTTATGAAATTTGTATCTCAAAGATCCATGCGGCCTATTTATTTTTCTGCCTGATCTCCTCAGTTTCGAAGTCTCGTAAATGTACACTAAATTATCTTTCTATTTTCTAATATTATGTTTCTATTCAACAAGTAATATGTGACTTATTTTTTATCAAAACTCTTATCTAAAGCCTTAACGAGAAATATTTTGGAAGTCTCTTCGTATTTCATAACCTCAATATATTGGGTTATTATCATTGATCAATTGAAATTTCTTCCCAAGATTTTATTTTTTGCTTCTTAACATCTCAAAATAGTGAGACATTGGACTAATATAATATTGTTAGTCTCTCGTCAATTCATCCATTACTTTATATTCCAACTTATCATTATACTCACAAGGAGTCCTATCTAATTATATTTGTATATATATGTTGGCTTTCATGTTATCAGAGTGTTCAAGAGCTTGGATGTATTTTCAATGATAATTTAGTCTAACATCCAATTATTCATTCCTCGGGATAACTTTGTGATTTTGGGGATATACATTCTTCATGGTGTGTGCACTTGGGCCTTTTTTTTTAATCTTCATGGTAATCTTCCTAGCTAATGAAAAGTTCATCACCTAGGGCTCGCTTACATTTTGATCTTTATTCTATGATTGGATGCCCATCTCTTTTTCCTTTGTTCTATAATATGCATCCTTGTATTTATTTTTCAAAGACACTTTTTAGAAGCCACTATAATATTGTAGTAGCTGGTAAGGATATTTGGAACATGTAAATTTAATAGATCATGGGAAAAATATTTTTTAATTCTCTTGCAGTTTCCCTATTTCCAATATATCACTCAATAATTATCATGTAATGATTCGTGTCCTCTCCTTTTCTTCACAAACCATTGTTGCATAGATTGGGACTTGGTCTTTATTTTTGAGAGTTTATTAAATCCTCATAGTTAAAATAAAATATGAAATATAAAGAGACCATTCATAATGATGGCTATATTATTTATCAAAATATCCTATATGTACCTTCTTGCATTCTTCATATGAGGAAATCTTAAGTGTTACATTTTTCCCAAAATTTAGATTCATGCTTTTAGAATCAGTCTAATTTGAGTACTTACCTTTTTGAACTTATATTTCTTGAATAAATAATGTGGGACACATGCGAAATGTTTTACTATTGGATGAATTAATAAAATTCCTCATTTTTAACCTTTGGGTGAATTTAATTTCATCATCTTTAACTAGAGATAACTGGTTCTTCCCCATGTATCACCATTGTTGATGTGAAAACACAACATCCCCATTTTTTACTTATATATTTCAAATAATGGGGACCCTTTCTGTAACATCCTTCATGAAAATTCCATGTAAAATTTAATAAAGGAAAAAATAATAACCATGATTGATGGGACACATATTCCAAACTAAATGTTGGGAAAAACAACCTAGTGGGTGTTCATTTCGGTTATTATGGATAAAGGAAATTGGAAAAGGAAAAGGAAAAGGCTTTGGAAAGGAAAAATGACATTTTTGGCACATTTATTTGTGAAAATAATGTAAAATAGGAGAAAAGGGAGATGAAAAGTCACAGGTTGCATGTGAGGAGGAAAATGAAGGAAAGTAATGGAAAATGAAGAAAATATAGGCCTCTTCTATAAAATGCCTCTGAGGATCAGTTGGCAAGATTTTTCTAAGATTTTGCTCACACTTGTGGAGCTCTCTCATTATTCTCTCTCTCTCTCTCTCTCTCACACACACACACACACACACACACACACTCTTGGAAACTTAGAGCTTCTTGGAGAAGTTTGGAATTGGGCTAAGAAAGACAAGAAAGAAGGAAGGAGGGGGAGGCAAGCAAGGAGGAGTAGGAATCAAGTAGCTACAACATGATGCTTGGAATGTATCAATTTGCATGTGTATTTTTCTTTCTAGATCTGACATTCATGGTATTTCATGTGGTTCTTCTATGTATTGGCATGGGTTTTTGCCAGGTGTGTCATTGTATTCATCATAGCCTTGCCATTTCTCGATAGCCATGGTGTTGTGGAGTTATCATGTTTGGTTTAGCTGGATTGCCAGATGTATTCGAAGTTGAGTGAGGTGGATCTTCGAATGTTTATGGAACTGTCCATGTGTTTCCTTACTTTAGGGCCTTGTAATTTGGGTTTGGATTGAGGTAAATCCTGAGAGGTGGTTTTCTCTCCATTTAGGCCTAGGAATCTCAGGTGTGGGATATACGGCAAAGCCTAGAGAGTATGTCTTGGTTTAGGGCCTAGTGATGCTCGATTCAAAATGTGGGTTGTGCTAAAGCATGAGAGACTAGGATATAGGAAAATTCTTCACGATTTAGGGAGAGAGAATCCAGTGATATCCATGCCTATGTTGGTCTAGTGATAAGGTGTGGATCATGGTAAATAATAATTTGTATTTGATGAGGGTAAGGTGGTTTAGCCTAAGGATTCCCTGGTTGGTTCTTTCAGTTTGAGTCCCACATTCATGCTTGGAATATGGCACGGGGGTGATTGGTTGAAGAGAGATTTGGCTCAGCCAATCTATGGTCGGGTGGAATGTGGAAGTTCCATCTTCGATTGGTTTTTACACTCATTAATGAGAAGCTCATTCCTTTGGTATTTGAAGTATAATTTTACTGGTTATTATGTGGATTCTATTGATGTTGTATACATGGAATTTCTGTTGTTATTATGTTGGTTATAAGGATGTATTTTATGAGTGATGATGTATGACTCTGTCCATTTTTTTACTTGTAAATGAATTCACAATGTATCGATGGTAGAATAGGTTGTATGGAAATTAATGACGTAGGAGAGAAATTATTCTTAGCGATTCTCAAATAAGTATGAGACCCCTTTGCTCTGCTATGTTGTTTACACATATAGATTCAATGTTTGTGACATTTTTGACAAAATTCCTATCATCGCTAGGAGGGGTCCAGATGAGTTATTAGTTATGTGATCGCTTCCTTATCATTTTCCTTTTGTTATTTGTCATTTCTGGGATGTTCATGAAGTTCTTGGAAAATCACTGGGTTATGGGCCTGAAAAGGTGGCTCAAATCCTAGGGATGGAGGCACAAAAATTATTTTTTGGGGCCCTGGCCTCTGGCATGCAATGTTATGTATACGGATATAGCCTCCTAGCTGCTGGCATGCAGTTTATGCCTGTAGCTATGGCTCAGAGAGGTCAAAATTTCAGTGTGACCCAGGGATAATAGGCCTTAAATATTGGGTTACCTCTTAGGGGTGTTTTGGTTGTTGTACAAGGTGTTTAGGTTGTTCATTCCACTGGTTCAACTTCTTTAAGGTCACATATGATGTTGAATCTCATTATAGTAGCCTCTCGTCACATGTTACGTTGGTTGGATGGTTACTTGGATAGATGTGGGAAGGGGGTGTTACAGAATGGTACCTGAGCATGGTTTCACTATCCTTGGGTGGCGTTTGGTTTCTATTCTCTTTGTGTGATATCTAATACCACAAAGTGGTATTGGAGCATGGTTCAACCCTTAGACTGGATGGGAAGTGTGTTGATCATGTTTTTCTATTGATTTCATATGTCTTTCTCATACATATGGTGTATTTGCTTGTTGCATATGTGTTTTGTTGGCCATGGTGACAGTGGTGTCTTCATGGAAGTGTTGATGGTGTTGTTGTCAACATTTTGTCATGAGTGTATGAATTTTTATGTGTTACTCATGCTTCTATATTGTTTGTGCATTCTTTCTTACATATTGTACATGCATTTCTTGCTTATGCTAGGGTTATATACTGGTCATGCTTCGATGTTATCCTTGTATGCTTGCTTGTGTGATGTCATATGTTGAACATGCATTGGTCATTTATGTTTGGTTATATATGTTAAGTGGGTTCATATGTTCAAGTTTGCAATGGTTTGATTGACGTTATTGTGCATAAGGTCATTATATGAAATTAGGTCATCATGATGTTTTATTTGTGTTATGATGCTAATGTCTTGGCTAAGATAGAGCAGCAGATGCATATCATTAAAGTAATGTTGCAACAATGGACTTTTTGGTAAGAGAATATCGTCATACATGTGTGTATGTTTGGCATGCAGGTATGTGATTCATGGTTGTTGTAATTAGTAGGGTTACTTATATACATGTTTTAAATTTTATTGTTTTTGTGGTTACATACATGATAGATGCTAGTTAATTAATGTGATCATATGTAGATGCATTGGTTAGTCAAGCATGGTATTAACTTGATGACTATGTTATATGTTGATGATGAATATGTTATATGTTAACTTGTAGTTAGCTCGATGATTATGTGATATGTTGTTGATGATCATGTTATATGTTAACTTATTGTTGTTATATGTTAGTTAACTTGATGATTAGGGTTATAACATTAATATATTAATGTTACATGTATCATGCTAAATTGGAATTGGCTTATGCAGATGGTTAGAGTTATGACATTCAGGTATGAGTCGACTTAGTTGCGATATTGTGTTGTACTAATCTAGATCGAGTGTGCATATTTGATTTTTATGCATGAGTACCAATGCTTTATGAGCTTATGATGTGAACATGTTATTTAGTTACTATTATGGATATCATGATCTTATTTGTGTTTGAGCTTATGTGTTGTGAAGTTATATCATGCTAACTATACTGATTGTGCAGAAAAGATATTTTCAATATTAACATTAATGTATGATGAATGGTTTAATTTGTACTTGAATGTTTGATTGTTTCATTTATTTGGATTTTTATATTGGTGTTCATGATGTCATATATTTATCGTTGAATTTTGATTAATTGCATGATATGAGCACGTGTTCATAAGATTGCATGAAGTAATGATCTTTAATATGTTTGTAATAACACACATGTGTTGAGATAGTTGATATGTACTTGGTGTGCGGTAGGTGAAAGTTGTAGTAGCATGTATTATGGACCTATTAGACTATAAGTGGATTGATTATATAACTCACAATTGGGTGATGTGATATCACATAATAAATACTCAATTGAAACATGGTAAATGGTAAAAGAAAGGAATTGGGTAAGAATTCCTTTGTCTATTTTTAGAAACCCTAATTCCAAACGAATGAGTTCTTTGCATATAGGAAGTATTATTAAACCTAATCTTGTTTGACACCATGTGGATATCTTCTATATTTATGAACATGTATTTGATAGGTCTAGCAATTGGTTTCTAGTTATAGTTAGATTAATCAAGGGATTGGATTCCCTTGAGCAATGATATATCTATGTGTTCAAATACAAAGAAATGTTCCTAACATAAAAACGTAAGGTAACTCGTATATTGTATGTTTATATTATACAGTGAAAATTATGTTCTTATGGTGGTATGATGCAGGGGATTGCATGGAAAAGGAGACTTCCATGAAATCCTGAAGAAGACTTGGGTTGAAATTTCCTTCGGGAGTATTAGAAACCATGGGGATTGAGTCATGGTGTTTGTTTCTAGTCTTGTGCTTTTGGTATTTTCTGATTTGTTGAGCTTGATTTGTGGCTTTGTTTATGTCTAGTGTATGGATATAAAAATTTGTTTTGAAGTGTTATATTGTTATTGTTTTTCAGGTTTTTCTTCTTGTTTGTTTCTTTTTCTTGCCTTTTGTTTGAGAGTCTTGGTAATTGGGTTGGAAAAGAGAAAATTTAATGGAGCTCTGGGAGAGATGAATGGAACCCGACATGTAATGAAAGACTTGGATGAAGATCAGAGCATCAGTAAGTGCAATTGAAGGTAATAATATAACAGTCAGTTGTATTGGTTGGGTCTATTGTGGTAAATTGATGATGGTAGAGTTGTCATGAGAAAGGTAATCAAGTAAGGTTAAGTAAAGAGATTTGGGGCATTCTCAACGTGGTACATGTTGTTTGAAAATAAAGGAAGCTCTCTTAACCTAGAACTTATGATATCTGGTAATTATGTTGCGATCATGATTATGATAATGTCTATATATGTATATATGTATGCATGTATGTCGTGTCTGAGAGGGTAATCATGGATCATGATTTTTTAATTCTAATTTTTATATCTATATGTGTGTATGTATGTCGTTTTCGGACCGGATCATAATTTTTTTATGCTAATTATTATATATATGTATGTATCTATGTATCTATGTCACTGTATGAGAGGGTTTTCAAGGATCATTTTTGTGGAGGAATGATTTCTTATGCAGGTGAATGTCATGAAAAGGCTCATGTTCTTATGAGGAATCAAGTGGGCAGAATAACCCTGAAAAAACCACGAGGTCGATATCATGTGGATATGATTTGATATTATGTGTTTATACTATGTATATGTCTATGTTATGGAAGGCATTTATGCAGACACTGTTGAATGAAAGAAGCAGGAACTGGGGCATGCATGCATGCGTAGAGGAACTAGGAGAAATGTTTTTTCAGGTCAAATGTGGTTTACATGTGCAACATTAATTTTGTGTATATTTTCATGTGGACACATATATTCAAAGATTGTACTATATAGATGTGCATACGTAACACATGTGTGTGTGTACACACATGCTATATATGTTATTGTATGTTTTTCATATATATGGTATTGTTTGTATATTGCATATGCAGTGCTAGGTATAGATGGTGCTAGGTATATGTTGATATGTGGTGTTGTGTACATATTGTACTATGTGCATGTTGGATATGTTGTGTTGTGTGCATGTTGGATATGTATTTTTGTGTACGTATGGTGCTATGTACATGTTGTATATGCAGTGCTATGTACATATGGTGTTTTGTGCGTATTGTATGTATGGTGCTATGTACATATGGTGTTGTGTGCAAGATTGTACATGTGGTGTTGTGTGCATGTAGTGTTGTGTACATGTTGTACATGTGGTGATGTATGCAGGTGGTGCCATGTACATATCGTGCATGTGACATTGTGTACATGTGGTGTTGTGTACATGTCGTGCATATGGTGTTGTGTACATGTGGTATTGTGTACACATTGTACAAGTCGTGTGGCGTGAATTTGGTGTTGTGTACACGTTGTGCAGGTGGTGTTGTGTACATGTGATGTTGTGGACACATTGTGCTAGTAGTGTTATGTACAGGTGGTACTGTGTACATGTTGTGCATATGGTACTAGTATACGTCTAATATTGTGTGATTGTCGTCCATGTTTTGTTGCGAGCATGCGGTACATTGTATGTGCATGGTGTAGTTGTGGTATCGTGACATGTGTATCCATTGTGTTGAACTCTATATATGTATTGTATTATATGTTGGATGCACTTGTATGTATTTTTTTGTGTGGAATGCATGAATGAAGGTGTATGTGTTGTCTAGGTGTATGTGGTGTATGCCTTTGTAGGCGTATGTATTTTGTTGTATTCTATACAGGGTGTAGGTGTATGTGTTGTATGTCAGGTGCAGGTGCATGTATTTTATGGTGTTGTATGACATGTGTGGTTGTATGTGTATGATGTACATATTATGCATGTGTATGTGATTGAAGAAAAGAAAAGGCACTAACTGCTTGCTGGGTGTGGAAACTGATCCGATGTGTGTACCAAAAGAACAAAGGCAGAAGTAAGGACCGATGTAGGACAAGTATCGATATTAAATTTCAGTTCTATTATGCATGTGATCTATGATTATGACTTATGATAATGGTTTATAATTATTGCATGCGATTCATGATTTTTACCTATGATGGTTGTGTTTTGGACTAACCATATGTGATATGTTTATACACGATGATTTGATCAAAAAACTATTTTGACTTGTTGTAACAAGAAGTGAACAGGATTGAAAGTGTACCTTATTGACGAGGCACCAATGTGGTATGATTTGAAGTTATTTCAATTTATTTTTAATCTAATGGAAGTTATATGATTGGTACAGGAAAGCATGTGATGCTCGGTTGGGTAGTTGAAACCGATTGCAAGAACTAGCAGCGTCAACAAAAGGAGTTGAAACAAGAATCAGTATGTTGTTAAAGAACTTTAAGAGCAGGGCCATTGTGGAGCACTGGTACCCAATAGTGTCCATTTATTTCCATAAGCATGCTATGATAGATATGATGGCTTGAGGCAAGTATATTCCTTGGTTGTTTGAACTTCCAATGCGAGGAAGCCTTGCCAAGGGATGGATCGCCAATGATATGGGATGCCAGGGAACTTGGAAGCTATGTGACTCCACAGAAGGGGATTACGAGATTTCCCAAGGGACTCTGTATCAGACAAGGGAAGGTCGAGGATGGATTTATTTTGGTCATTATCATTTCTAGATGGAATCATATGCACAATGGGAGTGTGCAATGGAAAAATGAGTCATTAATTTTCACTAAGGGTGCAACTTTGACTTTGGCAGTGGATTCTAGACTTCCTGGGAAGGAAGTGAATCCTGATAATACTTTGAGTGTGGAGGTGTGGGCCTCTATATTCCCTTGTTGCAGATGCAAACATTGTATTCTTTTATTTTCCAGTTGGGAAAATTTGCATATATATATATATATATGGTTTCTATTGTAAATACCGTAATGAGTTGTGTTATAAATTTCTAGTACGCGGTATGATTGTCATCATTTTTTTTTCTTTTGAGCAAGTTATTCATTGTAAATAATACAATGAGATAAGTTATAAATATCCATGGGTAGTACGCTTGATTTTCAATGGTTTTGCTGAGGTATATGTGTGCTTGAACACTGAGGATGGTGTCCCCCAAGGGGGAGAGTTCTGTAACAGCCATAGTGAAAATTCCATATAAAATGTAAGAAAGGAAAAAATAATAACCACAGTTGATGGGACACGTATTCCAAGATGAATGTTGGATAAAACATCGTAGTGGATGTTCATTTCGGTTACTATGGCTAAAGGAAATTGGAAAAGGTTTTGGAAAGGAAAAATGACATCTTTGGCACATTTATTTATGAAAATAATGGAAAATAGGAGAAAAGGGAGGTGAAAGGTCATGGGTTGCATGTGAGGAGGAAAATGAAGGGAAATAATGGAAAATGAAGAAAATAGAGGCCTCTTATATCAAAAGGATTACAAGGATTAGTTGGAAAGCTTTTGCTAAGATTTTTCTTGCACTTATGGATATCTCTCATTATTATCTCTCTCTCTCTCTCTCTCTTGGACACTTAGAGTTTCTTGGAGAATTTTGGCATTGTGCCAAGAAAGGAAAGAAAACAGGAAGGAGGAGGAAGCAAGCAAGGAGGAGCAGGAATCAAGAAGCTACAACTTGATTCTTGGCAGGTATCGATTTACATGTGTATTTTCCTTGCTAGATCTAGCATGCATGATATTGCATGTGGTTCTTTTCTATCTTGGCATGGATTTTTCCCGGGTGTGACAGTGTATTTAGCCTAGCCTTTCCATTTTTGGATAACCATGGTGTGGTGGATTTCTCATGTTTGGTTTAGATGGATTTTCAAATTGATTCAAAGTTGAGTGAGGTGGATCTATGAATTATTATGAAACCATTTCATGTGTTTCCTCGGTTTAGGGCCTAGTAATCCGAGTTTGGATTGTGGTAAATCCTAAGAGGTGCTTTTCTCTCCATTCAGGACTAGGAATCTCGGGTTTGGGATATATGGGAAAGCTTGGAGAGTATGTGTCTTGGTTTAGGGCCTACCGATCCCCTCGATTCAATGTGGGTTGCAAGAAAGCCCGAAAGACTAGGAGACCGAGTGGCCTACAAGCTTTGCCAGAGAGAATCTGATGATATCCATGCTTGTGTTGGCCTAGTGATCGAGTGTGGATCATGATAAAGCTTGATTTCTATTTGATGAGGGTGGGGTGGTTTAGCCTAGGGATGCCCTGGTTGGTTCTTTCAATTTTTTTCCCACAATCATGCTTGGAATATGGCACGGGGGTGATTGGTTGAAGAGAGATTTGGCTCAGCCAATCTATGGTCAGGTGGAACTGGAAGTCCCATCTCTGGTTGGTTTTTACACTCACTAATGAGAAGCCTATTCCTTTGGTATATGAAGTATTATTGCACTGGTTATTATGTGGATTCTATTATTTTTGTATCTATGGTATTTTTTTTGTTATTATGTTAGTTATAAGCATGTATTTTATCAGTGATGATGTATGCCCCTATCCATGTTTTTACTTGTAAATGAATGCACAATGTATCTATGGTCAAATAGATTGTATGGTAGCTAATGACGTAGGAGAGAAATTATTCTTAGTGATTCTCAGATAAATATGATACCCCTTTTCTCTATTAAGATGTTTACACTTGTATATTCAATGTTTCTGACATGTTTGACAAAATTCCTATCATGGCTACGAGGGGTCTAAATGAGTTCTTAATTATGTGATTGCTTCCTTATCATTGTCCTATTGTGATTTATCATATCTGAATTGTTCATGAAATTTTGGGAAAATCACTGGGTTTTGGGCCTAAAAGGGTGGCTCAAATTACAGAGACATTATATTTATAATTCAAATTAATTAAATTTTTTATTATTTTATTTTTATAGTTTGTAATTATAATATTCAATTAATAAAGTAACTCAATAATTTTGATTAATAAATATGTAATTAATTTAATTTTAAATTGTATATATTTAATTAATAAAAGAATTAATTAATATATTTTTAGGATTAGAATTAAGATTTTTAATTAAAAAAATTTTGATTTTCGCTCTAGAGGACATTTTTCCAAAACAATGAAAGTTTTGACACTTCATCTTTGGAGGCTCATAAGTTGAGTTTTGCTTAGCCAAATGAGGCCCATAATGGCTCTTTAGATAGATAAAATCATGGAGAATATTTTTGAAGTGGTTACATGACCATATTTGGTCATTAATGGATTCTAAAATGTAGCATAAAATTAATCTCCAAAATTGTAACGAAAGATAATTTTCTAAGTTTAGTTTTTGTATTTTCATTTTCCCAAAGCCTCTGTTGATTGTCGATTCATTCGATTTTGGTCTCTTTGACCAAAAATATATTTGCAAGGATAAAGGGGAAGATCATATTTATTTTTATTTATTTATTTAATTAAATTTTTATTGGAGATGTTTGTTTTCCCATATTTGTTAATTCTGATTTTGATTTGCAATTTAATTTACTTTTGATTCGTTTTTGGAAGGAGAATAGTTGGAAGGATGATGAAGAGAATATTTGAAAAAACAAAATTTCTGCAAAAAGAGAGGAAAAATATTTTTTGTCAATCAAAATTGTTGGAGAAAATATATTCCTCCCAGAAATCTCTCATTTTGGTATTCATTTTGTAATAATAAATATGACTTTTAGAGAATGCTCAAGGGGGCTCCTCTTCTCTGCAACTAAAAACTCCTAAATAATTATTGTAATAGGAGATTATAGTTGTAGGTAGGAGGAAAAATTCAAATCTGAGGTTTGGGGAAAACTCAATGATTTATGCTTGATGTGCATTTGCATTACTGTAATGTATTATGAGTTAGATTATAGAGAGGAAGAGCCTTTGTAGTTCCGAAAAGGAATCTTTGTGTGGCACTATTGTTGGAAATTTCTCCAAGGAGCTGACGCTGCTCAAGGACTGC
The DNA here is from genome assembly GCA_034641835.2 of Pinus albicaulis. Lineage (NCBI taxonomy): Eukaryota > Viridiplantae > Streptophyta > Pinopsida > Pinales > Pinaceae > Pinus > Pinus albicaulis. Next base: position 365,696,391 of record CM076581.1, read on the forward strand.
AAATTTGTAATGAAGTTCCAATATGAGTGATAAATTTTCATTTCAATGTACTATTGCTTGAATTGTGAGTTAATCTTCTATTGCCATAATTTCCTTAATTGATTGTAATTTATGTTCTAAATAGTTTATGACTTTTGATATTAAGCATTATTGTGTTATCATTAGTTTTATGCTATCAAAGTTCCATAGGAGCTATCTCTTAGGAGCATAATATAATTAAAATTAGTATGAATTCATTGATATTAAATTATGTTGGGCAATAAATACTTATTTTTCAATTACATTCATGTTTTTGGCTTCTTTCTCATAAATTAAATGAACTATTTCTTTAAATGATGAAAATTATTTCATGGGTTAAATAATATAAACAATTCTCTTCCCCTTATTAGTTAGTCTATCTGCTCTTGAATTGAGAAAGGGTTATCCTTTTCCTAATTTGAGATAGGATTAGTTTTTGTGGCATTCTAGGATTAATTTTCATTTAGATTAATCATTAAATTTCTAGAAATCCTCTTATCAAAGAGGAAAAATTTAGTCATAGCTTGGTCGAGCCCTAGATCAGCTTAAGGATCACTTCCTTGCCTGACCTAATCAAGAGGGTTGATCTGATGTCTCTTCTCTATTGGTAAGTAAAAGACACACTTTAAGCTAGTAGAGATAGTGAGAAGGTAACTAGACCAAGTTTAACCAGTTGGAACCACCATTCCAAATGGAAAATGAGCTTCTTTAAGTTCCCAACCAGGTAGTTTCCCTTATAATGTTAAATGGTCATTTTGGGACATCAACAAGTTGTCATGTATATAACCAGTGTCACATTTTATGTTATCATGTATGATTTTGATGTGTTGGTTGAGATAGAGCAAGAGAAGAAGATTATTAGAGTGAAGTTGTAGCACTAGACTCTAGAGTAAGAGTAGATCGTCATACAAGTTTGTATGTTGGGCATGCATGTTTGTTGGTTAATTATTGTTATAAGCATTATGGTTATGTATATTTTTGTTATTATGTTGTTGTAGTGGTGATGTGCATGATATATGATATTTCATTAGTGTGGTCATATGCACATGCATCGAATAGTGATGTTTGGTAGTTAACTTGTGTCTATATGCATTGCAGTCATACACATGATGATTATGGTAATTACATTTAAGATCTTGATGTTATATGTATTGCGCTAATATGTATTGATCTGTGCAGATAATTATGGTTATGATATTTAAGTATGAGTCGATATATTCGTGATATTGTGTCGTAATAATCAAGACTAACTTGTGTAGATGTGACAGCCTCCCCTGAGATACATTTAAGTATGAGTTTGATTATGTCGTATATTTTTGTTTATCTAAAATGGTATGTTTATATATTGTTAGATTTTTTGATTAATTGCATGATATGAGTCTGTGTCTATAATATTTCATGAAGTAATGATTTTTTTTAAAGATGGTTGTACTAATACATTATGTCTTGAGGAATTTGATATGCACTAGAGTGTAAGTAGGTGATAGTTGTATCACTATGACTTATGACTGTGAGTTGATTATGACATGGTTGTTAGCCTTGGTGAAGTTCGATTTCAAATTAATAGATATGATGTATTGATATTTGGAACATGTGACTAACGTGTGTGAACAGTTGTACGGTAGCATGATTGGTAAGAACATGACAAGATAATAATTGATTTTTTTAATATAACTAACAACTAGGTGATGTGATAGTACATAATAAGACTCAATTGCAACAAGGTAAAAAGTAAAAGAAAATAATTGGGTTAGCATTCCTTGGAGCTATGTTTGGAAGACGCAATTGCAAATGAATGAGTGCTTTGCATAAATACAGGAAGTATTCTTAACCTTGATTATGTCTGACATTATTTGGATATGCGTTATATTCATGAACATGTACTTTGAAGGTATAATAATTGGTTTCCAATTATGGCTAAATTCGTCAAGTAATTGAAACCCCTTGAGAGATGATAGGTGTACATGTTCAGTTACAGGTCAATGTGTTGAATACAACGAGGTAAGGTAACTGATATATTTTAATGTTTATTTATGCATTGACAGTTATGTGTTTATGGCAGTATGATGCAGGGTATTTCATGGCAAAAGAGACTGCCATGAAATCTTGAGGAAGGCTCGGGTTGAGTTTTCATTGGGAACCATGGGTATTGATTCATGGTGTCCATTGAGAGTCTTTTTCTTTTAGTATTTTTTGATTTGTTTATGATTTATTTGTGGTCTTGATTGTGTCTAGTGCATGATCATTCCACTTTTTTTGTGTTACTTTATTGCTATTGGTTTTTTTCCCTTATTGTTTTCCTTCTTGTCCTTGTCTTTTATGTTTTAAGATTCTTGGGAGTCAGTTGGAGAATGAGGAAATTTAATGGAGCTCAGAGAGAGATGGATGAAACCCAATAGGTAATATAAGACTCATATGAAGCTCTGTGCATGAGTAAAAGGTAGTTGAAGGCAAGAATATGACAAATAGTTGGATTGGTTGGGTCCATTGGGGTAAATGGACAGATGTAGGACAATAATGAGAAATGTAAAAAGAAAGGTGAAGTAAATGGATCTGAGGTGTTAGATGCCATGGATAAGTTCGAAATAGTTTTTCTCAATGTTCAACATGTTTTGCACAGATAAAGGGAGTTCTCTTAACATTGACCTTATGATATTTTGTAATTATGTGATGATCATGATTATGATCATAATTACATGTATATATATGTATGTATGTCGTTGTCTGATAGGGTTGTTAGGGATAATGATTTTTTATGATGATTTTTATATGTATGTATGTAAGTATGTACGTCATTTTCTCACAGGTTTATCAGGGATCATTCTTCTAGAGTAATGATTGCTCATGTAGGTGAATCACATGAATAGGTTCCTAGTTTCATGAGGAACAAAGTGGGAAGAGTAGCCCTAAAAAACCTATGAGGTTAGTATCATGTGGATATGAATTGATATTATGTGATTATACTATGCTTATATTTATGTTATAGCAGATAATGTTTAGGGATACTTCAGTGGAATGAAAGTAGTGTGATCTGGGAGATGTTGTGATAAGAATGAATAGTGGAAAGACACTAGAAGCAAGTTTGCTTGCTAGAGACAGTGTGGTATTTTTATGTGTAGTACCGGTATTGTGTACATGTTGTATATGTAGTGTTGTGTACATATGATGTTATGTACATGTTGTATATGTGTTGTTGTGTACATATAGTGATATGTACATGTTCTATATGTAGTGTTTTGTACATATGGTTCTATGAACATGTTTTATATGCGGTGATGTGTACATATGGTGTTGTGTGCATGTTGTACATGTGGTGCCATGTGCATGTGGTGTTGTGTACATGTGGGGTTGCGTGCATGTTTTGTTGTGTATGCATTGTGCAGGTGGTATTGTGTATACGTTGTGCTAGTGGTGCTCTGTATGTGTGGTGTTGTGTACATGTCATACATGTTGTGTGGTGTATATGTGCTATTGTGTAGTCTTTGTGTCATGACATGCATATTCATGGTATTTTAAAGTGTGTACATATATATATTATGGTGTACACTGGGTCTAAGTGTATGTGTTGTGTTGTACTCCAGCTGCAGGTGTATGTGTCATGTTGTCCACCAGGTGTAAGTGTATGTGTCGTGTTGTACATCGTGTGTATTTGTATGTGTTGTGTTGTATATTGTGTATGTTTATGTGTTGTACAATGTGATGGGACAAGAAAATATTTTATTTTCTAGGTGTAGGTGTTTGTGTTGTGTTGTACGCTATGTGTAGGTGTACGTGTCATGTTGTACACTGAGTGTACGTGTATGTTTTGGGTTGTACGCTAGGTGTAGTTGTATGTTTCATGTTGTACACTGGGTGTAGGTGTATGTGTCGTGTTGTACACTAGGTGTAGTTGTATGTGTTGTGTTGTATACTTTGTATATGTCATGTTGTACACCGGGTGTAGGTGTATGTATCATGTTGTACATTAGGTGTAATTGTATGTGTTTTTTTGTATACTATGTATGTGTATATGTTTTACAGTGTGATGGGACAAGAAAGTATGGGATTGTCTAGGCCTATGTTCTTGCTATTGAGGGTTGAGGTGGTTTAGTCTTTGAATTCCCTTGTTGTTGCTATTGAGGGTTCAGGTGGTTTAGTCTCTAGATTCCCTTATTGTTGATATTGAGGGTTGAGGCGGTTTAGTCTTAGGATATCCGTATTTCTATTAAGGGTTGAGGAAGTTTAGTCTCTGGATGCCCTTGTGGTTTCTATTGAGGGTTGAGGCAGTTTAGTCTCTATATACCTTTATTGTTGATATCGAGGGTTGAGGTAGTTTAGTCTTGAGATACCCTTGTTTCTTATATTAAGTGAGGAGGTGGTTTAGTAATTAGATTCCCTTTTTTCTTAAAGAGAAGAGCATGCACTGGGAGCTTGTTAGGTTTGAAAATCGATTTAGTGTGTGTACGTAAAGGATGAAAAACAAAGGTAGAAGCGAAGAAAAATTTGAAGGATAAGTATTTTAGTTTAGTCTAATTATGCATGTGATCTACGATTTTGGTTTATGATGATTACATGTGATCTATGATTTTTATTTATGATGGTTGCGTTTTGAGCTAACTGGATGTGATATGTTTATACATGAAGATTTGATCAAGAGCTAATTTGATTTTCAAGTGATAAGAAGTGAGCATAATTGAAAGTGTACCTTATTGATGGGCCACCAATGAGCTATGATTTAAATTTATTTAAATTCCTTTTGATTCTAATGAGAATTATGTGTTTGGTACAGGAAAGCATGGAAAATTCCCTATTTGGGGTGGTTGAATTTGACTGCAAGAATTAGCAGTGGCAAAAGGAATTGGAAAAGGAAGCAGTGTTCTGCTAAAGTATTCAGGAACAAGGCTATTGTGGGACACTGGTACCCAATAATGTCCACTGATTTCCATGAGCTTGCCATGATCAGTATGATTATTTTGAGGCAAGGATATGCCTTGGTTTTTGAGCTTTCGATGTGAGGAAACCTTCCCAAGGGATGTATCACCCGAGATAGGGGATGTCGGGGAAATTGGAAGGTGAGTGACTACATGAAAGGGGTTGACTGGATTACCCGAGGGATTGTGTAGAAGAAAAGGGAAGGTCGTGGGATGGATTTGTTTTGGTCAGTATCATTTTTAGATGGAAGAAGATGCACATTGGGAGAGTGCATTAGAACAATGAGTCGATAACTGTCCACTAAGAGGAAAAGTGGTGCAAGATCATAACTTTGGACATTGGAAGCATGTTTGAATTTGGCAGTAGATTTTGGACTTCCTAGAAAGGAGGTGAATCCTGGTATTTCTTTGAGGGTGGAGGTGTGAGCTTCTTGACTCCTTTTATCGCATTCTCGTATCAGATTCCATCACCAGGTTTTCCTGTGGTTGTGTAAGAGGAAAGTATACCCGAGGTAACCACAAACCAACCTTTTAGATGCAGAATCTAGCCAATCTGCATCCAGAGAGGGCTCTCTCTTTATAATTTATCTTTGTTCTTGGAAGGTTTTAGGCTAGTTATAGATTCAAAGCTTGTTTTGGGAAAATGGTGGAATCCACAAACTAAGGGCAAGGTTGAGAGCTTTCAGTCCATTGGGCTATGGAGTCAAAGGATGGCTTTACTGGATTTCTATTCTATGCACAAGATGGTATTACAGGGCAAGATAGCTAGACAGAGAACAATCCTTAAAATTTAAAGTGGGTGGGATGATCTTGAAGGGATGAAAGGCAACTAAGAATCTTTCACCATGTTCAACAGAAAGAAGTGAATTGACTACAAAAAAAGAGCAATGAAGAATTCTGTGTTATAGTAATCAAACAATGCTTAAATTAGCGAAGCATGAGCATTTAAGAATTCATGCTTATAGCTGATTTAGAAGAAAACATTTAGGAACAATCACATTTGAAAACAGAGTACAATTAAGCAAATTCTGTTTCAATCCTTTATGTAAATTATTCAGAAATGGATATGATGGTATTATAAACTAATATAAAATTTCAAACAAAGGGTAGAAACACTTATTGAACTGTAGTCCAACACATGAATCCCGCAACAAGTCCAGTGCTTCAAATCGTCATCCAGTAAGCCACAAGTAAATTTCTCCAAAAGCTTTTATTCCGAAAATCTCAGTGTTACAGCAGAGTAATAGAATCCACACTCAACTCTCTCTTTGAGGGTTTATTTATACAAAAAAATAATCCTAACAATCTTACTCTATCCTAGCCAATAATCCAGGCTGACTTAAAGCATATTTACAAACAAACAAGAGACACATGGTCTCGTAAATAGAATAATGAGTAACGGCTGATGTGTTGTTCCTTTCTTCATGGACATGCTAAGGATAAGTGCTTAAAATAGGGCTCTGTGCTGTCCTTTGCGTATTCCTTTGACTTGTTGAATACTCTTTCTTCTCACGGATACTCTTTAACCTTTCATCTGATACTCTTTCATCTGCTTTTCTGTTTTTTACCATTTACTCAATAATGAAGATAAACTTTCATCCTGAAAACATTTTTTTACAAAACTTCCAGCATTTCCTTCCACCACTGATCATCTGGTATCATTGTTCTTCTGAGTTTCCTTAAAGTTTCATCTGCTTCAGTAAGTTTATAAAAAGTGGGCTCGTTCGGAAATAGATACTTTAATTCATGCTCCAGATGAAATAGATTCCTCACTTTTTCATAGATACTTTTCCCAGTTGGTAATGCAGGTTCTGATGAGCTAGTAGAACTTATAGCTGTATTTTTAGCATGAGCTTTTATTCTTTTCTCATAGGTCTCCAAGTCTACTATTTGATCCTCTGTGAGCATGGGACTTGGCAATTCACTGTCCAGCAGAGCTTGAAACTTTTCTCTGAAAACGTTGATATCAACCAAAATGTCTGTACACTTTCTTTCTAGATTTTGCATGAAAGTCCTCTTGGTGAAAACTCTCTTTGCTTCCAAAACTGCACCTGTTCTGTCATCAATTCCTAACAATGTAAGCTGTTGTTTTGTTTTGGAATTCAAAAATTGAATCAGCTGCTGGGCCTGCTCCGGCTTGCCTCTTAATTCATGTCTAGTTTTGTTTATTTCCTCTTGTGCTATCTTGACTAACTCATTTTGCTCAAAAATAGCTTGAATGGAAGGCCAAATACCTCTTATTAAGTCAATGATGTTGCCCCAAAGAATATCATTTATTTCGTTCAGAGGCTTTTCCAGTGAAAGATCTTTTTGCAAAGCCTCAACCAATTTCTCCAATCTTTTTATTTCCCCGAGGTTGTCAGCAGCTGTCTTTTTGGATGTGTCATATTTTCCCTCCAATTTTGTTAATTGTAATTTTGTTTCTTGGAGTTCTGTGACCTTTAGCTGCAAACTCTCCATTTGTTTAATTAAATCCTCATAATTCAAATTAGAAATGTTCACCTGAGATGGTTGTTCCTGCTGTCCTGTAGTTGTAGTACATGTTGTTGAAGTCTGCTTGATATTTTCCTGTTCCTGCAATGCTTTTTCCAACTCCTTCTCTGTTTCATTTAGTCGCTCTGTCAAATTCAAGAGCAACTCCATCATTTCTTCCTGTGAATTTCCTTTTATAACTTCCTGTGTCTGAGGGTGCCTCGAGGCTGGTAGTTTCAGCTGTTTTCTGAGTGCACCTATATCATCCTCTTTCTTTTTTACCAATGCCTCAATACCTTTAATGTCTTTGGGATTGTGACCCAAACCAATGATGATCTCTTCTAGAGATTTTATTCTATTGTCCTTGGCCTGTGAGGAGGCCCTCTCAATCTTCAATTGTGCAGTAGTATTATTCAAGGAATCTTGCAGCGTTAAAGCTGCCATGGCTTTGTTGGTGAGAGTAGAATAAACCATTTCCCCCGTTTGTCTATGAAGCTCTATCTGATCCAAGGGATGGATATCTTTTGCTAAAACTTCAAAATTTGTTCTGATGTAATCTGTTGCTGAAGTTGGCTTTGGCACCTTTGCTTTGAAGTGGCTCATTTGCATTTTACCTTGTGAAAGATCAAATGCTGACATCAACCTTTGCTGATTGTGAGGAGTCATCTTCATATACTGATCGTATACCTTCATTTTCAATGGTTCATTCTTTGTTTTGATATTAATGAAGGTTTTCTTAATGTCTCCAGTATCTGTCTTTGGCGGTCTGAAAGAAGATACTTCAGAGCTTAATTGCTTTTGTATCCCTTTCTGGCTTATGTTTGTTTCACTTGCTGTACCTGTTTGCTGACTATCTTCCCTACCATCATCAAATACTTCATCTATAATCTCTACATCCGGAGGTGGATCAGACTTGTGTTTTTTAGCTTGATAAACTTGTGGGGCTCCTTTTGAAGGTGTGGTATCTGGAGCTAGCCTCTTTTTCCCTATTTCTACATTCAGTGGAGTTTGCATCTCTGGAACTTGGATTTGCTTTGCTGGTGTGTGAGAAGTCTGAGATAGTTCTGGTGCTTTGGAACTCTGTGATTTTTCTGCCATGACCAGGGTTTCAATGACCTGAACTATAGGTTCTTTTCCTTTACCCTTGGGTTCTGCTGCTACTGATGGACTATCTTCCTGTAGATCTTGTTGTAGAGTGGCTGCTGAAGATGTGCCAATGTAGGGTACCTGCATTTGATCATATGTTTCTAGGTCAAATTTCTTCTCAACATCTTTCATAAGTTTATTCAATTTGGCAGCTCCACTTCCCTCTTCAACAAGTGTTCCTTTAACCCATTCATCTTGATTTGCATACTGTTCTATGTCAGGAATTCTGTGATGTACATAAGGAGATGACTTATTTTTTAACCTTCTTTCACAAATGAAACCAAAGGGGTCATATGGGACCCAACGGAAAGATGTCTGGAATTTTCTCTCTAATATAAGTTCTGCTTCTCTCTCAGCTTCTCTAGAATTGAAAATGAAAGGACCTAACTGGCTTTTGATCCTTAACTGTGCTTTCTTCTTTACATTGCAGAAATGGATTACATCTGAGTTATTCATCTGTCTAAAGTATTCCAAAGCAAAAATTCTCATTGGTACATATCTGGGTAACTTGAATGGATATAATTCACATCCATAAATCCCGATGACTGTATGGTTTTGGTATAAGTACCAATCCCCAACTTTATAACTCTTTGACAATTGCAAGGTCTTTCTAATTTCGGTACTAAGCCTGGGGGGAGAAACTCCTGTTAACAAAGTTGTAGCAGGATGTACAAACTGATCAATGAATTCTGAATAAGAGTAGGGAGAATCAGAGGACAAATGAATGATGGGGGACCAAAAAATAACAGACCTGGGATTACCTCTAGCATCAATTTTCTGAACAGGGAAAGGGAAACTGTTTGACTGATAAAAGATCATGAGATGATAGATGACTGAGGAGTACTTAAAAACCTTTTCAGTATCTAGCCTTAAAAATTGATCATGGATTTTGTTGGCAATGAAGGAAGCATAATCATACTTAATCTCAGGAGGCTGCCCAGGGGTAAAGATGGATAGCAAAGCCAGAGTTATCTCATCTACATAATCACTGGTATTGAATCCTAAAACAAAAGATATTACATTCACAATAAGCCTTCCCAATGTATTGAAAAAGTAAAAACCATAGGGGGGAGTCCCTTTTGGATGATGCTCAGGTAACATGAAATACTGACACATTGCTTTTAATTTCTCTGGGGTTAATTGTCTGGTTTTCTCAATCAACCCTTCCATGGATAAAGGTGCTAATTCTTTCTCTGGCTCAAAGTGTAACATAGCATTGATAGACTGAGGTGTGATAGGGAACAGAACACTTTGATCAGGAGCTAATACAGCTCTTTGTGCGGGATCATAATTTGCATGACAGTAATGAATGATTTCAGGGAAAACGTGGACTGTAGGAATAAAATACCTTTTGAGATTGGATTCCCACAACCCTATAAGATCTTGCCCCTTCGAGTGTTCATCTCTGCAGCGACAAAAACTCAAACGGGGACTTTCATCAAAATGCAGGTCTTTAATTTGGAAATCTTCATCTATTAGAGGTAAATAGTCTAATTCCCGGTGAGGAGCATTCAATGGAGTGATATTTAAAGCTGTCGGGGCCTCCATTTTGGTTCTTGTGGATTCAAAATGGAGGTTTTCGTTTTTCCTTGCAGACCGGGCGGGATATCTGATAAAAGAGGAAATTGGAACAATTTGCAGGTTTGGGAAGCAAATTCACAGGTTTTAAATCTTTAATGAGGACTCAGAGAGGATTTTTAACCATTTTTTCAGAGAAAAAACAAAGGAAACTAAGCTTGACTTGCAGTCGGGGCGCGAAATGATAAATACCTGTTTTTAGATGGAAACTGGTTCTTTAACAGGTAATGAACAATGGCGGGGACGTTCTTCAACACGGGCGTAGCTGAATTTCGGAGTAAATTGGTGTATTTGCAGTGGAATTTGAAAATTGCAGCGGGAGCTCTGTCTCTTTCAGAAACTAAAAATAACCGAAAAACACGAAAATGGCTTATTTACAAGTCAAAAGGGTTTTTGTCTTTTTCGAGGTGATGACGTCATTTGACGTACGGGGTGACGTAGGGAAGTGGGGCCGGTGGTATGCGATAAGTGGTAAGCGGTGAGCCCGCACCGCTTATGGACGAGGGCGGTAAAAGTCGCGGGGGGAGCGATTCCATAGTTTTAACGCCACGTGGAATGCTGACTTTTCAAAAACCGCCCATCCCCCGCTGGTTAACATGCTGGCAAGGGATGGGCAGAGGGATTGATGATCACCGTTGATCAACGAACGGATGATCCAACGGCTGAAAGGGATGGGGACTTGTGCGATTTCAAAGGTGGGCCCGTCAAGGTTTAAAAAGGTTTTAATGCGTAATGTAATCATCCCGGGGAAAAGTTAATAGGCGGCAATGGTTGTTAATTAGTCCAAATGATTAATTAACCCCGTGAAATTATGAAATGGATTGCGGCGGAGCTTGGCCAGGTGGAATGCCACGTGGAATGCTGACGGTGGCATAGACTTTTGCAAAGTTTATTGATATGTTTTGGTATTAAACATACTTGTCGTATGTCTAAAGTTTTTGTATATATTTTTATTATATGATGAATGAATTAATATAATTAATTCATCATAGGGGCGGAATTTATATATAAGGTTATAGTTTTAACCAAAGGGCTTTATAAAGCGGGGTGTTTATTTTCAATGTGCGGGAATATATACTTTGGTAAAACATTATAATAAAGGGTTTTGGGGATATTTATTAGAAAATGAAGTTATATACTTAGGAAAAGGGATTTTACTAGGGATTTAATATAGTAAAATCAAATGTTAATATGAAAAAGGACAAGGAAAATCAAAACATCTTTGTACATCTAAGAAAGTGATAACTTATGAAGTAAATTGCAACATTTTATCTTCAACACTTAAACTTAGAATAACAAGTTGTTTTGAGGAATTTTATGGAATATTTCATCAGTTTCCTAAGTAAAATAGGATTTTACTTAGGAAAAAGTTAAAGATGGAAGATAATCAATGATGGATTATTTCAAGTGCTTAGGTCTTTTTGATCTTTAGGCCGAGGGTCCGGTCCCTCCAGAAGTCAAGGAAATGCCTTGAGCCCCTTTGATCTCCAATTACCTTAGTACTTTTGGGGAAATTAGTAAAACTCTTGAGGGGGAAAAATGATGGGGGAGGTTAATGAATTTGACTTTGCTTGCTGTGATTTTCCAGTGTATGTTCCTGCTTCAGTACTTTTAATGAAAGTAAATGATTAACATGTAGCAGCACCATTCATCAGATAACACTTTGCAGCACCATCTACCTACCCTATCTACTTAACACTACCATTTTGTCTTCTTTATTAGGGTGCATTTAGACTTGCAAACCCCGATCAATCTTTTCTTTTTACATGATGAATCTATCTATTTCTACCCTTATTACATCCAAGGGCTCAGATTAAACTGTTGAGCACCTTTTATTCACTCTACCTAGCTACTTATCTGCCAAGATTAAACTGTTTGGCTAGATATTTATTCTCTAATCTATAACATAAAATTGAAATATGACTAAGCCAAGTTTAAACAGTTTGACTTATTCATGAATTGTGGCAAAAGTTTCACAAGCTGCACACAATTGATTTATTACAACAGAGTAAAAATTAGTGGCATTTGGATTTGCACACTTTCCTTGGTCTATTTTTTGCTTGGGGTTCATTTCTTTCACTTTTTTGACCATTTTATTCTTTTTACCCTTTGATCTTTCTTTTAGGGTATACCCTCTTTACATTTTTTTAACTTTTTTTGATTTTTTGGTTTTCAAGAATATGGAACACCTTTGCTCAAGTAAGAAGGTTTGAACATATTCCATACTTCCATCAAGACAATCATGAAAGATGAAACCTATTGATATAGGAGGCGAACAAAATATCCTTTTATTTGCTAGTTAAAGAAAATGTGCATATGTGTATATTATTGTAAATATTTTATTGATATGTATTTATAAATATCCATAGATAGTCTAATTATTTGTTGGTTGAAAAAAATGTATATGAGTATATGTGGTTGTCATTATAAATACCATAATGAGTTGTGTTATAAAGCTCCAGTAAACAGTATAATTGTCATATTTTCAGCAGGATTTCATTGTAAATGCTGCAACAAGTTGTGTTATAAATCTCCATGGGTGGTATGTTTTGGTTTTCAGAATTTCTTCTTGTTATAGGTGTCATAGAACATCAAGGATGGTGTTCCCTTAAGGGGGAGTTTTCGGTAACAACCCTAGATTAAAATTTCATGTAATAAAGTTAATAAAGGAAAAAAAATACCAAGGTTATGTGACACATATTCCAAGCTAAGTGTTGGGTAAAACATCCTAGTGGGAATCAATTGTTGTTTATTATGTCTAAGGGAAATTGAAAAAGTAAATGACAAGGGAATTTGGAAGGAAAAAAGATATTTTTGGCATTTTATTTATGAAAATAAAGGAAATTGGGAGAAAAGGAAGGTGAAAGGTGACATGTTGCATGTGAGAGGAAAATGAAGAAATTAGAGGCATAAATTATAAAAATGATTATAAGGATTAGTTCACAACCTTTTGTCAGTTCAGTTTTGGAACTGCTATTAGAGAGGAGAAGAGAATAGAGAGGAGGAAGAAAGAAAGAAAGGAAAGGAAAGGAAAGGAAAGTAAAGGAAAGCAAAGGAAGGACAAGAAAATCAAGAATCAAGTAAGGAAAGGTTGGATCAAGGAGATTCAACGAGAATACTTGTAGGTAACAGGTTGCATGTATGATTTCCTAGTTGGTTTTGGCATGCATGGTATATGCATATGTATATTTAGTTTATTTTTTGTTGGTGGCATATATTTTTACCTATTTTGACAGTGGTTTTAGCCTTTCCTTTCCATTTTAGGATAACCTTGGTGTGATGGGATTCATTTTTTGTTGAGCTTTGGATTGTCGAAAGGTTTTCGAACCAGGTGAGGTAGTCTTATAAAAATCCCAAGGGTTTGGGGTGGAGATGATTTTCTTTGGGAAGCCCTCAACATGTGGGTGGAGACAGGAAAATTTCTCAAGGGATGTTGAAGGAATTTTGCATTAGCGAACTTTTGAGGTCTAAAATGGGCCTCCCAATAAAAATGTACAACCAAAATAAAATTTATAAGAACCAATAGGATTCAAGATGATGATATCAACCATTGGGGATGATTCGCCATTTTTTGGGGTAAAAAAGTAAAAAGATTAAAAAATAATAAAATAATAAAACTACTTTTTCAACTTATTTTTTCAACTTATATCCTTATGGGTTTACTCAAATTTTGAGTAGGAGCACTCATTGGATGCATAATTTTATTCCTCATCCAAGGAGTACCCATGTTGCATACGTTCAATGGATCCTAGTATAGGAAAAATGATAAATACATAAAAAATGTTATTGTAATCACATTTTTAATGTATTTTATCATTTTTCCTATAGCAGGGTCCATCGAAAGTATGCAACATGGGTACTCCTTGGATGAGGAATCAAATTCTGCATCCAATGAGTTCTCCCGATCGAAATTTGAGTAAACCCATAGGGATATAAGTTGAAAATAAGAGTTGAAAAAGTAGTGTTTTCCTTTTTCCCCTCTAAAATTTGATGATGTAATCAAATATTATTTCATTATTTCCACTAGTATTTTATAATTTCCTTTGAAGGCCCATTTCATAACTCAAAATTCCCCTAATGGGGCATCCAAGCTCGGTTTGGTTTTGTGATCTCAGAACTGGTTTAGGTGAGATAACAATATGGTGACGGTGGAGGTGGTTTAAACTATGGATTCCCTTGGTTTTTATGGATTTTTTTGTCCCATGAGATCCCACATTCATGCTTGGAATATGGCACAAGGGTGATTGGCTAAAAGAAATATTTGGTCCAACCCAATATGTGGTTGAGTGGTACATGGAAGTCCCAAACCTTGTTGGCTTTAGCATATGGTTTCTTTGCCTTTCATGCGTAAATGTACTTGTTTTGTGGCTTTAATGGTTGTTTTATCATTGGTATTTATCTGGTTATATGTTGGTTATAAGCATGGTTTTATGATAAATCTTATTCATGGCTCTCATCATGTTTCTACTTGTAACTGAACGAATAATGAATGTATTACCTAATTGGTGTTATGAAAACTATTGTGAGAAGTGAATTGGTCCTTCTTATTAAATATTAGATAAGTTTTCATAGCGTTATGTTCAGATATGCATTCATGACGTGTAGGTTGCATGTTTACCATGCATTTGACGAAATATCAGTCCTGGTTGGGAAGGGTCAGGTCAAGTCCTAGTTCAAGTTTTGGTTTATAATATTTTCTTCTATGTCGCTCATCATTTCTGAAAGTTTAACTGAGTTATGGGCATAAGCCTAAGTTCTAGCCTTGAAAAAGTGGCTCAAAATTTGAGGTTGCTGGCATAGAAATGACTAGAAAAGTCCACAATTGCTAGCAGGAAGGACTATGGGAGTGACTTGAGGCTTACAGTCACTTACATGCATTGGAAAGGGAGCGGTTGAGGCTCTAGTTTAGTGAAAAATAGAGTTGTATCAAGGGTTGGACACCTGGAGGGTTTGGTTTTCTCCTATAGGTCCTGTCGCACCTTAGGGAAGTAAGTAAGGTCTTAAGTTTTTGACTCCATTTCCTTAAGGTCATATAGGAGGTTGAGTCTTATCATAATGACCCTCAGCTCATATTTACCCTGGGTAGTGTAGAAATTATATGCACTAAGCATGCATATGTCCAAGATCCACCTAATCACACACTATTTAACTTTATGCAAGATACTGAATCTATTCCACTTGTTAATCTTTTGCGGAAAAATTAATTGCACACACATGTGAAGCATAAAAAAAAATTATCAATCGCACATAACACAGTTTTTAACCGGGAAAGCCTGAAGCTAAAAACCCCAAATATATATTATGTAACATGGAGATCATATGACAATCTCATACAAGCATACAAAGCTTATCACAAGCTCTCAGTATAGTACAATCTTCATTCACTAATCAGGCCTAATCTTGCAAATCCATGCACCAATCTATGCCACCTGCTAGCCTGCCTCTACTGCGCAATCTCTGCTGAAGAATAGCTCTGAATGAATTCGAATTACTCTTGGATTGACTACGCAATCCCCATTGGCATCTCCACTGTGTGTTGGATGCAATCAATGCATCACTAATAGTCACAACAGATAGTCTATCTTGCCCTTTCACCTATCTCTTCACTGGTCTCCACTGAAACTGCCATGCACTGTAGTTAACTGATGTATTGTTGAGTTGATTAATGAGTTATTATTTTTGAACTAATTAACTAATTAATTCACTCCACTCTCACTAGTGTATCAATCAGTTAGACTAGATACAACTAGCTCAACTGAGTCTAACTGCGTTAAACTGAATACAACTCCATAACTACTTCTTCCAACTGTGTCATAACTCTGCCACTTGAGTTCTAACTGAGTCCTCCTTGCATTAGCTCCAGTAAACCCTTATGAATAGCGTAATTCCTTCTGTCAGTTGTTGCGCCACATCTGTGCACTGAATTGAAGTGCTCCAAGAGAATAAGTTTTTGTTTAGAGTCTGATTATTATTAAGAGCTAATAATAATCAACATGCATCTATTTTTAGATTGACGATCTATAAATAGACTTCGCCCAATATTATAAAAATATAATTTCATCTATTTTTCCAACTTGATCAACCATCCACAAATAGCATCCTACAACTTCTGAAATATGATATACATGTCTAGAAATAGACATAGTCTAAAAATAGGCTTGCGCCAAAAATAACCTGCGGGCCCACTTAGTGAAGGCGACTCTTTTCACTAAGCTCATCATCTTGTTGAATCTCAACACTCCCTCTCAACAAGATAGGGATTATCCTTCACCCTGATCCTGCCTCTATGGTATTCGAATTTGCTCTTGGTGAGTGCCTTCGTCAGAATATCTGCATCCTGATCCTCCGTAGGAATGTACTGAAGCAACATGATCTTCCACTGCACACAATATCTGATATGATGATATCGGATATCAATATGTTTAGATCTATCATGAAACACAAGATTAACCGAGAGTCTAATGCAACTCTAATTATCACAATGAATCACCGTGGGATCTAAATGTGAACTGAACAAACCAACCAGAGTCTTCCTCATCCAGATAGCCTCACATGCAGCTAAAATTTCTGCCATGTATTCTGCTTCTCCTAAACTGGGTGCCACAGATCTTTGTTTCCTGTTGTACCAAGAAACTGTCGTAGATCTGATACTGAAAATCCCTCCTGATGTGCTCTTTCTGTCTGTTGGACTTCCTACCCAATCTGCATCCGTGAAGCCATGCAACTTCACCTCATCCATCTGTCTGTACCATAAACCATACTCAGATGTGCCCCTGAGATATCTCAGGACATGCTTGCCCGCCTTCCAAAAGAGTGTGGTAGGCTTAACCATCACTTGTGAAAGTTGGTTCACCACATAGCATATTTCCGGTCTTGTATTGAATAAATACAAGAGTGAACCCACCAACTGTCAATAAACAGTGGCATGCACTACCTCTGCCGATGTAGAATCCTCTTTCTTCCAATTTCCTAGAAGAGGAGTGTCGATAGGCTTGCAACCTTGCATGTGAAACTTCTCCAGTATCTCCCGGGCATACTTTCCTTGAGACACAAATAGTTCACCTTCCCACTGCCATATTTCCAATCCAAGGAAATAATGAAGGAGGCCCAAATCCTTCATCTCAAACTCCTTTGCAAGATCAACCTTGCATGAGTGTATCAACTGCTCATCACCTGTTAGTATCAAATCATCAACATAAATTATAATGATCAAAAGCTTACCCTCAACCAAAATCTGGTACAGGTTTGCATCCGCCTCACTCTTGGTGAAGCCAAGTCCAGTGAAATAGCTTTTGATCCCAGTGTACCAAGCACGGGGTGCTTGCTTCAGCCCATACAACGCTCTTTTGAGCCTGCACACATGCGACTTGCTACTGAAGATCTCAAATCCTTCAGGCTACTCAATGTACACCTCTTCCTCAATGATCCCATTAAGGAACACAGTCTTCACATCCATCTGATGAATGTGCAAACCCATCTGCGTTGAGAGAGCAAGTATGGTCCGTATGGAAGAATACCGTGTGATAGGTGCAAAGGTTTCTTCATAGTCAATCCCCTCAATCTGTGAGAAGCCCCAGGCAACAAATCTTTCCTTATACTTCTCGATGCTCCCATTAGTAGCTTGCTTTACCTTGTAGATCCATCTTTATCCTACAACTTATTTTCCCACTGGCCTTGGAACAATCTCCCAAGCACTGTTTCTGACAATGGAGTCATACTCCTCCGCCATGGCATCTACCCATGTGGGATCCTACACTGCTTCTTCACAAGAATATGGCTCTGTCACAATACACTTGCTCATAAGAGCCATGTATCCAGTATATCGGTCAGGTGACTGTCTCTGTCTGCGCTGTGATGAAGGAACTCCTACATTCTGTGCCGCATCCACCTTCAATCTCTCAGCTTCTGTGGTACACTTTCTGCCTTGTATGATGTTTGGTTTTGCATGAGTAGACTCCTTCACTCCATGAATCTCCTCCTGTGGCTGATCCACATCCAGAGGCTCATCTTTGGGAACAAGAGGTTCCTCCTCCGCATGCAACTGTAGCTCCCTCTCAAGTGACAACTTCATGGCTTTCACCTCATTGAATTTTATATCCCGTCGCATAACAGTCATCCGAATATTTGGAAAATACACACGATAGTTATGGGGTGTTTCTGTGTACCCCAAAAATATCCCAACTTCTGCAGTCGGCTCCAACTTCTTCCTGACATCCTTCGTCACATGAATGTAAACAGGTGAGCCAAAAATCTTCAAATGAGAAATATCAGGCTTCTTAACAGTAAAAGCTTCCTTGGGTGTACTCATTCCAAGTACTCTATGAGGACAACGGTTTTGCACATAAACTGCAGTGTTGCATGCTTCCACCCACAAGTGCATCGGTAGGCCCTGATCATGCAGCATCACTTGTGCAGCACCCACGATCGTTCTGTTCTTTCTCTCCATGACCCCATTCTGCTATGGGTTATGAGGCACTATGAGTTCTCTTCGAATTCCTTCTTTTCTACAGAAGTCTTTGAATTCGCCCGAGATGTATTCACCACCATTATCGCTCCGTAGATCTTTCACCTGCTTCCCCGACTCCTTCTCCACCAATGCCTTGAACTCACAGAACTTTGAGAATGTTTCACTCTTCTTCTGCATGAAGAAGATCCAGCATCTACGAGAAAATTCATCAACAAATATCACATAATACCTGTGTTTTTCTGTTGAAGCAACTGAGAATGGTCCACACACATCTGTGTGAATTCTCTCCAGGATCACCGAAGCATGGTTCTCCTTCTCATGAAAGGTGGTCTTCACAAACTTACCCATTGTACATCCTTTGCACAGATCTGACTGTGCAAGAGTACCCTTGGGAAGTCCAGTAGAAATTTGCTGCAAAATGTTTAAAGCACCATGGTTAAGATGACCCAATCTCCTGTGCCATATTTCACTCTCATCCCGGCTCACCACTTCTTCTTCTTTGCCTACCATTGCAGTGCAACCATATACCTCTAGCTTGTAGAGATTCTTAATTCAAACCCCCTATCTTCTTGGTTTGACCCATTGTTTTATGTCGAAGGAAAGCTTTTCCCTCACTGAAAAACAACAGCATAACCCCTGTCTTCCAGCATTGCGACTGAGACCAAGTTCTTCTTTAGACCTAGAAAATGCATGAAATTCTTCAACAAGAATGGATTACCAGACTCCCTCTCAAAGGTAATGGTCCCAATGCCTCTCGCACTGTACTAACCATCATCGCCCATCTCTATATGCATCTGGAGGTCCTTCTCCTCCAAGTCACTAAACAACTCTTTGTCTCTCGTCATATGGAAAGACGCACCACTTTCAAGATACCACACCAATCCCATGCAGCTTGAAACCAAGCATGTGATCAAGGAAAAATCCAGCTCAAATTGCGAGGCTAAGGCCTCTCCAGCTGCAGATCCAGCAGCCTGCTTATTCTTCTTCTTCTGTGGACAGTTAGTGGCGAAATGTCCATGCTCATGACAGTGAAAACACTTCGCTTTGGACAAGTCCTGCTTCTTGCCTTTCACACTGGATTTAGAAGGATTTTTCTTTCCCTTCCCTTTCCTTGATTTGGTAGCCAAATTTCAATTCTCTTCATATTCATTCTTCGATGAAGATCCATCCCTGGTACCCCGCCTTATCTCCTCCTACACAAGATCCGACCAAAGTCGCTCCCATCCCAACAGTTTCTCCCGTCCATTGACAGAATATTTGTAGCTATGCCAACTCTTTGGAAGCCCAAGGAGAGCCAAGATCACCAAGTATTATTCATCAACAGTAACCCCCACACTTCCTAGCTCATCCTTGTAGTGGACAAACTTCATGAGGTATTTTGGAATACTATCGCCTTTCTCCATTTTTATTTTTCTGAGCTTGTCTTTAAGCGTCAACTTCCTCTGGTCACTTCTGCTTTGGAACAAGTCTGCCAAAGCCTTCCACATTAAGAATGGAGTGGCTTTCCCGTGAAGGCTAGATACAATGTGGTCCTTCACAGCTTCCAACAGAATCCTCCTCATCTTTGCAGTCTTCTTCTGTCATGCATCAAGTAATGCATCATCGCTAGATCTCGGCCTAGGAACATCGCTATCGATGAACTCCTTCAGCCCATTATCCTCCAGGACCACCTCCATCCCATCCTTCCAAGCTATGTAATTTGAGCTCCCGTCAAGGGCATACTCCAATCTCAACCCGTTGAAATACATTTCAATGTATACTCGATTTCTACACCAAGAATCTTCTGTAGCAAATTCGAATTGTCCACCAGCACAAACTCACTTCACAATTGCAATCTTCAATCAACAATGCTCTGATACCATGTAGAAATTATATGCACTAAGCATGCATATGTCCAAGATCCACCTGATCTCACACTATTTAAATTTATTCAAGATACAGAATCTATTCCACTTGTTAATCTTTTGCGGAAAAATTAATTGCACACTCATGTGAAGCATAAACAAAAATTATCAATCGCACATAACACATTTTTTAACCGGGAAAGCCTAAAGCTGAAAACCCAAAATATATATTATGTAACATGGAGATCATATGACAATCTCATACAAGCATTCAAAGCTTATCACAAGCTCTTATTACAGTACAATCGTCATTCACTAATCAGGCCTAATCTTGAAAATGCATGCACTGATCTATGCCACCTGCTAGCCTACCTCCACTGCACAATCTCTGCTGAAGAATAACTCTGAATGAATTCAAATTACTCTTGGATCTACTACACAATCCTCATTGGTATCTCCACTATGTGTTGGATGCAATCAATGCATCACTAATAGTCACAATAGATAGTCTATCTTGCCCTTTCACCTATCTCTTCACTGGTCTCAACTGAAACTGCCATGCACTGTAGTTAACTGATGTATTGTTCAGTTGATTAATGAGTTATTATTTTTGAATTAATTAACTAATTAATTCACTCCACTCTCACTAGTGTATCAATCAATTATACTAGATACAAATTTCTCAACTGAGTCTAACTGAGTTAAACTGAATACAACTCCATAACTACTTTTTCCAATTGTGTCATAACTCTTCCACTTGAGTTCTAACTGAGTCCTCCATGCATTAGCTCTAGTAAACCCTTAGGAATAGCGTAATTCCTTCTGTCAGCTGCTATGCCAAATATGTGCACTGAACTGAAGGGCTCCAAGAGAATAAGTTGTTGTTTAGAGTCTGATTATTATTAAGAGCTAATAATAATCGACATGCATCTATTTTTAGATTGACGATCTATAAATAGACTTCACCCAATATTCTAAAAATAGAATTTCATCTATTTTTCCAACTTGATCAACCATCCACAAATAAAATCCTGCAACTTCTAAAATATGATCGACATGTCTAAAAATATACATAGTCTAAAAATAGACTTGCGCCAAAAATAGCCTGCAGGCCCACTTAGTGAAGGCGACTCTTTTCACTAAGCTCATCATCTTGTTGAATCTCAATAGGTATACCCGTGAAAGTGGGTAAATTTGGGAGGAGGCGTTCTACGAGGTCATGAGGCTAAGATTAAGCAATGTGACCACACAGTACGTAGTTCTAGGAGATAGTGACTGTGTATTGTGAAGTTCCAAGAGGAAGGGATGCAGTGTTAATTTTTTCCATTGCGCAATGTCCATTTCCTGAGGGGAAGAATGAGGCCAGGTTGGTCAAGCATGAAAATTTATGGAATTTTCTTAAGTGTAGGACTAGTGAGGCAAAGATGAAACCAAGGTATGAATTTAACATGGTCACACACTTAGAATCATCAACAACACAACATGGAACACTTAGCACTTAGAAACAACATGACCCCTTTATTGCAATGAAAAAACAACATACTCCTCTAAGTGCGACACTTAAGGTACAATTTGAGATGACAATGATGACACTTGGGTGACAGTGAATGAGACTTTGGGGCTACCTCTAATACATGTCTATATGATAAATAGGACCAATAGCACCAAAGTTACCTCTCGAAATATACCCAAACAATTCTTAGACAATGTGTGACACTTCCCATGCCCAAAATATAACACTTTTGTTTTCTTCCAAAACGAACTAGAGAACTCAAAGGATTTACATGGAATGATTATAGCTATTAGAAAAAAAAACTTGCAAGGTAAAAGAAGGCTCTGAAATTTGAATGTAGGAAAAAATTTTGGAGTGTTTTGTAGCACCAAAAACACTTTGTGACACACTGGAATAACTCCAAGTTCTCTGCCTTAGTCTAATCTTTTGTGAAGGGTCTAGTTTTTCAGAAAATATTGATTCATTGTATGGATTACTCTGGTTTTCCCACTTAACCTGGTTATAGATATAGTACCTTTCATAAATTTTCTTAGTTAAACACATTCATAAGGCTACCTATATAACAATTTTTTAGATTCAGGAGAAGGGTAATATATTTAAAAATCTTTGGTTATTCGGAGTCTTAGTTTCATCTCTGTTGTTGCTCCACTACTAGCAAGACTATTCAGTATCTCGGCAAAGTCACTAAAAGAACACATGAATTTCTTTTCTGCTAGGGAGCTTGGTCAATACCTCGAATAAGTTTCTTGCTTCACCTCTTTGTACAAGAAGCCTTTCTCTTCTTTCAACCTTTATTTTTTTATTTATAGAACTGTGCAAAGGCACTTATTTATTTCATGGGGTCAAAGAGAGATCTTGAATTATTGAGAGAAGAATAGGTTTTTCCTTCAAATAAGTATATATATATACCTTTGATGTTAGCATGCTTGTTATGATTGGATCAAAATGTGAAACACCAAAAAAACAAAGAACCAATCTTATGAACAAGGTTCCTAGAATAGATATGGGTATCATGCACTACAAGGAAAAGTCCCTATAGCAGATGTTTTTGAGGAACCCCTTATAAAAATACCCCATACATCCATTTCTAGCGGAGGTTACTAGAGGAGGTTGGTGGGCAGAGGGTTTTGCGGATGTTTGCCACTCGGTGCGCTTATCATCCAAAATCGCATCGGTGCTCTCTACAAGAGAAAGCACCGGTGCACCCAAAAAATTAGTACACCAGACACTGTGCGCTCCGTACACACCGGCCCGGTGCGTCGTATTACTATAGAGCATCGGTGCTTCACAAATATTCCATGTCGGTGCATCATAAAACACCGCGCCAAACATAAACCGCTCAGTGTGGTGTTAAGAAACCACACCGGTGCATCATAAAAAACCGCGCCAAAATAGAAACCAACCGGTGTGTTTGTAGGAAACAACACCGGTACACCTATAAAATTCGTGCACCAGAACAGGGTTAAATAAAAAAAAAAATATGGCCAAAAAACCTCATTTTTCACTTTTCTCAGTGCTCCAGAGCTCTCAATCACCAGTGCACTCTATAAGGGAAAGCACCGGTGCACACAAAACATTGGCACACCGGACACCGTGTGCTCCATACACACCCACCTGGTGTGTCGTATTACTGAAGAGCACCGGTGCTTCACAACTCTTCTGCACCAGTGCAATTTATTCTTGTCTGAGCTGCCCTGACATTGGTGCTCCCATTGCACCGATTGTATGCATTGCTGTTGTGCATTGCCCACCAATCTCCAGCTTGCATTTTACAAAATGGTGGGCAAATTTTCCTTTGCAAATTCTACAACCAATATGCCTTCTCAACAGCGAAATGTACAGGTATTTTTCTTGTTTTTCCATAATAATGATTTTTAGCGTATTATAATTTCAAATAACCTTAAAATTAACCATTTAAAAGAAAAAAAAAATTGTCTCGCATTGTGCATGAGTCGTTCAGCTCGCACCAGTAAGCAGTGTTTCCTATAAAATTTACAAGCTGCACTGCAACCAGTGCTAACGGTATCCACATTGTGTCCGAGGCGGTGCCGAAATGCGCACCACGCTATTTTAAAATTTAAAAAAAAAAGTGTGGTGCGGTCACTTAGCCAATCGCACTGTTGACCATGGGAATAGCAACGCGATGTGTTGATGGAAATATCCACCCCAGTGTCTATTAGCGCACCGCATTCGGTCTTCCGACAGGGTCAACGGTGCGGCCTGGTAAAACACCGCACCATTGACTATGTAATTTTTCAGGAAATCGGTGTGCTGACACAACTATACGTGCCGGGGCGTATATTTTAGTCATTGCACCGCTCTTTTGACACCATACATAGTTAACGGTGCTTTAAAAATTTTCAGGTGCATCACATACAGTGCATTGAATGTCATCTAGGGTATTGCCTACGGTGCGCAACAAACAATCAATGCACCAGAACCAGTGCATGACTGTTTTTTGTGGCGCAGAGACTGATTTGTTTTTTTTTCCAAAAAAAATTATATATGTATATTCCTAAGTACATGTCTCATTTTATAAAAAAAAAATATTTAATATGTCAATGATTCAGAGAGAAGAGGGGGAACAAAATCAATAACAGGCAGAGCAATATGACATGGTTTTCCTGTGGGAGGCACGAGAGAGGGAGAGAGATGCGTACCCTCATCCTATTACAGCAGCTATCCAAGGGCTCCTAAGGCAGATAGGGGTCCTCAAGTTCTATGAGGAGTCTACTTCCCTAAAGGCCTATACTGTGTTTTTAAGACATCTTATCTGAAAGTGGAATGCCCACCGACAGGCTTTCTAGGTTGGTCCTAACTAGTGGTACACACCCACTGAGGATGATATATATTTCATTATAGGGCTGTCGAGGAGAGGGGTGGATTTTACCTCGTTCCCAGAGGTTCCAGTTGGTTGTGTAGCAGGGAGCCAGTTAGTTTACTCCTAGAGATACATTGGAGCATCATTACTGTCTCTTGCAGATTTGAGGTTGGTGGAGGTTAGTTACATATTAGTGCATTTGGTAGTGAGGAGGTGCAGTTCCTCTCACTTCTCATTTCAACCATTTCACACAACACCAGTGACGGGCAATGCATTAGTTGCTCGCTTCTATATTATTTTGATTCTTTAGTACAGGAGCCACAACTTGTCAGGTGGTCTGCCATTTTTTGAGGCAGTTATATACAGCCTTAGATAGATGTCATGCTCATGCTCAAGGGAGGGTCAACTTCCCTTTTTCTTCAGAGCTTTATTTTTTTATTTTTGAGAGGTTTCCAGAGATGAGGCCTACTTTTGTTCGGCAGCCTTGTAGGCCGATGTTGGAGGCATGGATGCACATGTGGGGGCAAAATATGCCCAAGAGGGGCGAGACTATGTTTCCAGCCAGGATATCACATGATGTACTTGACTTGCTAGCCAGTTTTGACGAGCTGCATCCCTTCATTATGGTCCCCTGTCCTTATGCTGGATTGGATTGGCGAGGGTGTGCCAACATCCTCTTCACAGATGATGAGTCGCCAGATGATAGAGGTAATATTAATGTTTTATTTAAATTTAATCTAACATGTTCTTTAACTTGTTTTTATTAAATTTTCTAATGAAATTGTCTAATTATTGTTTTGTACTTGTATATATTTTGCAGACATAAGCTCTTTTGATGGAGAGGAGATGCCAACACCACCACATGATCCAGGTGTGGATCCTAATGACGATCAGGGCATGCTAGATGCCGAGGATCATCAGGAGGCTGGTGCAGAGATACATGCTCCTGCTGGTGAGTTGGTACTGCCTTTTGCTAGGCACGGTTGACTTGATAGTAGATACAGGATGGAGTTGGGCGACTAACTCAGTGCATTTATTGTTGAGGCGGGCATCAGGCCCGCTCATTACAGAGACATACATGATGATGATAGGTTATTACAGATGTGGAGAGGCATGTCGCGTGACATGTATAACCAGATGCGACATGTCGTAAGAGCTACAATATTTTTTACGTAGCTAAGGAGGATTGTTTCACGTTATAGGTGTGGTAGAGACGTAGCACGTTATGGACAGTCTGCGAGCAGTGACTCATCATATCATGATCGTTCACCTCGTGCCACACCAGATGAGCATGAGCCTCCACTAGCATCTAGCAGTAGTCATCATGGAGATGAGGCTGGACCATCGGCCACGTCCAGTCAGTAGCCTGCATCATCCATCAGTACTCATGATCATGAGTAGGCTACACCATCGACTATCAAGGCTGCACCATTGACTGAGCAGGCCTCGACTAGTATTTCTTTTGATTTTGTACCACCAGCCAATCCACGAAATTTATATTACAATTGTATATTTTTAACATTATTCAGTTATATATATATATATGGTCCACATATTTTATGTTCATGTTGCAATTGTACTTAATCTACATGTTGGTGATCATCATAATGTGTATATTGTTAGGTCATGCTAGATATGTTCATTTAATATGCAACTTGCGGCTAATAGATGTGTATGTGATAGCATGAGTTATTTGACATGAGATGTATATTTGATGTTTGTGTTGTGATGATGCTATACAATGCTAATTGTGTTTTGTTAAATGATCATGATCACGATGATGTTAGAGAATTTGAATGTGTTTTTTAGTCGAATATGATGTTTGTACGATGGTTATCATGATCGTGATGTTTGTTAATTAATTTAATATTAAATTACCATGATATTTATTAAATATTATGTCGTGATTGTAATTGAAATTTAAATCTTAGTTGTATGTAAAATTGTATTTGTATTTGTAATTGTAATTTTAACTGTAATTGTATGTAAAATATTTAATGTAAAATTTTAATTGTAATTGTAATATTTAATTTATTGTGAAATGATTGTAATTGTAATTGTATATATGGCAAATTGTAAAATTGTAATTGTAATTCTAATTGTATGTAAAATTCTAAAATTGTAATTGCATTTGTAATTGTAATTTTAATTGTAATTGTATGTAAAATATTTGTAAAATTGTAATTGTAAATGTAAATGTAATTCTAATTCTAATTCTACTTGTATGTAAAATATTTGTAAAATTTTAATTGTATTACCGTGAAATTATTGTAATTGTAAATGTAATTGTATGTAAAATTAAAATTCTAATTCTAATTCTAATCGTAATTGTATGTGAAATTGTAAAATTGTGATTGTAATTCTAATTCTAATTTTAATTGTAATTGTATGTAAAATATTTGTAAAATTTTAATTGTATTAATGTGAAAATTTTAATTGTATTAATGTGAAATGATTTTATTAAAATATTTAAATTTGTAAATTTGTAAATAATTGTAAAATAATAAACCTAGAATAATATGAATTTTTGTAGCATAACAAAGTTTACAAAATAATGAAAATAAATTCATGTACTTTAGAATTATCATTATTTTATTATGATCTTACATACCAAAAAAAAAAAACTTTATACAGTCTGGTGTGCTTATCATCATAACACGCACCGGTGCATCTTAGTACTAAGACGCACTGGTGCTTCACAACTCTTCCGCACCGGTGCGTCATAAAACACTGCACCAAAACAGAAACCTTGATATTACGAAACCACACCGATGTGCCTATAAAACCCCGCACATTGTAACAAGGTTATTATGTAAAGTGTAGTATTAGAGCAGCAGAGGGTTCGAATTGTGGGCAAGAATTTTTTTGAGGAGATGAGGGTTTGAAAAGACGAGAGTTCAAATTTCAGCTGAGAATTTTATAGTAGATAAAATGAGTGATTCAAATAGAAAGACAAAACAAGACGCTTACAGGGATGCGGACAGCTACAAAGCTTGACAGAGTACAAAAGGAGAAAAGGAGTACAGGTTGCGGCCAGCAGAGAGCATTCGATTAAGGCCAATGATAGGGTTAAGAGGTCCCATGATGGACAAATGGAGAGAAGATTTGATGACAGAGAAAGATCAACTGAGGCAGTAAGCCAAGAGGCACCATGAAGGGAAGGATTCTCATTCCCTTAAGGACAACAGAGAAAGATCAATTGACGTTGCTGATCAGGCTGGTAGGTCCCATGAAGGGAAATATGCTCCAGAATGTGTTTAAAATCAGCTGGGAGTATTGTATAAGCTTCGGTTGGCTTACATAAACTCTTACCAGCAAAACTGGTGTCGCATAAAATCATATCTTAGGCTTTCAATTGAACCTGAATGGCATCTCTAACTTGTCTGAGTTGTGGTCCTGTGGATGAAACGAGTAAAAATTTTGCTTTTATTATAAATGGAAATCCAGTGACCATTTCTGTGGGAAGAAAATCATAGATGCCTGCAGCTACCATATTTCCACCTAAAAATCAGATTCCCATTGGAAAAGCTAATGTAATAGCCCATTTTATAATTTCTTTCCTCTACTTATCCCTATACTCATTTTCTGCGGGAAACCATTGGCTCCACATGTATTAACTGCATCGTCTAGTCGAAAATCGGTCTTCTTCTGCTAACAAATGTAGAATGAAGGACTCATTGTCATTCCTCCTAGAACATTCAAGGTCAGTTTCTCGTAAAATAGAGATTGTATAAATTTTGTTAAGATCAAGATATAAAGCAGAAAGGAGAAAAGAGGAAATTGGATGCCAAGATGGAGGAGGAAGTTACAAATGAGCAAGCAAATCATGGGTCAGCAAGCAGATCATGGGGCACCTTTTCTTTTTGCAGGTTATGGAAAGGTTCAAGTTTCTTTTTCTAAAAGAAGAAGAGGTATATTTTTGAAAATAAATGGCCCAAAAATTTTCACAGAAAAATGTACATTTCCAACATGTCTAAAAACTAAAATATCTCCAACTTCAATAAACTGCTCAGAAACAAAACTTTCCCAACCATTTGTGAAAATTTCCCACGTCTTAGAATAACATAGGTTAAAAAGCCACAATTTCCCACTTTGGCCTTGTAGTATTGCATTTTCACATGCCCTACATTGCATTCTCTCCACATAATCAGTGGGGACCTCCTACAATAAACAAAATGCATTGGAAGAATTGTTATTTCCATCAAAAATTTATCCAATTCCAATTCTCAAATCTAATTCTAATTCTAATTCTCAAGAATAAACAAAATTCTAATTCTCAATTTCTATGGTTGGAGCTCACTAAATTTTGGTGTACACACCTAAAATTAATTTTGGTGCCTTAACAACAAATCGGTGCTACTGTACATATAACCGCACCGGCGCGTTTTAGTTACTGCACACCGATGCTGGTGTTACAAATGGATGCACTAGTGCGGTGCTATTAAGTGACACACAGATGAAGAATAAACGCAAATAAAAAAAGCACAACTCTATTTTCTTTAAGTGAAAAAAAGCGGAAAATTGAAAAATGGGCGGCAAAATATTTTCGAAAATCTAATTTCATAAAATAATTCTTTAAATACTAAACACTTTTCATTATTTCACTATTTTTGCTAAAATTTTCAGCCAGAGATTTGCAGGAGACATACCTGGAGCAAGAGAGCATGGGAGCAATATGGAGCAGTGAAATACATTAGAACAGAAGTATTCAGAAAATCAGAAACCAAACCTCTGGTGATTCAAACCCTGTATCATAGGATTTCAAACCATCTCGTGATTAAATTTGATTTTTTTCTTTTACTTTTTTCTGTAGCTTTTTTACTTTTTCTGTAGTTTTATCCATTTTTACCCTAAACCCTTCATTTTTTTTTCTTCCCTTTCTTCTCCATGTTTCTGTGATTTCATAATTAGGGATTTTCATTTTAGATTGACATCCAACCCACAGGACGACTTGCATAGTTGGATCCCAATCCATTCGGCCCTTGCGTGATTTTTTGGAAAAAATAGATTTTTTTTTATCGGTGTGCCCTGCGTAACCTAGCGCACGAGTGCGTTGTATTATACAACGCACTGCGCAAGTATTATGTAATAAAAATTTTGAATTTTTTTTTTTAAAATCATTGCACCATATCTAAAATAGGGCATTGATGCTCTATTTTACGAGGATAGCACCGTATGGTCTATTACACTATTTGTGCAGTGTGTTTATAATACCCTCACACATCGTACGGTCTATTATACTATTTTTGTGATGCGTTTCTAATACCCCCACGCACCGATGTCGGTGCGTAAATCATGAAAGGCGCATCGGTTTCTTGAGATTTATTTTTTACCTGAAAAGTTGACAATTTATTTATAAATATATTAATGAATGATATGGTACAAGTTTCAGATTGATAAAGAAATGAATGATAAGAGATCAAGTAACAAAAATACTGGTAACACATCAAGAAAAGCAAAAAAGGCAAGTTATTTGTAAATTCTTTATAAAAAATATTATTTTTGAACTATATGTAAGTTTAACTACTATGTATTGTTTACTGTGTATCATGCAGAGCCACAAAATGGCAAATCTTGATAAGATTATTTCTGATCTAGGACCAGAAGAGCGTAAAATATTGATGGAAAAATTACAAAAGGATGAATCAGGTGAATGAAAAAATACTATAGATCCAATATGAGTTTCTTTTTTTAATTTTCATTAATAATATACTTAAAATTATTAAATAATATGTGTCAAATAGTCTATTAATTCACATATATTTAATGTTCTACAGGGACCAACAACTCAGAAAAGGAATGTTGTTCTAAGACAAGAAAAAAAATAGAACATGAAAATGAAAATGAATTGCTCCTTAGCTCATCTGGAGTGGTGCTGGAGGCTAACGAAAGGGGGAAAAACTTCTACAAAAGTTTGAGGGATCTAGTGGAACGAATGAATAGAAGTTCTTTCCACTTATAATACAAAAACCAATCCAATGATTCCAAGAACCAAATTTTATCTAAACTACAGGAAGAGTTTCCAGAGAATTGGTCAATAAGACATGTCAAACTTTTAATAGAAAAAAAGTACAACAAAAAAAAACAAGGAATGAAAAAGTAATATTCCTTTAAACATTTGTCTAGAATTATTTATAAATATCACTTTTGTTATATTTAATTTTCATATATCAATATAAAAATTAAATATTTGTTTGTCAAGTTACATTTTCAGGAAGATTATAAAAATCTCAAAATATGAACAAGCTTATATCAAAAATATGCCAGTAGGAATGTCCAAAAAGGTGTACAAGGAGATGGTAAAAGAAATGGACAAAATTGCATCATAGGAGGAGCCATCTCAACAACAACGTACTTCAAAAGTAATATGTAATCATTGAATTTTTTGATCATTAGGTACAATAAATAAACAATTTAGCATTAAATATTAATTTTCAAGAATTTTCTTGCAGAAAAGAAAAGAAAATGGAACCCATTCAGCACATAAAACGGGACGACAAGGAATAAAAGGGTTGATATCTAAGTTTGTGAGTAATTGTTACTTCCTTATAAAAACTTAACTAGATTTCATTTTTGTATTTTTTAAGTTGTTTTACAAAAATCATCATTGAATGTATTCAAACATGTGCTAACATACAGAGAAGAACCATCAGACGAGTTGATTGAAATTGGGTTAAATATGGGTTGTGAGTATATGTTGGCATATCAAAAATTAATTGTGGAATTCGTAAGCATCTATTGATCTTGTTTTACTTAGCTTCGTCTCTAATTAATAGAACAAAAAAATCTTTTATATTAAATATATGATTTGTTATGGGGTATAAAACTTGCAGGAAACAAAGTATGGAACTACGCCAACAGATGAAATTTTGAAAGATGGCATGGTACATGGTTTTGAAAGAATGTGTGTAGTTTATGAGTCAATTGTTGCTATGGTACATCGTTTTTCTTGTCGATTTACATTGATGTATATTATTTAACATCGAAATTTTCATTATTCTCACTAATGTATATACACTCATTTCAGTTTATTTTTATGTTTGTAGATGGAAGGTGAAGAAGAAGAAAACAATCAACACCGTGAACAAAACATTCCTAAAAATAACCTAAGTCATGGAAGTAGCTCTAGCAGTGACAAAAGTTCAAGCGACGAATGATGATCACTATTTTTGGATATCAAAGCAAGGCATTGTATTTTTTGAAATATGTTTGTTAAATTAGACATTTTGTTTAATGTAATGGACATAGTGTCCCAATTGAAAGACAAAGGGATACCAATAACTGTCCCATTTTGTATGACAAAGAATGTCTTATATATATATATATATATATATATATATCTATATATATATAATAAAATGTTTTAATTTATTCTATTGCATTCTCCATTTTTGCTATTGTGTTCTCCATTGTCATTCTCAAATGCACTAATAAAAATTTAATTCATATGAATATTGTTATAAGATATATATGTGTCAACTTTTGATGAATAATGAATTTTAAAAAACCCTAATAATTATGATATGAATATTTATCCAAACATCACATTCAAATTCATTAATAAAAAATTAATTAATATGAATATTGTTATAATATGTGTCAACTTTTGATGAATAATGAATTTAGAAAAATCACAATAATTGCATTGTCACAGGTCGATGTTTCTAAAAAATACAAAATAAATATCGGTGCGTGTCAGGTATTGTACACTGGTGCTTTTGTATGTTGAAGCGCACTGGTGCGTTTCTACGACATATGGGCACCGCACAAATACCAAAACCAATTAAAAATATCGGTGCGTTTGTGCGATACTGTGCACCAGGGATTTTGTGTGTGACTACGCATCAATGAATTTGTACGACGTATGGGCACCGCAAAAATACCAATACCAATTATAATTATCGGCGTATTTGTTTGATACAGCACACCGGTGCATTTCTATAAGTCTATGTGCTGATGCGTTGAGACGACCTATGGGCACTGCACAAATCCCAAGACCAATTGGTACGGCCCCATGCATTGTATCACCAACACTGCGCCCAGTGTTGTTTTATACCTTGACGACCCGGTGCAGGAACCTTCGAATGCACCGAGGCCACCGTCTAAATGACATGCACCAGTGCGTTGAAGCCTTAGTAGCGCACCGATGAAAAAAACATCTGTAATAACCTCCGACTGCCTATTTTTTTTTAGTTGTGTTGAATTTCCGTTAAAAGCTCTGCCAAAACCTCCGTAACCATAAACGGATGTTGTAGAAAATGTTTTTTTGACAATTTTGGCCAATTTTATAACACTAAAAACCTCCTTTATAACCTCTGCTATAAGGTCTTTTCCTTATAGTGATGGTTCTACATAAAGCTCTCATTATGCAAGGATCATATTTTCCATCGAAACATCATCAAACAAAAGGTATGGAACACAACGAAGGACTAAAGGATAGCGAAATGTTATAGTTTCACAAGGCCCTTTTCCATTTTCCATATGAATTGGAACCAAACATAACACATTACATTGAGGCTTATTCACAAGAATTACAAGAAAACAGAAAAGAAAAACCATGGCCAACAAAAAACAATACAAAGAATATGTACATAGGGTAGGGAAAAACCCTAGACTTCTATTGAAAATATTGTTTCAAATATTGGCCATTTACATGAAGGGATTCCATCTTCCCATCCAAATATTGGATACAATAAGTGTGGTGGTGAATCTTGTCATGAACAAAAACTGGTCTAATCCACAGGGATTGGAATTTAGTGTGTTTCCATTTCTCTTCATGGTCTTCATCCCACAAAAATACTAAGTCTCCCACGCTGAACTCCTTTTTCCCCACATACTTCTTATCAAACCATCACTTGATACAACTTTGATGAATGGAATTTTTTTCTTTTTTTTTCCTCCTTTCCACCTGTATCTTCAAAAGAGTGTCTATCCTACTTTGAATCACAAGACAAGACTTACCCCGTGACTCTTGAGAAAGTTGAAGGGTTAGGAGATATATGTTTGGAGGTAGGATGGCTTCTTTTCCATACACCAGAAAGTAAGGGGAAGTTTTCAAAGAAGGTTTAGGTGTAACACGACCAACCCATAGAGCATTCATCAAAGCATTGTGCTAGTTCCATTTTTTAGCGTAAATGGTTTTCTTGATAATACAAATTAGGTTTTATTGGTTGTATTAGCAATACTGTTACCCTATGGATAATAGTTAGATGAATGTTTCAATACAATTGCATTTCTAATGAAAAATCATAAATTTTAAGTGATGAGAAAAAAGTTGCATTATCGAAAACAAGTGATGTAGGAACACCGAACCTTATAATGATATTTTGTTCGAGGAAATTGATTACTTCCTGATCATTCACTTGTCTGAGAGGAATTGCTTCTATCCACCATGTGAAGTAATTTGTGGCAGTGAGAATTTAGTGGTGTTGCTTCGATGAGTGTGAAAATATTCTAATCCCCATTGTTAGAAAGGTTCTTGTATAGAAATAGGTTGCAATTGGGTAGTTGACTTCCTATCTCGGCCAAAAATTTCTGACAAACTGGAATTTTGTGGACATAAGCATGAGAATCCTTGAAAAGTGTGGTCCAATAGAAGCTGGCTCACATAATATTGTGCATAGTAGTGTCACCCACATAATTTCCACTAGCTATATTGTCGTGCACATTGTGCAATACCCTTTCTGAATCATGTTCTTTTAGACATCCGAGTAGGACCCTATTATGGTGCTTCCTGAAATGCACTTTTTGTACCAAATGATATGATATATCTTTAAGCTGAGTAGCCCTCTTCTATGTCACCGATAAATGTCAGGGCAGGGTACCATGCTCAAGATATTTTTCACACCTATACGTACCAAGAGGTAGATTCCTTAGTGGGGGTAGCTTGTTCAATGTTATACAATTCAATTTCTTACTCCCATCCAAAATAGTCATCTACTGGTGAATTAGTCGCTTTTACTGCTAGATAGCATAGACCATGCCCTTTTATCATGTTAACAAGCTTGAACTCAATATGATTCTATGGAAATATTTTCATCTATTTCACTCTTATTTCACCCAGCTCTTGTTAAACACACAACAATCTAATCGTTGGGTGGGGAACAAAGATGATAACATGATTTTTTAGCAGATAATGTTTGAAGCGTTTCACTACCTTTTACACTACATAAGCTTGTTTATCAATGGTAGGATAGTTTAATTCAGGTCCTTGCAAGCCGACACTCATGAATTATATATGTAATTCATTACCTTGATCATCCTTTTGTGTGAGAATGACAGCAAGAGAAGAATCATAAGTGAAAGTGTACAAGAGTGTTTTTTTGTCGAAATTTGAATTGTATAGTGCTGGAGCTTCTGCAATTGATTTCTTAATACAAGCAAAGGAATAATTTTCCATTTTATCCCACTTCTATATTACATCCTTATTGATCATTTACTGTAATTATTTTACTATATGTGCGTAGTCTAAGATAAAATTGTGAAGGAAATTTATTTTCCCTAAGAAGGACTACAAAGATTTTTTGTTTACCAAAAAGGGAGTCTGAGTGATATTTTTGACCATTTATGGGTCTACTTAAATATCACTCTTTGCAATGATATGGCTCAAGATATTTCTCATGGACACTACGAAAATCCTCTTCTTATTATTCAAATATATCTCGTATTTGCTTTATCGCTTAAAAATTTTCCTTAGATGATGTTGTTAACCTCACTCTCATATGATAAAAAAAAAATTAAGTCCAAAAAAATTAAATTAATTAAAATCATGAAAGTTGGATTTAATCCTACTTTTATAGATTGGGTTTCTTCCTCACAGTTAGGTGTGTGTTTAGGTCTAGTTAGTTGAGAGATTCTCTCCAACTAGTTAGGCTCCTAGATTAGTGTATGTTGAGATATTTTTGCAACCAAAGTGTCCAAGATAGATGCACTATATTGAGACAAATTTCCTCCTGTGTTTATATTTGTATCATAAACATTATTTGAATAATGAGAGAGGAATATATTGTGGCTGTCAGGCCTTTTCTGCCATGTCTCACATGTTCATGTCTCTGATGTTTATATGTGTTTTTATTTTATTTTACTTCATGTGGTATCAGAGCCATAAAATTGGTGAAGCTTGTGAGAACACTGAACATGTTTCCTAAGTGAATGACAAGTCTTATGTGAAGTTTGTACAAATCTTTCCAAGCAACTTGAATATTTGCATGAGACCTATGTGGAGACGTGTTGGATGCATGCATTCAAAAACTACATTGTGGATGTTTCAAGTTCATCCATATGATATAGTTGTATGTTGAGGATACAACTATACATAGATGGATAGTGTTATTCTTCAAGGATAAAGTTGTGTTGGCGAGAGTTGTACACTCTATGGGAGAAGTTACAGGGGAGAAAAAGGATACAGTTGCAACGCTACATTTGGCATCGGTGAATATGTTAATGCACATCAAAAAAAAATTATGCACTGGAGGATCATAATAAATGAGATGGTGTTTCAATGTCAAATATATTCCTTCCTTCCAAGAGGGATGCATATTTCAAGTGCATTGTTGAATTAAAGCTAAAAGTGGTCTCAATTGAAATTGGATTCTCTAACATTTTTGAAATTAAGATGATTTTGTAACATGGGTATGATCATTGTGTTAGAAGAGATGCACCAAAAAACATTCAATTGAATATGTTTGAAGAGTTAACTTGTGCAAAGATCTGAGAGGTAAATCTAAGATACAGCCAACCAACATATAACCAGTGAGCGCCCATGATGGATTTGTTTCATTCTGGTGGGATTCATCTCCACGATTTCAAGGGCTATTCCGATGGTTTTACGTGTCCTCTTTACCTTCACTAGCAAGTTCAGTGGAATTTACTGAGATATGATGTTGTATTTTTAACATCATTTCAACAATAAAATCATCTTATTGAACTATGTAATTCAACAAACGCTTTGTGTAGCAAAACCATGGAGACCATGACAACATTCCTTTAGGTGATTTCTCCTGAGTCGATGGCACAGTTAGGTTCATTCTTCATTTGTGCCTTCTTGTGCCCTATTTACCCTAGAACACAGGTGTCGACTACACATCTGGTGTACAATTATAATTTGACAAGATTGTTATTTTGGGGTGTCCTGTGAAAAAATATTTTGTTCGTCACATGACTGCCTAATTTTCTTAGCTCCATTGGTGGCATCTGTGGATAGATTGAGATCACGTTTCAAATTGACAGGTTTCTGTAATCTAAAACATCTCCATGCTCTAAGAAAAAAAATTACTAGAGCTGGTGCGTTTTCTGAGTGGTGACTATTGCTACATTCTATAATTGACCTATACGTGGAGCCAACAACGTTTAGAAAAAAGGAAAAAGTGTGCCTTTAAAAAAAGAGGAACCAACCCTTGCGTGGAGTACTTGTGTCTTCAACGAGCTATTTTTTATGGTGTGTAATTAATCTCTCAACCTCTCAACCAATTACATGCATGCATAATAATATCATGGGAATTCACATTTAAAAAGTAAACTCATTTTTTCATAAACTGATTTTATAAAATCCATAAGATTGTTTTTAAAGGAAGTTGAAAAGAGAGGTAATAAATTCAAACTTTAGTAATGGAGGGATAAGGTAGATTATAAAGGTGTGCTACAACTTTTAGTTTTTGTGACGAGTCATTTTTTTAATGAAAAATGTTATGAGTATGGGAGAGAATTATTGGAGAAAATAGATTGAGAAATCATGAATTGAAGTTAAATGGTCAAAACTATTTTTGTAAGTTTGGGTGCATTTTTTGTAAGTTTGTAAAGGGTGAAATAAATTTGTGGAGTGACAAGGAATATTTATTTTTGTAAATATGGAGTGATAAGTGAACATTTTTGGAGTGACTCAATCAAGTCCATTTCACAGTCAAGTAAAGGTTAAATCTTTGAATATAGAATTGTATTGTTAAATAGTGTCAACAATGGAGTTATAAGGGTGAATTTGATTTCTTATGTACTCAATACTTAATAAAAACATAATTTTTTTGTGGTGATTGTGTCCTAGATCCGCCTGAAATTGAATAAGTGGATCTTAGGTGCACCATGAGTACGTTTGTGATGACACATGCTTTTCTAGATTCTTGATTGTGCATTTTATGTGTCTAGTGTTGACATTAGCTACACATGGAGTACATAACAAATTAAGGTAATGCATGCACATAATAAATTCTCTTCAAGCTAATGTAATCAAGCATAAATAATAAAATTACAAGCAATCAAGAAGTTGCAACACATAATCAAGTTGTCAATATCAACATTCAAAAACAATTCTACATCAACAAGCAATTCAACATCATCCACTCAAGACAATGAAGTTAAGAACAAACTCATGAAAATCACATTAATGAAGTTGTCATCTACATCAACAATATTTGCATCAATTCAACATCAACTTTTGGACAAAGCACTTGGTAATATTTTGTAAGAATCAACTCAACACAAAATTGTAACTTGCAAATCATAATTTGTAAGTTAGATGGTAATCAAATTCAAATCAATTTGAGTTGAATTCTAAGGGTGCACTCTCGGTTGAAACCGAAACCCAAGCTTTAAATTGATAGGGAATCAATTAATTCAAGTGAGTCCATTTTTTTTAACCGAGTCATAAAATTCATTTGAACCTGTCATTCAAATAGTTGTAAGCATTTCTCTTGGGTGAATTTTGTATAGTATTCCACACCCTTATTTTGAAAAGAAGCTAAATCAAGTGAGAAAGTTTAGGTGAGTGCAAAGTGCAAATGAACAATTTCAAAGCATCAAGTGAGCATGCCTTTCAAGCAACAATCAAGTAAGCATCAAGCAAGCGAGTTCAACTCTAAAGCAAGAAAATGTGATATTCAAACAACAATCAAGCCAGCTTAAATCTACAACAAGTGAGCATGAGTTCTATTATTCAATCATTCAAGTAATCACGATTCAAGAAAACAAGTTTAACCAAGAAAGTTCGAAAGAAAGTGAGTGTGATAAACTAAATCAAGCGAGTGTGAGTTCAAGAGAGTTCACATAGAGAAAAACATTCATTTGTTATAGATTCTTAACAATTTGATACTATCAACTACTGAATACATGGTAAAAATCAACAAAACAACTCTTGTTGATATTCAAGTGCATCTACAATAGGCACATGAGACAATTTAGTTTATTCAACTGGAGTCACAACTACAATAAGGTGAGTTGTAGTAGAAGAGTAATGTTTCTAGGCCATTTAACCATATAGATGAATATAAAGATGTTGATTCCAAGCCACTCATCCAAACAAATTCAAGTGTAGAAGTTGTTCATGATCAAATTAAACTTTCTTATTCCAAGCCAATCGTCAAGCTGTGAGAAGAAATCCAAAGTAACAAAAATCGACGAGGCTTAGGATATGGAAAATATGACAACAACTTGCATATCCCAGATTATTGAAAGCTAATCAAGTTCATCACTGTAGGATTTATTGATCAAGTAACATCAACATGCCATGATAAAGTTGAAGAAAAACCAAAATGAAAACATTTTCAAAGAACAAGTCATATGGAAGATCATTGTTTTGATCTCCATCCTTGTCACCACTGCGGAAAACATAATCACTCATTAGAGAAATTTTGCAAACAAAACCAACCAGCTAGATTGAATATCAATTATGCATGGATTGATCCTTGGGAATGGTCTTCAACAATCAAATGATTGTATAAGTTTTACAACATAATTCAATGTCACCTATTGCAGCCAACGATTAAATGAAAATGGTACTCTCATGCACCTGAATGGGGGAGTACAACAGTGAAACTCTCCTACACCTAAAGGGGGGGGAGTTTAGAAATCAAATGAAAATAATTTTCTCTCCTTTCAGCTTACAAAGGGGGTAAAATGATAATGGAATTGAATTTGGTTGTCAAACTGAAGGTTTCGACATTGACCATTATCAACATTTTGTCAATGGAAAATTAAATTCGCCAGTGGGCATTATCAACATTTTTCAATGTAAAATAAATTATGACATTGATTGATAGTAAATGGCAGATGAATCCTTTTGTAGCTTGGAACTTGACGGAGTTGTCAAGAAACTTTCATAGATGAATGAGACTTGCAGCTGATTCATGCTCTCTTCAAATTGGAGTTTTTTTAGCATCCAGCTTTGACAGTTTTCCAGGATGTGTTTTTAATTGAGGATCAACAACTTCAACATAAGGATTTGGGGATGGTTCTTGGTTCTTATTTTGGACTTATGATTGAGGGGGGGAATGTTAGCCTCACTTTCATGTGATAAAAACAATTCTAAATACAAAATAATTAAATTAATTAAAAACATGAAAGTTGGATTTAATCCTAATTTTCTATATTGGGTTGTTCCTCATAGTTAGGAGTGTGTTTAGGTATAGTTGGTTGAGATATTATATCCAACTAGTTAGGCTCCTATATTATTGTATGGTTGATATATCTTCTCAACCAAAGTGTCCAAGATAGATGCACTATCTTGAGACAAATTTACTCATGTCTTTATATTTGTATCATAAAATTTATTTGAATAATGAGAGAGGAATACATTGTGGCTCTCAGGCCTTTTTTGCCATGTCTCGCATGTTTATGTATCTAATTTTTATATGTGTTTTTATTTGATTTTCCTTCAGATGCAAGTGATTAGATCTCTTTTTCGAAAACATTGTCACATCATTTAAGTAAACCATAATGTTTTCTCCAATCAAAATATGAAATGTGATGTCCATAGCACGTTGAAAAGTAACACCTTCGTTAACAATTCTAAAGGAATTATTTTGAATGAAAATGTACCCCACTTTTCTCCAAATGTGGTTTTGTGTCTGTCAGGTTCTACCACTAGAACTTGGTTGTATCCCGAGAAACTATCCAACAAAAAAAACATTTCAGACCCCGATATTGTTTTCAAGATCTTCTCATTGACGACACTAGGTAATTATCTTTGTCCAAGGCACGATTCAAATTGTGAAAATCAACAAAAAGGCATATCTCTCCATAATTCTTCCTT
The DNA here is from genome assembly GCA_034641835.2 of Pinus albicaulis. NCBI lineage: Eukaryota > Viridiplantae > Streptophyta > Pinopsida > Pinales > Pinaceae > Pinus > Pinus albicaulis. The sequence continues at coordinate 365,737,178 of CM076581.1, forward strand.
ATAGGAACTAGATTCAAGACCTGTGTTGAATGATGAAATTTAAATACGATCTATGCATCCAACAATTTTCTTAATTATTTCTGAATGAGGGGTTCAAGCATGGGATTAAATTTTCTTAGTTTTTGTCGAAAAGGCTTGACCCCTTCCTTGATGGGAATCACATGCTGGATTATTCGCATATCATAAGTCATAAGATCATCATTTTTCCACATGAATACATCTCGGTACTTCTTAAAGAGGCAGATAAAATATTGCCACTCTTGAGGTGTACAATAAGTACTGAGATTTACATACTTCAGATCTTTCTATGTACCAAGATTCACTTGTTCATGTAATAGAGTGGAAGTATGAGTCTTTTTGTTAAATAGTCCCTTAAAGCGATTTTGTAGGTCATAAAACTTCTCCAAAGACACCACACCCTTGTGAATGTGGATTCCTCTACTTGCTTAAGATGAATTATGCAAAAATATCTTGTGCTAATATTCATCGATAATTGTATCCTTGAATATCTCAACACTCGCCATGAAATCCAGTATCTGTTGCTCGTCATTTAAAACTCAAAATTTAGTAATGTTATTAGGAACAGATGGCTTATAAATAATCTCAGCTAAAAAACCATCCCTTAAAGGTGACAATCTAACAACAATATTTTTTAATGTATCGAAAACAACATTGCGAATTCGAGGAACATAAATAATATCGAAAGCTTGGAATTGAGAAACTAAATGCCATACCTCTTGTTAATAATTTCTAATATTAGGCAACACACAATGTATCGTATTCTATACCTATCGTGCAACGATTTTAGAGTAGCCTATTTCTTTGAGGACTTCAACTTTGAGGTTGATGGATTTCTTCAAATCTAGAATGAGTGCTTGATATTTGGAAACATTGATGGTGCACTCAAAATCCAAGCGGAAAGAGATCAGATGTTTTTTCTATTGTGGGTATATTAAAATGCAACCAGCTCGAGATCCCTCTTGTGTTTTCAAATCATCAAAGTACAATATCCAAATTTTAGAAATACTAGGGCTATGTCCTATACTATTATTATTTACATCTACTGTACAGGAGTCATTTGCACCAGTTGGATTTCGAGGAAGGAGTTCCAACTGTGTATCTAGTGGGACGTGTGAGGGTTTTGTTAGATAACATCCATGATATACTTCCATAATTTTTTTTCTTCTGAAAATGACATTTGCAAGGCCCACTTGTTCATTTTTTCCATCAATTGTGTCATGGTATGTTTCATATAGGGCTCACTTTATAGTCAAATATGGTTATTTCTTCTTTTATATGGAAGCCAAAAATGTGTCTAAACAGTTGAAAAGTACCCTTGTAACTTTTGGACCAATATATGCTCAATAGTAAACCATAGGATTCAAAATATCCACAATTACAACTTTTATGTACTAGTGAACTCTATGGTCTGATGGCAAACAAGCGATAACATTTTTGAGTTCACCAATGACTTGGACAAACGATATATCAAAATTTATGATTCGTGCATCAATTTTGTCCCATTTAGAACTAATTTTCTTAGTGAGATATAATGGCATGACATTCGAGGTGCACTAGAATCAATGAAATAATTTTGGAAATTATAATTAAATATTTCAAAATTTAAAAGAAACTGAGGGAAAAGAGTGTTAAAATTGAATTTGGAAACATTAACTACATATTCGATAATATCACAAGCATTACTAGACATTACCTGAGAAGTAGAAACTCATTTACCTGCCGAAGAGTGTGACGGGAGTGTCTGGATAACCAGTTCTCACTTACTCATTATCTTTGCAAGCTCAAAGATTGAAATGTTGGCATGAGCTCTTTTCACATTGTCAACAATGTTGTAATCAATACTTTACATCTTAATGAGTTGTGCTGGTGTATTAGGTGGTGTAGCTTTATTCGATGCTTCAAGAGTGGTGTACTTTCTCTTGTTGTTGGTGGAAGTGTTCTTGGAAGAAGGAGCACTTCCAGAATTTTTCTACGAGTTCTGAGCTGGATTAGAAGGTGGTAGAATTATATGCAACGATTTATTCTTAAGTTTATGCTCAGAAATGGGTCCCTTTCTCCTCAAATTATAACAGCCAGTTGACTGTTGGGGAGGAGCTTCACTCACTGACGATTCATTAACACTCTGCTTATCAACATTGTATATAAAATTAAATATATTTACTAGGTGTCCAGTACCTAAAATTTCTTTGGTTGTGGTAGGTTTATTTTTTTCTTCACTTTGCTCAAGTTATTCTTCCACTAATAAAGTATCGAATAGATAGGCCATCATAGTGTTCATATTATGATTCCACTGTGGATATATTTTTTATGAACGTTTATCTTGGTGAAAAGTACAAAATTTATCCATGCCCAAAATTTTCACATTGAACGCCGCATTAGAACTTTGAGAAGATTTATTTGGTTGAGATTTATTGTTATTTTTAAAGAAAGGTGACCTAAAAGACTTTTTTCTCATAGTGGATGCCTCACTTGACCTCCTCTTTAATTATGATACTTCATTCATGAGAAACTTCAAAGACTTTGTCAAGCTTTCCATATCGGAAGAATCGTTCTCTGTGGCTTTGTTGGAAGAGGCTTGGGTCTTATTACCAGTTTTCTTAGAGTCTTTGGGATCATCGGTGTCTTCAATGACTCCAATAGAACACAAATATTTTTTGAAAGAAAGAAAATCTACAAAGATTAAAGCCAAATTACCCTTTGCAGCCCTTTTTAGAAACATAGAAATGTTAGTTGCAAAGGCAATTCTATAATAATATTTTGTAATATCATAGTGTGGTTTCACATCAGTGGGGAACTTGTTTAAAAAATTAGTCAATATTCGTTTAAAATCTTTAACTCTTTCTTTGTCCCCCATTTTCAGGTCCCAAGTTCTTTTAATAACATGGTGGGAGTTTTATCGTCAACTTTTTTTCCCAAAAAAAATTATTAAACTCCCTCCATATATTAATTTAATTGGCTAGAAGACTGTGATACCATACAAATTCTCTACCTTCTAAAGTGTATGGAAATATTCTACAACAAACATTTTCAAAACGTACCTCAAAAATTTGTAAATTCATGTAAAAGCATCAATATTGTCTTTTGCTTTGGTCTTCTTATTGGGATCGAACTTTGACAGCAAATTTTCTAGATGTTTTGCCATCTTATGAAGGTTGTCCAAAAGATATAGTGGACCTTGGGACATCTAATATAAATTTTCATCACCAATGTCTTCGTTTGTTTCCTCCTCATCTTATTCTAAGTCTGAAGAGGATTCTCCGTCACCATTAAAGTTTGTGTTATAATCAAGATATTCCTTATTAGAAAAATGAAATTCCTCCCCCTCACTGTCCAAAGTATCATCAACAAGTGGAAGTTCCCCTTGGTTATTTTTTCTTTCTGTAGGGTTAACCAACTCCTCAAGGGTTGCAATAACCAAATATTCCACCGAACAAACCAATACTCCGCTGGGAGTTTTTCTTTCATTACAAACTTATGAGGTATAATAGCAACAACATGGAGTAAACCAAGAGCTCTCGCAAATGGATGTGTAATAGGTCAGATCATCTAGAGTTAATTGTAAGTAACCTAAAATCCTTGTCTCGTACTAGGTTGAGAATTTTCCTATCTCTTAGGAGTATGGGTTGGAGTGTAAATGGTAATGTTACTACCTTGTGCCGAAGTTTTCTTCTTAATATATGGTGACTTAGCAGCCATAAAAAGGTGGTTTCCCTCCTTCTAGCGCCAGAATGTTGACGGTGTTGGAACCTTCCAACATGCAAAGGGGTATCCCTGATGAAAAGTCCCAATTAGACTTCACACCATTTGGTATAGGATCCCTTTCAGAAATAAGGCCTAACTTCCATTTTTCTTAAATATTTTCTTTGGCTATGATGGTTAGCACAAGAGAGTAATTTGCATTTACTTTTGAATGAACAAGTGGGTATGCCTTGTGGAATGTTGAGTTGTAGAATGTATCAAGGTTCTTTCTCCATAGGGGAAATAAAAGTGAGCCTTTAATATAAGAGTAATAATAATAATATAATAAATACACATGAGCATATATATATATATATATATGAAAGAATCATTAATCAACTAGTGAAATAGTTCACATAGAAGTAATGATCATTAAAACAGGTACAACACACCTTCAACAGGATAATCACCAAATCCAACAAAATAGTTCAATTTATTTAGTACAAATGAAAACAACATATATCAAAAACATTCAAAGAATAGTCTTACAATATTTACAACATACACATGAAAGTGTTATGTCTCAATGAGCTTCAAGTATTAAGTGAAAGTTCTAAGATACATCGATACAAGGAACACCACTAGATCCAATAGTGGAGCGTTAGAGTTATCACTTACTCCTCAAAAGAAATACCTTCCTCTCTAATTCCTGGTTAGAAGAGCCAAGGTGAAAATTATTTTTCTAGAGCTATGAGGATGTATATATAACAAATGAGGTGACTCTCCACCTCCCTTGTGACTCTTGGAATCCCCTCATGACTCTTGAGATTCCATTCAACAATTAAATTAACTTATACATGAATTTTCACATTCTATAGGTGACCCTTGGACTTCCAATTTACATAAAATTTCTCATATTATTGAAAATAACATAATTACATCCACGAATGACGTGGAAAATGATGACCCATATGACACCTTGACAGGACATGACATGCCATTGATGACATGGAATTAATGATGATGTGGCAATGTCAAGCTACTTTTTTTGTTTCTATATTTGTGTCTTCTTGAGAGATGAGATATGTTCTTCCTCGTCCTCCTCTATAAGGCTTAAAGGTAGGGATTATTCACTGCGATCTTGATCTTCAACTGTTGTCACAATCCCACATCCATTCATCTTCCCGTTCAATGATCAACTTGTCTTTGAAGCTTCATAAGTCTCTTATATTATAGTATCCTTCTCATCCTTTATCATCATCTTGTCATACGAAGATGTAGTACCTGTAAAAGTAAATCACTCATGAAAAGATGATTTCAAACTTAAACAATCCTAGTCTAACATGCTTCATGAAAATGACTCATGGAGCTAGAACTAGGTACCGAATTGGGAGGAAAGCTTAGCTATTACACAGTGCACAGTTCCTAAGGCTAGGAGTGAAATACTGGGGCTTGTGACTGTGTAATGCCCAGTTCTGTAGGCCTAGGAAAGAACATTCTGTAGTTGAGGAGCTCACTGAGTCAGGGTTTCCCATTGAGATTGCGTAGTGTATAGTTCAGGAGAGAGAGAGAGAGAGGGGCAAGGGGATTGTGTAGTTTCATAGCTTAGGAAGGTAGGGATACAACCTATTACTTGCTACTACACAATGCGCAGAAGGAGATATAAATGGTGGCTTGATTGCACAGTTGTGGAGCTTAGGAGGATAGGATTGAGCATTGTGATTATGCAATACATAGTTTTGGGAGACAATGACTATGCATTGCGTAGTTCCAAGAGGTAGGTATGTAGTTTTAATGCTTTCCACTGCACAATTTGTATTTTCTATGGGGCAGAATGAGGCCAAGTTGGTCAAGTAGGAAACATTACAGAATTTGGTAAAGTGTGGGATGGGTGAGGCAAATATGAAACCAATGTAGGACTTGAACATGATCACACACTCAGAATCATCAGTGAAAAAACATGGAACACTCAACATTTAGAAAAAAAATCATCCCTTTATTGCAACGACAAAATAACATACTTTTCTAAGTGCGACACTTAAGGTACACTTTCTGACGACAATGACGACACTTGTGCGACAATGCATGAAAATTTGGGAATGGGTCTAGTACATGCCTATATGATAAATAGGACCCATTATTACCAAATTTTCCTCTCAAAATAGACCAAAACATTGTTTAGACAATGTGTGACACTTCCCATTCCCAAAAGACGACACTTTGGCTTTATTCAAAAAGGGACTAGAGAAAAAGGATTTACATGGAATGATTATAGCTACTAGAAACGACAACTTGAAAGGTCAAGTAGGCTCCAAAATTTAAATGTAGGCCAAAATTTTGGAGGGTGTTGTAGCATTGACAACATTTCCCTAGATGTGTCGACGTGGTGATAGCCACATTGGCCTATGAGAAATGTAGCAAGACCATGCATGCCACATGATAGTGGCATTACTTGCTGATATGGTAGGGTTTAATGAGAAAAACTTTAAAAAGGCATAACTTTCAATCCAATAGGTAGATTGAGATAAAAATTGTGTCATTTGAAATCTCTCAACAAGTCAAACGTGATGGGGAAATTTTTTTTGAGTTTCAAGTAAGTTGATAAATCAACATTCTTCTTACCCCATCTCCATAATACAACTTGGAGATTACATTTATTTTAACGTAAAACCTTCCACTGCTCATGAGTAACCAAAGGTGGTGGAAGGGTGTGTTTCAAGGCACAATTAGCCTTGATCATTGAAAGACTAAAGCTTATAATGTCTTACATGTTGAAGGTCTAAAAAAATTATTCTTACTGTAATTCAAATGTGTGATAAAGGATATGATCACATTTTTCATTCTAAAGGATGTGAAATAAGGAAATCAATTTTAGGAGGATTGGTGGAAAAATCAACTAGGACCTAAAGAAATGTGTATGCCCTTAATGAATTTAAAGGATAAATTGTTGTGACATCCCTCTCAAATCATCAGTAAAGTAAAGACTAAGGTTATGAGGATTAGTCCTCTAACATTGATGTCAAAGTGGGAAAAGTATTAGATAAATAGAGAAGTTGAAAAAAATGGGAGTATCATTTTGCCATTGATTTCAAAGCGAAAGAAATTGTAGGCAGGGGGAGAAGCTGCAAATCGGGAGAGTTCTACAACAACAATGCAAATTTTTCTATGGTTGGTATCAATGACAAAGGGTAAATTGTTGAATATTGTGTTATCATTGATGTCAAAGTTAGGGAGAGATAATGAATGTAAAATTTAAGGGATTATTGTTTTAAATTTTGCTTTCATTTATTTCAAATATAGGGGGATACTACAGATGTAAAAGATAAAGATTGTTGGATGTATTGTTTAGACACCTAGTTTTTTTCTTGACACCTAGTTTGAATACGACATATTTAAAGTCATTTTTATTCTCAATGCCTAAATAAAATGGGAGCATATAATATTTGGTTGAAAATATTATTTCAATACATTTTCAATGATATATGATGTTAGCCCCCTAATTTTCTCTCTTTTTACCATTTTCCCCTTCCTAAATCATAACCATTTACCTCTGTTTCACCTCCTTTATGCACCCTATTTCACCTCCTTTATGCACCCTCATCTTGCACCAGTCCAAGCACGATGAAATATTTTGTATAAACCTTTATTCTTCATGTTTTAATTCAATTTAGCATTAATTAAATATTTATTACATGATTTCTTACTTTTAAATCACTTTTGTAACTTATCGATATCTCCAATGGTTATTTGATAGTTAGAGTGCTTACCATGACCGCTGATCTTAGTGCAGGATCAGATCTTGCACCATTGCCAACACAACAGATCTTCGCAGCAGATCCGAACCTCCTCGATCACTGCCTTGTCTTGAGCCATTTTAGCCATGAAAGTGACTGATTCAAAGGTAGCTGAGACAAATTCATGAATGGCGAAAGCTAGTTAGCTACAGCCAGTTTTTCAAAATCGTCTTATTTTGAAGGCCGAAACTAAATTCTTCATTTTGTTATATAATCAGTTAAAGGACCTATTTTGGCCTTCGTCCAAGGGCCTATATAATGTAAAATGTAAATAGGACTAGGGGGAGAATTTTTTAGCAGGAGTTTTTATAATGAAGTTTGATAGGTGGTAACAGGTTGTTTTGTTATCGCCCAAATCTAGGCTGGACATTGTATTAATGCATGTATTCGCCTCAATGAATTAATAAAAGGTTTTTCCGCCTCATGTTTCAGAAATTGTGTATCTGTCTTTAAGTTGATGAATCAAATAATTTACTGAGTAGAGTTTTAACTTAAAAGGGAAACGCGCTGGTTGGCTAGGGCCCAGCCAACCCAACACGTTTACCCCAATTTTTGTTTCTTGTAATTTGTGTTTATATTATTAAAGTGTGATTTAACTTTCAACACATGTATTCCTGTTCGAGTGAAAACGGATCTGTCGTGTGAAGTAGATACATTTTATTTCCCTGCAATTTACTTTCCTATACTTGATTTCAGCTTGGCTTTCATCCGCCTGGTACAAGAAAGAGAAACGAACCTGCACCAGTGCACGTTGGTGTGATATTTCCTTTTCCTGCAATTTTTTTTAATTGGTTTTCCACCTGGTCCAAGCAGGAGAAATGAACCTGCACCAGTGCACATTGGTGTGATGTAGCAAGTTTCTTATTCTACTTTCCGCAATTTTCTTTCTTTCTTTAAATTTTTATGACAGGATAAATGATTGTTTCTTAATTTCCGCATTTTGTTAAGATTAGAAACATTCACTTTTATGTGTGCAATTTGATTCGATAGAAAGCTAGCACTTGCAATAATTGAACACTCATTTTAAGGATTAAATGCTAAGTGCAGGAAGCTCTAATCCAGTGCAAGAACCAGTTTCTTGCCACGAGATCTGAGTGCTTTGAACCTTGAAAAGTTAGAGCCCTTGCATGAAGTAAAAAACAAACTTTAGAAAAGACACTATTTATACCTTCTACATAAATATATGATCCTGCACTAGTGCAAGACAGATTAATACGAGAAGGAAATCTCTAAGGAAGCAGGTTTAAGGGCCCATCTAACGAGACTGCTAAAGTCTCTCTGCTAAGGGAAAACACACACTCAGTAGATTAAACAACCATTAGTGAGAGTGATTGCCTTTTATCTTTAATTCTCTCTTGCAAATGCATACTTCCTCGTTCTAGTCTTAGAATATTTTTGATGGTGCAAGTTGCCTTTTTCTCTTTTGATTTGATTATGCAATATTTCCTTTAAATAAAGTAGGGATTTACATTAGAAAGATTCATACCATCTCTGGAATTTCCTATGCTTCGTCTCTAAGTTTACGAATCCCCCGAGTTGACAAATTAAGTGTTGAGGAGTTTGCTTAAGTGTAATTCCTGCACCCAACATTTTGGCGTCGTTGCCGGGGAGGCGATTTTATTTGGTAAGAATTTTCTGATTTTACAATAGAGGTAATTTTTCTTTATTTTTGCAGTGTTATTTCTTTGAAGGAATTTTACTGCTGTTGATTGATTTCTGACAGCATTTTGTAGAATTTATCTAGTATTTTTTATTTCTTTTTTCCTTTTGAAATGAATGCCTAGAAAAGGTAAGGGTTCGAAGCCCACTAAGGGCCGAAAGAATTCTAAAAATAATTTTCATATTGGGTCTCCTTCTGTCAGCAGGAAGACCAATCCAATTCAAACCCATCACGCAAGAACAATCCACTTAGATTCTGGTGATAACAGCTCAGGTGTGGATCAGCTTGTGGAGAGCGGTATAAGTAAAAGGGGAACAATGGTGGACGAAGAAAATCATTTGGAAGGGACTGGTGATAACCAGGTAATTGAAGAACATTCCACTTTTGTGTTTCCAATTGTGGATCCTGATACTGTGGCGCAAATAAAGAATCTTCCACCATCAGCTCTCCCTCATTTCCATGGTAAAGTTCATGAAGATCCCGACTCTTTTCTATTTGAGTTTGATATTCTGTGTAGAAGTTATGATTATGCAACTGAGGCTCAGAAGTTAATATTTTTTCCTATTACCCCCAAGGACTCAGCTCTACGCTGGTTTATGGGGTTAGGAGGAAACATTATAACCTCTTGGGATCAGACGAGGAGAGTTTTTTTGTCTAAATATCAAGAATATTGCAAAACTCGGGACATGCAGGATGAAATTTTTACAATCATACAAGATGATGATGAAATGCGTGAACATTATTTGGAAAGATTTATGTATATTTTACAAAGGTCAAAACTTAAGCTTGATCCCAACACTATTAGAACCTTGTTCTTAAGAGGAATTACTAATAATGCTAGAAATAATTTGAATCTGTTAGGGCAAGGTGATATTCTCAGCAAAATTTTGATCAAATTTGTGAATTGTGTAGGAAATTTTCAAGAAACCAGTATAGATCCGGTAAAGGAACTCGAAATAGAAACAAAAAAACTGAATCCACTGATGCTATGATTATTGGACTAGAAAATAAAATGGAAAACATGAAAATTGATATAATGAACACTATTACCAAAAAGTTAGACTCAAAATTTCAGTAGAAACTCATGAAGGAACAAGAGTCATTATGTATTTTTTGTCCTAAATTTAGAGACAAACATCCTGATAAAGAGTGTCCTCTTAATTTGAAATAAACTAATAAGTGTGCTATTTGTGCAGAAGACCATATCACATAAAAATGTCCCTCTATACCAGGACTTAAAGCTATATTTACAAGGGGACAGCCTGAAGCTGAATACTTGAATGCTATGGGAGAAAGAAGGAATTGGCCTCAGGTAGGTATAGGTATGGCTTCTGAATTTTCTCCACACTGTTTTGGTTACAATTCACATGCATATTCTTATCCTAACTCTCATCAGCAGTAGCAGTATGGGAATCAATATCAGCATGGGCAACCTTCTCAACCATGGCGACAAGGTTGGAGAAGTCCAACTCATTCTCCATATTCCTACTAGCCACCTATGCAGTCATATCCATCTACACATGCACCTTATTCAATGCCTCAACTTCTGAGTCAGTCCACTCCACCATTGCCTTTACCTCCACCCTTTTGACCTCCTCAGTTGCCTACTCAACCTATGCCCAATCCTAATAATAATAAAGTAGTGCAAGATCTATGTAACAAACCCACCTTTATCATTCGAATACCAGTCTATTCCAGCTGGGGTTCATGATATTCAATTAAGATCGGGAAGGAATGTAACATCAAAAAATCAGAAGCAACCTATGGTGATCATTGAAGAGAAAGGAGAAGAGGAAAATATTAACCATTCTCCAAAAGCTGTCACTAAGCAGCCCTTACCCTCTGAATCCTTGACATCTTCTTCCAACCAGCCTCCCTTCCTAGAGAGGCTAGTAGTGGAAAGGAGTGAGCCTATTTCTGAGACTAGTTTGGCATCTGAGCTTCAGAATATTTTCATTAAGATACCTTTGCTTCAAGCCACCAAATAGATCCCCATTTGTACCAATATTATTAAGGAAATTTGTCTCAAGAAACCTATGAGGAAGATATTGGAACCCCAAACCATTTAATTTGTTGGTAGGGCAGCCGATTTGATGACGGGATGTGTGTCTATGGAAAAATATACTGATCCTGGAAACCCTGTTGTCTCAGTTCAGATTGGTAATGTCCTTGTCTCTAATGTTCTTATAGACCTCAGGGCAGCCATTAATGTCATGAATAAGAAAACCATGGATCAACTTCGGTTATCTCATCTTCGCCCTACTCCCACTGTGCTTGAATTATCAGATAGATCTAAAATTAAGCCAGAAGGAGTATTGGACGTTGTGATCATCTCATTAGATTCTTGGGAATATCCTGTTGATTTCATTGTGCTTCAACCAAAGAACCCAATAGGAGGACATCACTTGATCTTGGGTTGACCATGGCTTGCTACAGCCGATGCATATATTGGATGTCGTTTCAGTGATATGTAGATTTCACATGGAGATTCTAGGAAGAAAGTTACCTTATACCCCCTTGCCAGATCCATTCAGGACCTTCGAGATACTTTATGGTTGGATCAAAGTAGTGATGAGGATACTGAGTCTATTTCCCTTATCCATAATTATACTGGGTCTTCACAAGAAGATGAGATTCAAGATTTTCTGAATAATCTAGACACTATGCCTAATTTTGAGCGTTTGAGCCAAATTTTCAGCCTAGATTTTCAAGAAAATCATGATTCTCATTCTTCTGTACCACTGCATTTGACCACTCCCTTGAGTACTCTTGAGCCTGATACTACTCTTGTTGAGATTAGCCTTGGTAAATCCTTGCATATCAATTCATATTTGGACTCATCTCAACAGGAGCAGCTTATGAATTTGTTGCAAAACCATCTTAGTGCCTTTGCTTGGGGCTATGAATATATGAAGGGTATCCCTCCTAAAACTTGTACACATCATATCTATATTCAGGAAGGAACCTGACCTGTCCGAAAACCCCAAAGGAGAATGAATCCAGCTCTAAGAGATATTGTGAAGGAAGAAGTACAAAAACTCTTAGATGTCGGTTTTATCTATCTTATTTCCGACAATTAGTGGGTCTCTCCATTAGTACTGGTACCTAAGAAAGATGGAAGATGGCATATTTGTATCGATTATCGAGAATTGAATAAAGCCACTCTTAAATATTACTTCCCTCTCCCTTTCATTGATCAAGCGCTTGATACCCTTACAGGAAAGAAATATTTCTCCTTTTTGGATGGCTTCAGTGGTTATAACCAGATACAGATTGCACCTGAAGATTAGGATAAAACTACTTTTACATGTCCATGGGGGGAATTTTCTTTTAAAGTGCTTACATTTGGTTTATGTAATGCCCAGCTACCTTTCAAAGGGCATTCCTGCCTATTTTTGCTGATCTAGAATTTGTAGAAATTTATATGGATGACTTTTCTGTATTTGGTGATTCTTTTCAGGAAGCTCTCAAAAATCTGGAGAAAGTATTTCTTCGTTGTCAAGAATCCCATATCGCTTTGAGTGACAATAAATTTATATTAATGTGAAAAGCATGAGTGGTACTTGGCCATTTTATTTCTGACAAAGGTATCCAGGTTGATTCGGCAAAGATTAAAATCATTCTTCATCTTCCTACAACCAAAACTCAAAGGGAAGTAAGAGGTTTTTTAGGACATGTTGGTTACTATAGAAGATTCATTGAAAATTTTTCGAAGATAGCTGCTCCTCTTTTCCAACTTCTAGCTAAGGATAGTGAATTTTCTTGGTCCACAGATTGCCAACAGTCTTTTGAAACATTGAAGGAAAAGTTGGTGCAGGCACCAGTTTTGCGAGGTCCAAACTGGACCCTGCCTTTTCACATTTCCTCTGATGCTTCATATTTTTCTATTGGAACAGCTTTAGGACAAGAGGAAAATAATAAATCCTATGCTATTTATTATATTAGTAAGAATTTTTCTTCCGCTGAATTGAATTATACAGTTACAGAGAAAGAGTTTTTAGTTGTGATTTTTGCAATTAATAAGTTCAGGCACTATATTACAGGATATGAAGTATTTGTACATACTGATCATTCCGCGATTAAATATTTGATGAACAAACCATTGACAAGCGGTAGAGTGACTAGGTGGTTTCTATTGTTATAGGATTTTAATGTTACTATTGTTGATAGACCAGGGAAATCTAATGTTGTAGCATATTTTCTTTCTAGATTAGATAATCCTGGTGAAGTAACTCCTGTTAATGATGATTTTCCATATGAACATATTTTTTCTATGTCAACAGATTCTCCATGGTTTGCTAACATTGCTAATTATTTGGTCACTGGAAAAACACCACCTCACTTGTCCACTCGTGAAAAGCGGAATATTACTCAGAAAAGTGTTGCATATTCCTGGATTCAAGGAGATCTCTTTTACATTGGTCCAGATCTGATTATTCGTAGATGTGTAAGAGAGGAGGAAGTGTTTGAAATATTGAAATATGCTCATGATGAACCTTGTGGAGGCCACTTCGCTGATAAGCGGACTACATATAAAGTATTACGTGCTGGTTACTTTTGGCCTTCCTTGTTTAAGGATGCCAAACAGTATGTCAGGCGATGTGATAGTTGTCAACGAATGGGCCAGCATAATAAAACCAATGAAATGCCTTTATGCCCCCAAGTTATGATCGAGCCATTTGAAAAATGGGCTATTGATTTTATAGGGCCAATAAATCCAACATCCTTAAGTAAAAAACATATTTTGGTTTGTACAGATTTCGTTACAAAATGGGTAGAAGCTAAAGTTGTTTCTTTTGCTACAGAAAAGGTTGTTGTTGATTTTATTTTTACTGAAATCTTTACTATATTTGGTGTGCCTAGAGAAATTTTTTCTAACAATGGTCTGCATTTTATTTCTAATCTGGTACAGGGTGTGATGGAGCAATACAAGATCTGGCACAGGAAATCCACGCCGTATCACCCGCAAGCAAATGGCCAGGTGGAATCTACTAACAAAGTGATCCAATCCATCCTTACAAAGATAGTCAATATGCAAGACTGGGCTAAAAGATTACCAGAAGTGTTGTGGGCATAAAGAACCACTTGGAGAAATAGCACGAGACATACACCATATGAGCTAGTATATGGAAAACAGGTTCTATTACCAATTGAATTCCAGATCAAAACCTTTAGAATTGCAGTTCAGTTAGGACTAGATCTCTTTGAGGTACAAAAATAGTGTCTTCTCCAATTAAATGAGTTAGATGAATTTCATAGAGATGTTGTTTAGCAGAACATCCTAATTCAGCAGCAATGAAAAAGGTGGCATGACAAGTCTATTCAGAAAAAGCAGTTCCAACCAGGTGATTGGGTACTCCTTTATGATTCTAGATTTAAAATTTTTAAAGGGAAGTTCCATACATGTTGGATGGGACCTTATGAAGTAATCTGAGTATTCTAGAATGGAGCAGTAGAAGTCAAAACTATTGATGGGCAAAATTCAATATTCTTGGTAAATGGACATAGATTAAAGAAGTATTTTCAGCCACTTTCCAAGAAAGATTTTACACAGCAAGTCCAACAGCAATTCGGGACGGTAGTGGTAAATGGTAATACCAACCTTTTGAAAACATGAATTCTTCTTCTTCTCAAAGAAAAAAATTAATAAAAAAGTAAAGAAAAAATATTTTCCTGTAATTGTGAAAATTAGTTCTCTGACATGATTGCAGAAGGGTCAACCTAAAAACCAACTTGCTGGCAGGAAGATCAAAAATTTCTAATAGAAATAGAATGTTGCTTGATCTTTAGATATGATAGCAACCACCGAGTAAAATCAGGTTCAACAGACCTTTTTACATTGGGGTAATTAGCATGGATATTTTTATTCAAGTAACACTTAATTCTCGCTGCAATTATTTTTCTTGCCCCACTATAGGCAGACCTTCCAAAAAAATTTCTACCTTTCTTCATATCCCATTTCGTAATATTCCCTTAGTTTTCTTCTTTAAATCCCAAAATTATTAACCTTCCCACATTCTTCTGAATTTACCCTACCCACTTCGTAAAAAATCCCACTTTACCCTTGAATTTTTTTCCATTTCCCACTTCTGCTTATCCCCTCTTTGGTACTATTCCTGGAATCCCTGTAACAAAATGCCTTCCCATTCTGAAATTTTCCCCTTTCCCACTTCTTTGTTCCCTCCTAAATTCATTGCAGGATCTCATACATAAAGAGCAAAAAGACACCCTGAAGCATCAAGAAAGAGCGAAGCAAATTTCCAGTATCAGTTGAGGAAGCTATGGTAGAAGTCCAGCCTATATTTTACTTAAATTCTCTGTTCTTTTTTCAGACAATATGCTTGCACTAGTGCAAGCATATTTTCCTATACAATAATAATACAAGCATAATGGTACCAGCATAACAGCATAGTAAGCGGTGTAAACAGATCAGCGCAAGCATGCGCCTTGACAGAAGCAGAGTACAATTTCATAAGTATATGTCATAGAAAAGTGGTCATCATAAAATTTTACAAGAAACCTTTTTCACTTATTTGATGAGTACTTATGCTATCATATTAACTAGGAGAAAATTATTTAAAGTACAAAGTGTTTTTATTTAAGAATCATGATCATTTTTTAATAAATGCTAAAGTTCTTTTTTTGAATTACGAAGGAGTGAGGAAATGTTTAACCGTTTCTTGGATATAATTACCCTTTCCACCATGATCCTAAATGTCTTTCACTTATAATGATTACCTCACTTAGCCATTAAAAATGTCGCCGCAAGTACCAATCCCGCACGATTCTAAACATGCCCTGCATCCACGGCTATTTTGGTGGGATGGATCAGTGATAAGATAGAAGGGATGGTGGACAGTTGGATCCCTATCTATAAAGAGCCAAATTTTCTGATATTACATGCAATTTTTGGACTGTTCATAACTGTTAAGCAAAGATGTTGCCTGTTCGATGTGAACCTTCGTCCCTCAGTGAGGTAGATCAGACCGCTGAGTTTCGCAATAGTCTTGCACTATTGAGAGACTCAGGCTTTCTTCCATTTTTGTAGAAATTTGATGAGAATAACAGTGAAGTGGCCCTATAGTTTGCAAAGAGTTTTAAAAACAATCGTTTAAATATTGGGCCCCTCAAATTTAAAGTCATGGAAAAATCGATAGCAGCGGCGATGGGCTTGCAAAAAACTGGTGTGCAGTACTTTAAAAATAAAAAGCTCGAGAGGAAGCGCTGGAAGCATTTCATCATTGATAAGGACATGAAGGTTGACTAGAAGAAAGGAATTCCATGCAATGCCCTGCTGGGACAGTGGCGGGACCTCCTTTTCATCCTCCATAAATTTGTGACTTGTGAGGGAAGGTACTCCCTCACCTTTGTGTATCATTTCAGGATGCTGCAACACTTCGAACCCAGTTGGCACATCTGGTGGAGGATGGATTTCACTTACTTTTTTCTTAAGTGTCTAGAAAATATAGCCAAGAGTGTGCAGGGCGCACGGGCGAACTAGGCCGATAAGAAATTATATCACCACGGCCTGATCAAAATCTTGCTTAAGAAACAATTGGAAATTAAGGGCATGACCTGGAAGGCGTTGTTCAAGCAGCTAGATAAAAAGCCCTCTGTAGGAAAGAAGATAGTTTCTGAAAAGAAAATAGAGACCCCCGCTAGCACAAGCAAGGGTCCAAGTGTAAAGAGAAGTCCTTCTTGCACTAGTGCAAAAAGGAAACGACCCGGGAAATCAACAGATTAAAAGGGCCCATCTCCAAAGAAAAAGAATACAGTGGGTACACCTGTTGAAGAAACTCTTCCGACACCATTAGTACATGAACATACTCCCGAAGAAGACGATTTGCTATCAATCCTTGCGGACGCAGCAAAATTTGTGGAAGTTGAAGATGACACTCTGTTGGCCGATTTTATTAAGGGCCGAAAAAATAATGAAGAACCTGGTGCAGAACCACAGTCACCACAGAACGTTGAATCCCCTCCTACACCAGTGCAAGAAGAACCAGTGTAAGAAGAAAAAGACCTGGAAGAGCAAGAAGAAGAAGAAGAACTGGAAAAAGTGCAAGAAGAAGAAGAACCGGAAGAACAAGAAGAAGAAGAAGAACCAGAAGAGCAAGAAGAAGAAGAAGAATAGGAAGAGGAATAAGTATTTACTGAAGTCATGAGGGATACTAAGGTCCCTAAAGAAAATATAGCCCCTGTCAGGACAGAAAAGGAAGAATATTTGATAGCTCCTGCTGCTCGGATAGTCGAGCTAGAGCTTCAAGTGCAGAACTTAGAGCAGCTCGTAGCTAAAGCGTAGGAGGAAAAAGAGCAGAATAAAGAAGAATTCATGGCAGAGATCCAGAAAAATAAAGGAGAATTCAGGGTGTGGAAGTACCGTGCTTCGCAATGTTTCAGACAACTTAAAAAGGTGACGAAGAAATTGAAGAACAGCAAAAAGAAGAATTATGAAACATTGTAGACTGATGATAGTATGCCAGAGTAGGAGTGAGCTGGAACACTCAAAGTTTTGAAGGTCTTTTGCAGAGGTAAATAGTTGTGTGAGGACACACAACAACTTAGGGATGGGAGGTTGTTAGCCCCCTAATTTGCTCTCTTTTTACCATTTTCCCCTTCCTAAATCATAACCATTTACCTCTGTTTCACCTCCTTTATGCACCCTCATCTTGCACCAGTCCAAGCACGGTGACATATTTCATGTAAACCTTTATTATTCATGTTTTAATTCAATTTAGCATTAATTAAATATTTATTACATGATTTATTTCTTTTAAATCACTTTTGTAACTTATCGATATCTCCAATGGTTATTTGATAGTTAGAGTGCTTACCGTGACTGTTGATCTTAGTGCAGGATCAGATCTTGCACCATTGCCAGCACAACAGATCTTCACGGTAGATCTGAACCTCCTCGATCACCGCCTCGTCTTGAGCCACTTCAGCCATGACAATGAATGATTCAAAGGTAGCCGAGACCAATCCGTGAAGGGCGAAAGCTGGTTAGCTACGTCCAGTTTTGCAAAACCGTCTTATTTTGAAGGCTGAAACTAAATTCTTCATTTTGTTATGTAATCAGTTAAAGGACCTATTTTGGCATTCAACCAAGGGCCTATATAATGTAAAATGTAAATAGGACTAGGGGGAGAATTTTTTAGCAGAGTTCTTAGAACGAAGTTTGAGAGGAGGTAACAGGTTGTTTTGTTATCACCCGAATATGGGCTAGACATTGTATTAACGCATGTATTCGCCTCAATGAATTAATAAAAGTTTTTTCCGTCTCATGTTTCAGAAATTGTGTATCTGTATTTAAGTTGATGAATCGATTAATTTACTGAGCACCGTTTTAACTTAAAAGGGAAACGTGTTGGTTGGCTAGGGCCCATCCAACCCAACACGTTTACCCCAATTTCTGTTTATTGTAATTTGTGTTTATATTATTAAAGTGTGATTTAACTTTCAACACATGTATTCCTTTCTGAGTGAAAACGGATCCGTCGTGTGAAGTAGATACATTTTCTTTCCCTGCAATTTACTTTCCTGTACTTGATTTCATCTTGGATTTCATCTGCCTGGTACAAGCAGGAGAAACAAACTTGCACCAGTGCATGTTGGGGTGATATTTCCTTTTCCTGGAATTCTGTTGAATTGGTTTTCTGCCTGGTCCAAGCAGGAGAAATGAACCTACACCAGTGCACGCTGGTGTGATGCAGCAAGTTTCTTAGTCTACTTTCCACAATTTTCTTTCTTTCTTTAAATGTTTATGACATGATAAATGATTGTTTCTTTATTTTTGCATTTTGTTAAGATCAGAAACATTCACTTTTATGTGTTCAATTTGATTCGATAGAAAACTAGCACTTTCAATAATTGAACACTCATTTTAAGGATTAAATGCTAAGTGCAGGAAGCTCTAATCCAGTGCAAGAACCAGTTTCTTTCCATAAGATCTGAGTGCTCTGAACCTTGAAAAGTTCAAGCCCTTGCATGAAGTAAAAAAAAACCTTCAAAAAAGACACTATTTATACCTTCTACATAAATCTTTGATCCTGCACTAGTGCAAGACAAATTAATACGAGAAGGAAATCTCTAAGGAAGTAGGTTTAAGGGCACATCTAACAAGACTGCTAAAGTGTCTCTGCTAAGGGAAAACACACACTCAGTAGATTAAACAACCATTAGTGGGAGTGATTGCCTTTTATCTTTAATTCTCTCTTGCAAATGCATACTTCCTCGTTCCAGTCTTAGATTATTTTGATTGTGCAAGTTTCCTTTTTCTCTTTTGATTTGATTCTGCAATCTTTCCTTTAAAGAAAGTAGGGATTTACATTATAAAGATTCATACCATCTCTGGAATTTCCTGTGCTTCATCTCTAAGTTTAAGAATCCCCCAGGTTGACAAATTAAGTGTTGAGGAGTTTTCTTAAGTGTAATTCCTGCACCCAACATATGAAACTCCCTCTAACACCATAGGAATACACAGATGCAAAATATTCTATCAAGGAAACCCAAATAGAAAGTATAGGTCAACCCCATAAATGAATGTAGACACTATAAATAAATTATATATGAGTTAATTTGAATGACATCTAAGAATTAAGTGATATGAGGTGCACAAAAAAAGATAGGGAATACTCTTAGGGTCTTAAAGGTGGAGAAAAAATGTAATTTTTGGGGTGAATGATTCAACTTGGAATTCTTGCTATAACCCTTTTTCTTGGATGTTCTAGAAAATGAAAAATGTATGAAATATATGGATATCTTCATATACCTTTTATAGAAATTTTCCACTTTGGCTTGATGTAATTTCATAAATATACTTTGAGGAAGTTAGGGTTCCTTAATACCCCTAAAATATCCTTCAAATAGGACAACTTGGAATTTTTTTCTACAACTTTTATTATGGGATGTTTCATTTTGTGAAATGTGGAAGAGACATAGTGATCTCTAGGTACATGAAGTAAAAAATTGAAATTGTGTTTCATAATAATTTCAAAGATATACTTTGAGGAACTTAAGGTTACTAATTCTCTTGAAATATGCTTCAAACGGGTCAACTTGGCAGTTTCAATATAATTTTTTTTTTTTACTATGAAATATGGAGGAGATAGAAGAGATATCTTGAGGTAACAGTGGTAGAAATTTTGGAGTTTATTTTAGTACAAGTTTGGATATATGTCTTGTGGAAGTTATCCTAGTTACTTAATATTCATGAAATCATATTCAAATAGGTTAGTTTGTCTTTTTTGTTGTAACTTAATTTTTGGGATTTTTTGAGAATGTGAAACTTTTAGACATCTCCGAAGACATACAAAATTCCATCATGTAAAAATTTTAGAATCATTTTTAGAAAATTTGATATGTGGCATGTTGTGCAAGTTTTTTCTTAATAATAAGCCAAAAAAAAGGTTTAGGGAGAAGCATACCTAGTGAAGGTAAAATCGGAAAGTAGATTCGTTGAAGGTAGAAGAAGCAAGTAGACTCAACAAAGGCAGAAGGAACTAATAGACTTGTTGAAGGTAGAAACTTAGTAATAATACATGGTGGGGATTTTCGGTTTTAGTATGTTGGTTCCTACTAATATATGTAGCAATGGGACTTGGTGTTTCCTGTAGTTTAGTGCCTACATGATTGTAGTGGAGGTGAGTGTTGTACGCTATAGGTTGGTGCCTACAAAGCTTATAGTGGAGGGAATTACTGTCTATTTTAGGTTGTTCCTAAAAATATTGTAGTAGATGAGAGTGGTGTCTCCTATAGGTTGGTTCCTACAAATCCATTAATAGGGGGAATTAGTGCATCCTCCAAGTTGGTGGCTACAAATTTTGTAATATTCAGATGTTTCCTACAAATTTTGTATCAATAGGTTGTTGCCTACAAAGTTTTGTCATAAATAAGGTTTCATTTACATCTGGTGTTCCATATGTGACATTGTTTGGTTATAATATCTGGATGTTGAAATAAGTAAGGAATTGTCTTATATCGATTCATACCCCCCCCCCCCCCCAAGTATAAGTGTGAATCCAACAAACTAAACACTGAAATACAGAAGACTCTCCTTCAGGGAAATTTCCAAATTTATCTCGTTATTTTGGAATCCTCCAGACTATTTCTTAGGATGCTCAACTAGTCTAGGTGTCTATGACAGAGGATGTTGTGGAATGAAAATGAGGTCACAATGAGTGCCACTAAGCCTTGAATCCCCTCGACTTCCTTTGCATAAACAACTTCCTCATTAAAAAATTTCACCAAAATACCTATCAAAGACCCCCTTCATGAAAGCTTGAAAATTCCCTTCAGATATGCTTAGTTGATGCCTCAGGTCATTGATTTCCTAATGTTTTAAGGAGATTAATTGGTCTTGACCAAGGTCTTCATTAGCCAATACAATTTTTCTGGCTAAAAAATATTTGTCTCATAAGTCCTTCAAGTCCTTAGGTCCCTATATTTTCCCTCCACTTAAGCTACCACCTCTTATATCATTTTTTCCTCACTACTATGTATAATTCATCAATATTACTACCTTAATATATTCTAGAAAGCCATGGAGGAACTTCCTTTTGAGATGGAGAATATCCTACTCAACTCTAGTTATTCTACATGATCTTAAATCCTCCATTTTTACAAGTGTTCTTAGTTGGCCATATTTCCCACTCTTCCCTCCTTTGTTGCATAGGGTTGGAGGTATTATATTCCCAACACACAATTTGGACTCCCATCCCCACTTCCAAATATGATGGCATAGTATGCACTGATGCATCCCCTATAATTTTTTTCACCTCCTGACCCTTTAACAATTACGGATATATACTTTACGGATATATACTTTTCCTTATAGAGCCTGATGATAATATAGTCTTGTAATGCAAGCTTTATAATAAACTCCTTTTTCTTCTAAGTAATCAACCACTTTATCTCCATAGTCTTGATTGAATAAGAAATATGATTCCTACTCTACAAATGATATGGTGAAAGGGACGGCATACCACATCCTATCCCATCCCATGTCCACTAAAAATAACCACAAATATTCAATATCCTACACTTATGTTGGTTATGACTATATTGTACGATTTCAAATGAATTGGTGGGTGGATTTGGGTCACTCCCGATATTTCTTAATGATCTTAGAATGGTGATATCAAGAGACTTTAGAATCTACGACCAAGTTCCTATGCAACATGATCTAAGTTCTCTCTTAGCTTTTCCATGTGTGATAATTTCCCTTCCACACCCGACCCTCTCATAGACACCAAATTTGGGACTCTTTTAAAAGTGCATGGAGGAGTGATTTGATCCTCTTATGTGTGCATGCATCATGAGAACATATTAATATAGTCTCTTTGGGTGCCACCAAAAACTCAAACGATACCTCAACGTGCCCCCATTAATTATTATTATTCATGCATCAATTTGAATCATTGTGTTTGAATGGAAATCCATAATTTCTCTCTTTAAGGAAAATTGAGCTCGTTTTTACCCTAAATTTTAATTCTATGATTCAAAGTATTTTATAGAGATTCTACATAGAGTGGGAAATTTACAAACTTTGTTTTATCTTAAATATAAAACCACTATAACATTTAAAATATTATATTTCAAAATACAATATCTATTATTTAATAGCTTTATATTTAGTTTGGTTTTCTATAAATTATCATGGATATTTCATTGGAATAGTTTGTCACAATATATATGAACAAATAATTAAAGTCTATACTATGAAGGTTAATGTTTGTCTAGATATCAAATTATTTATCCATTGGTTTTATACTTAAATGAATAAAATACATTAAATGTGAGAAATAGAGAAAATTAAGAAATAAATACATGCACCATACACAATAGGTATAAGCTTTACACTAGGAAACCCTCTCAGGAAAAAAATCAGATAGAAGGAGAGTTTGTTCTGCTCTCTTTTCTTTGGTACGGAAATATGTAAGCATGAAGGAAGAGGTACTCTCTATGGATTTACCTAATGCCTTCAGCATATAAGGCTACTAAAAAACCTTAATCCCATTTGTTCCACTCTCTAAATTCTCACTCATAGTTTCTTTACTTAACTACGGAATAAAATATGTCAATAACATATAATGAAACCCCTACTCCTCCTAGTAGCGTAATATTTAACATATCCCAATAGCCAACTATGGGTAAGGTTTGGCTCTCTCAACCCCTAAACAAAATTGTATTTTTAGACCTCCTGGATTCTTCATTAAATTCCATACATTACTAGCCCCATTTTCATGAGTAATGGGGAATGACGTTTTGTCCTCTCATACCATGGTGGTCAACATAGTAGGTCAAATTGCGAGAGTCATATTTTTTTCTTATGAAATCTTGTTAATGTGATTCTTACACCATTCCAAAGGTATATGAACATAGATCAATATATTCTAGTCTTATGCTAAAGTAGGAACTTTTTTACCCCAAAAATTATGTTAGATTCCTGAAAACAAAATTGGAGGGTTTCATTCCCCAATTATCCAAAATAGGACCCGATGATTAAAATGACCTTGAAAGTTAATTGCTCCAATTTTTTCCACTTTGAAAGCATCAATATAGATGAAAAATAATATAGTGATCAAATTGAAATTATATCTCTCCATTTATGGAGATATTTTGTCCCCAAAAGCATTATTAAATTTCATGAGGAAGCATTTCCTTGACCCCTCCTTAGAGGACCACTTTACTTTTCCTAGAAATTGTCCTTTCAACTCAATATTTCAAAGCTCTTTTTTCTTCATGGAAAATCAAGGTAGGCCCACCCGAAGGGACCACACCTCCTACCCAAACTAATCAAAGCATAACCCCAAGGGTGCCGAGGAGAATTGAACTTGTAACCTCCTAATGGCAAGGTGCACTAGCAACATGATCTCGACCAAATGAGCTAACCCTCAAGGCTTTGCGAAGGCCATGCTACCTTTATCTTGTAGTTTTATACATATTCTATAAAAATATGTCCTTTCCCAACTATACCCAAAAATTTTAGGTTTTTAGCCTATATAATTAATTGTTGCAAATAGATTCTGATTGAAATAGAAAATATAAAATGACAAACACATAAATTTACACAAAGACTTTATCCTAGAAACCGAAACCTAGGAAAACCATCAAGTTTTTTTTTTCATTATATTTCCTATACAATATTAAAATAAAATATGTATCTCACAACATACATGAACTTCCAATCTAGCCATATTTCTTTAACCAAAACTACAAAACCACCATATAAAAAAACCACTTTTAGCAAAGCTGTGGGTTGAAAACCACCAAAATTTGATACAAAAACCACAAATTTATGTTAGAAAATTATATATTACAAATAAATGGAACACATCAAATATTTGGAAACACAAACACATAAATAATATATAAAACAAGAGATACATAGATATATGTGGTTCAACCAACTTGGGCTACGTCCACGGAAACAACTTGTCCTTCCTTTCTATTATCCAGCAAAATGAAGAGACACAACCTACACCATATCCATTGTAATATCCTCTACTCTCTCACACAATCCCCCTTTCTCTTTCTCACTCAAAATATACACACTCAACACACAGGCATAATATAATTCCCTCATACAACAGATGCGTTTCCTTCTAGGGAAAAAAACCCTAAATTAAACATAACTTCTACTGTCACATCATCCACCTAATGAAGTGCTCAGCTTGACTATGAAATTAAAATATTTTACAAGGCGATTAAACGACGGGAGGCAATGCAACGATACATAAAAAGGATAATCAGGCTCCACACCCAACAATTTCTTTTGCGGGGTGCTGCCATGAACCTTGTGTAGAAGGGATCCTACCATTGTGGGGGGGGGGAGATTTTGTTTGTGGTGCATATAACTCATGCAAAGAATATAACACATACCCAACAAGAATCAGGTGCTAACTCCTTTATGGAATGTATGACTTCATCATCTTCCTAATCTAATATGGAAGGCTCATAGTATTTGAGATTCTCCACTTTCACTACTAAGTAAATGTGCATGTATTGGGGTAGAATATGTTTGTTGGAATTATTCCCCACTTATTCCAATATGAAAAAGGACCATACTTAAGAGGCTTGATCTTCTTACCAAGACCCTATAGTCTTTCCTTATTCATTTGTAATTGAACTCTATATTCCACTATAAATGACTTATCTTTTCTATGTTGATCATGTTTTTCTTTTTTTCTTTTTTCTTTTTTCTTTTTTTTGCTGTGATGTTTTCAATGTCTCTTATACTTGCAAATGGATCTACCTAGTGTCCTCAACAATATTTTCTACTTTAATGCCTACCATATGAGGTCCTCCTTCACTTCTTATTTTTATCTATATACAATATCCAGAGGTGAAGGTGAAAAATATCCGAAGCAAGGTTCAAAAGGTGACATACCAATATAAGTGTGGATTGCTTTGTTATAATAGTGCTATACAAATATTAGATCTGCATCCCATTTCTCGATATGATTTTGATTTTACCCAATCAAAAAATGCTCTAAATTACTGTTGACTACTTCTATCTTCCCATATATCTATGAATGGAATGGTATAGACCTCTTCATCTTAAATTCCATCTTCTCTCATAGTGTAGTCCAAAATGCACTAAGAAATCTAGTATTCCTATTTGAAATATTTCTCCGTGATATCCTAAAGTGAAACTAGACATGTTCAAATAATAATAAAAAAATTTGCTTGTCTTTTTATGGTATTTTTATAAGGCATGAGAATGCACATCTTGCTAAAATTATCAATTACCACAAACAAGTTGTCATGTCATTTCCTGGTTGTTGGTAAACCTCCCACAAAATACATGGAAATTATTTCCCAAGGTCTAGTAGGTAATGGTAAGGGATGGTATAGACCTTGATTCTTGTTATAGGCTTGTTGAAACAAAAAATTATACATTATCTAATGTAATATTCTACTTATTCTTACATTCCATGACAATACGCATAACTTTTTAAGTTGGTAATTATCTTCCCAACATCAAAATGCATTGCAAGCTGGAAGGTGTAAGCCTCTTTGATAGCCTACAACCACTCATCTATAAAAAGATGAAACTTGTATAACTTGTAGAGTGAAAATTTATGTAGATGATATCCATATTTGTTGTCACCATCTTCTACATGACTCTAGCTCTATAATTTTTCAAACAATTCATTGAATTCCTCATATTCTATATATGCCTCTCTATATGCATCGTGGGTGCAAAAAGGATCCATGTAAATAAGATTTCCCAAAGTTTCAATTTTGGATATGGTTGGTGTCCTTGGAAGCATGTCTTCCAATCCTTTTTTATGCCTTTCCTCTACTTGATGACTAGATGAAAGTGTTGTAAGAACCCAATCCACTTATAATGTTTGGTCTAATGTAGCTTAATATTGGCTTGCGGATGCTATAGTAGTTGATGATAAATGTGGATTACAATGTTCTTTCCCATTAGATAATGTTTCCCTTAATTAACATCTCGTAACAAGACATAAAACTCATTGTCATAGGTAGGGTAGTTGATAACTACCCCATGAAATACTTCATAATGATTGCATACATGCCTCCCCCCTTGATCAAGACTACTCCCATGGCCTACCCACTTACTTCCATCTCCAATTTCAAGGGATTTTGCATGTTTGGTAACATGAGAAATGGTGCTTTACTATTTTTTCCTTTCAACTAATCAAAAATTTTTGTTGATTCTTCACCCACAAGAAACTCTTTCCACTCATTATTATAACATGGAGTGGTGTAACTACTGTTGAAAATGAATCTATGAATTTATGTAGGTATTTTTCTACCAATAAAAAAGTCCTAAAATTAGATACATTTATATGGATTGACCACTTCATGATGGTCTCCATCATTGTGTGATCTATATTAAGGTCACCTCTATCAATCACATGCCCCAAATACACTAAAGTGTGTTGGTAAATCTCACATTTCATAATGTTAGTCCATAGCTAGATTTTCTTGAAAGTCTCTAGCACCTACATAAATCATGAAATATACCCCTCCCAAGTAGCACTATAGACCAATATATCATCCAAATAAATTATAACAAATGAATCTAGATGATCTAGTGGATCAAGAAAGTGCTCAAAATTAAAATTTCTCATGTTGGCTCGAAACCAATGCCAAAGCATAGATCTTGTTGCCATGAATCCGACGCAACTTGTTTCACTCAAATCCGACATCGACTGCTCCCGATATCACATTCTATCCATTTTGGGAGAAAACTAAAAAAAATTGATTTGGGTTGCAGGGATGCCCAGTCAGCAGTCTATGCTGCTGACTGGACCATGACATGGTAGGGTGATTGGTCCACTATCTACCAATGGCCATTTGAAAAGTGGCAGAGTCTTATTGGTTTGAATTTGGTTGAATTTCATTGGTTTAAGTTTGATGTGGTGGCCCAATGAGAGAGTGCCATGTGGGCCAACTAGTGGTTGCCACATGGTCCCCTCATGGCCGACCAAAATTTATTATAGACCAAAGTAAAACTCCATGAGGTTCAAGTGCGATACCTCTCCACTACCAACGAAGATCTCTGCCAACTCTATTGTGATGTTTCTTAACCCTTATGGGTGACAGGTGTTATTTAAAGTTTCATTGTTTTGCATTTGTGGGTGGGGACCGAGGTTAACCCCTGACCCCAGTTCATTGACCAAGGTCAAGGGATAATACCGAACCGAGACCATATATTAAATCATACACAAAAAATTTTGCAACACATATATTTCGATGGAGTGAACCATATATAACATCACTGAACCTTATAATAAAACCCATATACCAAGGTCTGTGCAGCGGGTTTGGTTTACAATTTTTAGGGCGTTCACATGGCGGGGTCTCTACATTAGCTGCCACGGTCATGCCCACCAATGGGTAGCATAACCTGGCTAGGGCAGGGTTCCGTTAACCCTAACACCAACCAAATCGGCAATTCAAACTGGAGTCAGGTCAACAACCCCTGAGGGAAATTGTACAGCCAATTTTGAGATCAATGGCAGGCAGGAGGCCACTTGGCGACGAATTTGTCGGATAATGGGCCAGTTGGCACAATTAAGGAGGCAAAAATTTTCACCCAGGGCGGCAGGAATCTCATTGGCGCGGTGCGAAATTGTCGCTCCATGTAGCCGCGAAAGGCGAAATTTGAAGAACAGATTATAGGGAAGTGCGAATTGTAAGACAGTTAGCATAAAACTTAATAGGAGAATAACTCATTCAACTTTGACCTTTTTTGAAGAATAAAGAGCCCAACTAGGGTTTTTTTACTATTCTAGAGCTATTGGAGACATTTTTTTAGCATTTGGAGCATTGTAACTTGATGTAAACACACTTTTTTGATTATAATGAAAGAGGCCCAACCATTGGAAGTTGGACCAGGAGATGTAGCCTAAGAGGGGTGAACTCCTTCATCATTTGTTGTTTTGTGTATTCTTTTATGGAACTGATGTATTCTTTATTTTATGAAAAACTAATTTTTAAAGCATGTTAATGTGTTAATGAAATTTACATAAGTGTTTAAAAACCCTAATCTTTTCACTTGCAAATTTTACCATAAGAGCTCAAGCTTTCATATACATATAATTTTGGTATCAGAGTTTAGGTTGTTTGTTGCTTTGAGGTTTTAATTTATTTTCAAGTGTTTCTGATGCTTACAAGGTTTTGGCTCAAGAGAGGCGAAGGAAAGATTCTAGTTGCAACTCCTAAAATTAGATCAAGGACAAGGATAACACAATTTCCACAATCTCCACCACAAATTTCACTTCAAGTTGCACCTGAAGCTTTAGCAGTCATTGCACATGAAGGAGAGACTGAAAATATGTCAGAGGATGAAAGGCTTTCAGAAAAGCATTCTTTGACATGATACAAATGGTGAAATTTCTCTATGAAGAGAGAAACACAAGGTTACAAGGTGAGAGCTCCAATCCTCAGAAGGGAGATAAGTCTCCAAGAGAATATGGAGTAGATGGGGATAAGACTCCAAACGGTAATGAAGGGAATAGTGACAAACCACCTTTTACACAACCATTCTCTTCACCTCCATCCTCACCACCATCATCTTCCACATCAACCCCTTCACAAACACCTCCACATTCTCCAAAGCCTAATGGTAAAACTCCACTGTTGAAACTTGGCATAAAATTTGAATTTCCTATGTATAATGGAGAGGTAAATGCTAAGAGATTAGATAATTGGGTTTGTCAGCTTGAAGTGCATTTCAGGATAGACCAAAATTTAGCTTGCTTCATTAAGATTGGAGAGTGCAACACTTATTGGTGGGAAGCCAAAACTCAAGAGGACATGAAGAAACATGGTAAGGTCTTAACCCCTTGGAATGATATTGTTGCTGCATTGAGGATACAATTGTATCCATTAGCATACATGCAAAAATCTATCATGGATTGGAAAAACTTTAGCCAATTAAAGGTTCAAAGTGTTCAAAGTGATACCCAAGAGTTTAGAAGAAGAGCATTGATATTGGGTATATATTTTTCATCTCAAGATACTTTGCTGAAATACATTGAAGGTTTGCATAGCTATTTGAGACATACCATTCTCATGTTTAACCCTAAAATTTTAGATGAGGTTTGTGTACAGGCAACACATCTAGAAGCAAGAGGGGAAAATGTTCTACAAGAGGGCAATAAAAATCATTTTAAAGTAGGAGATAAAGGAAAGGATAAGTTCAAAGGAAAAGGGAAGAAGAATGTTTCCATCAAGAAAGAGGGACTCAAAATTATCATGCAAGCATTGTTCAAAGGATGGTCACGATGAATATCACTGTTGGAAACTTCATTCTAAGATGAGACCCAAAAGTTTAACAATAAGGGAAAGAAAAAGACAGTTGCAACTACACAACATGATTTAGGATCCGATTCGAGAGATGAAACATAGATCAAAATATGGAATTGAAAGGTAAGGAATCCATTGCTAGCACTAGTTCTTCAAATAGCCACAATGAAACTAAAAGTGAAAAGGAAAGAATATAATTTTTCCATATTAGAGTCATCTCAAAACATAACAATATTGACACTCTATTTGATAGTGGCTCACAAGCAAATCTCATGTTTGAAAACATTGTCAAAAATTTGAATTTGGAAGCCATTCCACATCATAAACCATATCCTTTAGGTTGGGTGTGTGACAATTCTAATTTGCAAGTAACTAGAAAATGCAAGCTGAAATTTTCCATTACCACAAACTTCATTGATGAGGTAGAGCTTGATATAGTGCCATTAGAAATTTGTGGTATTATTTTGGTCAGCCCATATCTTTATGAGAGGAAAGCTATATTTTATCACCATGAACATAAATATCACTTGCTCAAATATGGTATTGAGTACATTTTTAAAACACATCGCAAGAAACTAAAAATTTCACTCACGAATGCCAGAAAAATGAAGAGACTTGTTAACTCTAGCAAGAATTTTGTGCTTCTAATGATCAAACCCAAGAATGATGTTGATAATGAAGTTTCTCAAGGTTGTGATTCAAATTTTAAATCTGATTTGGTCGATGTTGTTAACCAGTATGATGAGATGTTTCAAGAGCCTAAGGGATTACCTCCGAAAAGAGGAATCCAACATGAAATCCAATTGCAGCAAGATTGTGCCCTTCCTAACATTGACATGTACAAGATGTTAGTGATGGAAAATGTGGAAATTAAAAAAAAAATCCAATAGTTTCTTGACAAGGGGATCATCCAACCAAGTACTTGGCCATGCGGTTCACCTATTGATTTGGTTCCAAAGAAATATGTAACATGGTGCATGTGTGTGGAATTTTGTGCATTGAACAAGATTAAGGTAAATAACCATTACACAGTTCCTAGAATTGATGATTTACTTGATCAATTGAATTTTTTTGTGTATTTCACTAAATTGGACACAAGGAGTGGCTATCATCGAATCAGAATCATTGAAGGAGGCATATGGAAGAAAACAATCAATATAAAGAAAATTTTGTTTGAATGGTTGGTTATGCCCTTTGGGTTTTGTAATGCTCCTGCTACTTTCATGTGTGTGATGAATGATGTATTATGTCCTTTTATAGATTACTTTGTGATAGTCTACTTAGATGACATATTAATTTTCAGCAAGTCCCATGAAGAAAATGTCATTCATTTCAATCAAGTATTAGATGTCTTGAAGAAAGAAAAGTTATTTTTAAAGATGTCGAAATGTGAATTTGGAAAAACTTCTTTAGTCTACTTGGGTCATATTGTTGGAGGAGGTGAGTTGAAAATAAATCCCTCCAAGGTTGATGCCATTTTGAATTGACCAACACCCAAAATAGTGACAGAGGTTAGAATTTTTTTGGGAGCATCCAAATATTGGAGAAATTTTATTGCTAAATTTTCTTCTATTGAAGTTCCATTGCATGCATTGACAAGTGCGAAGAAAGTTTTTCATTGGGGAGGTAAACAAAAAAAAACATTTGATGCATTGAAGGAAAATATGAGTTCGGCTCCTGTACTTGCACTTACGAACTTGAGACAATCATTTGAGATACGGACTGATGCAATTGACTATCCCATGGATGCAATCCTAATGCAACATGGTAAGCCCATATGTTTTCATTCAAAAAAATTTAATGGTGTAGTGATTAAATATCCTACATATGACAAGGAATTGTATGCATTGGTGCAAAGTGTGAAAAAGTGGAAACACTACTTGATGGGTAATGAAACAATCATTCAAATGAATTGTCAGCCATTGCAATATTTGCAATCACAAAAAAAGCTGCAGCAAGCAAGGTACTTTTGATGGATGGGGTTTCTTCAACAATTACACTTGGTGATAAGGTGTAATAAAGGTATCTATAACAAGGTTGTTGATATGCTTTCTAGACCAATTGTTAGTGCATCCAGTATTCTTAAGCATAATTCTGTCAGCATGAGAGCTATGTTGAACAATGTGCTTTAGATAGTGATTTCAAATATGTATATGCGACTTTGTGTCAAGGTAACCAAGTAGAGGAATTGGATTATAATGTGCATGATAAATTGTTGTACCATCTTGGAAAGATTTGTATTCCACGGGGGGAGAGAGTCAACATCATAAGGGAAGTGCATGCTTCTCTTATTGTTGGTCATTTCAGTGTAGGTAGGACAATGTCACATTTGCAAAGGTATTATTATTGGCTTCGCATGCTTGAAAGTGTGTCACGATTTGTAAGAGGTTGTTAATTATGTGCTATCAGTAAGCCTAGCAATAGAAATTTGGGATTGTATACACCACTTCTTGTACCTTCTCGTCCATGGGAGTGTGTTTCTATGGATTTTTTAGGAAGTCTAACTATGTCTAGGAGATGTCATGATTATCTGTATGTATTTGTGGATAGGTTCAGAAAAATGTGTATTTTGATGCCGTATAAAAAGCAGGTTACAGTTGAAAATTTTGCTTAGTTATTCTTTCAGAATGTATGGGTGCATTTTGGGCTACCCACATCCATTGTTAGTGATCGATATTCTTGAGTTATTGGAAAATTTTGGTCAATCTTGTGGGGACTCATGGACACAGGATTGAAAAAGAGTACAACATTTCATCCGCAAATAGATGGCCAAACATAGGTGTTGAACAAAACAATGATACATATTCTTCGTGGGTATTGCAGCAAGCATCCTAAGTTGTGGGATGAACATTTGTACTATATTTAGCATGATTAAAACTGGGCCAAGCATTTTTCAACTCAAACATCGCCATTTGAGGCATTCTTGGCATACTTTCCCAAATCTCCTTTAGATTTTATCTTGGGAAAGATGTTTCCATTGATGGTCATAGTGACATAGACAAAGCTAAAAGATTCATTGAACAAGTTCAATTGGTACATCAAACAGTTCAAGCACAATTGGAGAAGAGTCAAGTCAAGTACAAGACAAGACATGAGAAACATTATGTAGACCACAATTTCCAAGTCAGTGATGAAGTTTGGATTCACATTAGCAAAGAGAGACTCGGAGGAGAAGGTAAAAGTTTGAAACCAATTCAATTTGTTACATTCATAATTTTGGAAAATATTGGTAATAATGCCTTCAAGTTGGATTTTCCTTCATATATGAAAATTCATGCAGTTGTTAATGTTGATAATTTAAGATTGTATGAGCCTCCTTTGATTGAAGATCGAGGAGAGAATGTTCAGATTCCTTCAATTGAAAATGTTTCTCTTGAATATCTTGAATAATTGCAGCAAGACACCATCCTTAACAGAAAAACAAGGACTTCAAAATGAGGGAACGTGGAGTACCTTCATCTGGGGCTCAAGGGAACAAATCCAAGCAAAGCCAAATGGATTGAGATTTGGATGATGAGGGAACTGTACCCTCATTTGTTTGTTAACTAAAAGTGAGCTTTTATGGTCCAAAAGATTCAGTGGGGAGGAATGATGCAGTGGATCAAGAAAGTGCTCAAAATTTAAAGCTCTCATATTGGCTCAAAACCAACACCAAAGCATAGATCTCGTCTCCCTGAATCCGACGCAACTCACTTCACTTAAATCTGACATCGGATGCTCCTGATATCGTGTTCTGTCCATTTTGGGAAATAGCTAAAAAAAAAGGATTTGGGTTGCAGGGATTCCCAGTCAGCAGTCTGTACTATTGACTGGACCATGATATGGCAAGGTGATTAGTCCTCCATCTCCCAATGGCTGGTTGACGAGTGGAAGAGTCTTATTGGTTCAAATTTGTTTGAATTTCATTGGTTTAAGTTTGATGTGGTGGCCCAATGAGAGAGTGCCACGTTTTCCTATCAGTGGCTTCCAAATGGCCTCCTCATGGCCGACCAAAATTTATTATAGGCCATAGCGTGCCTCCATAGGGTTCGAGCGCGAGACCTCTCAACTACCAAAAAATGCCTGTGCCAACTCGGTTGTGATGTTTCTTAACCCTTATGGATGACAGACATTATTTAAAGTTTCATTGTTTAACATTTGGGGGTGGGGATCAGGGTTAACCCCTGACCCTGGTTCACCGAACAGTGTCAAGGGATAACCCCGGCCTGAGACCATATATTAAATCATACACTGTTTTTTTTGCAGCACATATATTTCGATGGAGTGAACCATATATAATACCACTGAATGTTATAATAAAACCCATATACCAAGGTTTGTGCAATGAGTTTAGTTGACGATTTTCGAGGCCTTCACACTGCGGGGTATCCACATTAGTTGCCACGGTCAGGCCAACCAATGGGTAGCAGAACCTGCCTTGTGTAGGGTTCCACTAACCCTAAGACCAACCAAACTAGTAATTCAAACCAGAGTCATCTCAACAACCTTGGCAGGAAATTGTACAACCAATTACGAGATCAAGGATGAGCAGGAGACCACTTGGCGATAAATTAGCTAGCTAATGGGTTAATTGATGCGATTAAGGATGTGAAAATTTGCACCTGGGCAGCGAGAATCTCGCCGGCACGGGGCAAAATGGTCGCTCCATGTGGCCACGAAAGGTGGAATTTGTAGAACAGATTGCAAGGAAGTGTGAATTATAGGACAGTTAGTAGAAAACTTCATTGGAGCATAACTCATTCATTTTTGTACTTTTTTTGGAGCAGAAGGAGCCTAGATAGGGGTTTTTTACTTTTCTGGAACCATTGGAGACATTGTTTTAGAAATATGAACACTGTAACTTAATGTAAACACGCTTTTTTGAGCATATTGAAAGAATCCCAACCATTTGAAGTTGGACTAGGAGATGTAGCCCAGGAGGGGTGAAATCCATCATTTGTTATTTTGTGTATACTATTATGGTACTAATGTCTTCTTTATTTGCAAAACTAAGTTTTAAAGCATATTAATGTGTTAATGAAATTGAGATAAGTGTTTAAAAACCCTAATATTTTCACTTGCAAATTTTACCATAATACCTCAAGCTTTCATATACAAATCACTAAATATGAGAATATTACATCAATTACCAATGTCATAAACATAATTAGTGCATTTCATAAATCAAATGGCATGACCAAACATTCATATAGATATTATTTGGTTTTAAAGCTAGTCTTCCAAGTGTCTTTTTCTTTGACCCAATCATGGTGGTATCCTAATTTTGGATATGGCTTGGTGAATTATTTTTTATGCTACAACTATTCTTACTAATCATTGATCCTGAGAAAAGGGTATTGATTCTTAAACATAATATTGTTTAATTCTCTATAATTGATGCACTTTCTCCATGCCCATACTTCTTTGGCATAATTATGATGGGTGACCCACAATGTGGGGTTCTTGGTCGAGTAACACTGTGTTCTAGTAGATTTGGTAACTACTTTCTCTTTTCATTTGTTTCTAGAATATATTTTTTGTACAACATAATGTTTAGCAATGGAGATTTTAAAAATAATTGTATTTTTTCTTCAATTCCTTCTTTGGTGGTAGCTCTTTAGGATCTTGGAACACTCCTCTGTATGACTATAAAAAATCCTCCAATTAATTATTTTTCTCTTTAATACACCCCTCTATGGATGTCTTTTCTCTTATTTACTCATCAGATCCACATTGAATTTCTCATAATCAAAGTAAAACATATTTCTTACTAGAAATAATTATCTTATTGGCTTGGTTGACACTTATGAATGAGATATAAGAATTTTGTTTATTTACATTCTTGATGAAGGAATTCCATCCTTAATGAGGCAATAATAGTTCGCTCTCCACATGAATATTGCATCCATCATATACATGTAGATACTTCCACATACTAATCCACATATGTCAAGTGGTACTACATCTAATTCCACTTTATCAATAAAATCAACTCTTACAACAAATTTAATATTGCACTATTTTTTTACCTTGACGATTGCATCCTTTTTTACCCATTTTAATTGATATGGGCTAGGATGATTGTGAACTTCCAATCCAAGCTTGTTGACCAAATCCATTGCAATGACATTAGCCTATGAACTAGAAACATACTTACCAATCAAATGGGAACTATTACCTCAAAACAGGAACTCTAACCAAAACAACGTAAAAAAACCATGAAAAAACAAGCCAAAAATGAAAAGTTGTATTCTGGAATAACCTTTTTTTTCGAGGTAAATTTTCAACATTTTTTTTAAAATGGAAGAAAAAGCCATTTTTTTTTAGCAAAAAAACACCCTGAAAACGAAAAGTTGTATTGTGGAATAACCTCTCTTTTTTTTTCGGGGTAAATTTTCAACATTTTTAAAAATAGACGTAAAAACCAATTTTTTGTGTAAAAAAATCCAAAAAACGAAAAGTATTGAAACAAAAATTTTAGAATAATAAAAATTTATACTCTTAAAAAAAAAAAAAAACATTTTAAAATAATTGAAAAAAAAACAAATTTCATTATATTTTTTTAATTAATAAAATTTAAAAATTAAAAAAAAACAAAATTTAAGAGAAAAAATTAATTAAAAAAATAAATAAAAAGTATTTTAAAAATGAAAATTTAAAAATATATTAAAAGTTAGAAAAAAAAATATTAAATTTAATAAAACAAATAAATTTAAAAAACTAAAATAAATTTAAAATATACAAATTAAATTTAAAAAATAAAAATTAAATTTTTATTAAATTAAAAACAAAAGAATTTAAATTTGAAAATAAAAAATTAAATTTAAAAAAAAAAATGTTAAATTTTAATAAATTTAAAAATTAAAAAAAAAATATTTAAATTAAAATAAAATAAATAAATAAAAATTAATTAAAAATGAAAAATGAAAAAATAAATAAAATAAAAATATTAAACTTAAACAATATTTAAAAAAAAATAATTAAATTAAATAAATTAAATTTAAATTATAAAAAATAAATTATATGTATATATTAAATTAAATTAAAAATATATATTCTACATCTTATTAAATTTTAAAAAAAAATATTAAATTTTAATAAATAAATGAATAAATAAATAAATTTTAAAATCAAAATCAAAATCAAAAAAACATTGGTTGGTTCGAAACGCGTCGACCACGTTCTTTTGCATGTGATTATTACCAAAAGAATTTCTACTAATTTAAAAAAAAAAACACTTTTAAAATGAAAAAAAAAAAAAGGAAAATGTAAACAAATAAATAAATAAAAATATTAAATGAAAAAAAAAAATTAAAATTAAAAAATTAATTAAAAAAAATCTAAAATAAAAAAAAAAAATTAATTTAAATAAAAAATATTGAATTTTATGTAATTAAAAAGAGAAACAAAATTTTAAAAAATAAATATTAAAATTAAATAAATTAACAAAAATTATTAAATTATATTAAATTATATTCAAAAATTAATATTAAATTTAATAATATAAAAAAAAAAACAAAAAAGAAATATAATAAATAACAATAAAAATAAAAAAATAATATTAAAAACAAAATAAAATTATTAAAATTTAATAAAAAGTAATAAAAAAAAATCGAATTAAAAACAAATTATTTAATTGTGTCGCCCTAGTTGCGACAAGGGATGATCGCTAAGTAGGCGGGGGGCTACTTGCAGCCTCCCCGCCTACCCAATAGCCAGCCTTTGCCGCCACCTAGGTGAGAGGTCGATCCCTGGAATCGACCTTCCCGGGTCAATTCTAGGGATCGACCTCCCCAAGTCGATTCGGGTAATCGACCTCCCTAGGTCAATTATAGGAATTGACCTCCCCAGGTCGATTCCCGGAATCGACCTCCCCAGTTCCATTCTCGGAATCGACCTCCCCAGGTCCATTCCCGGAATCAACCTCCCCAGGTCCATTCCTGGAATCGACCTCCCCAGGTCCATTCCAAGAATCGACCTCCCCAGGTCGATTCCAAGAATCGACCTCCCCAGGTCAATTCTGGGAATCGACCTCGACCTTCCCATGTTGATTCCCAGAATCGACCTCCCCATGTCGATTCCCAGAGTCGACCTCCCCTCCCCAGGTCGATTCCAAGAATCGACCTCCCCAGGGCAATTCCGGGAATCGACCTCGACCTTCCCATGTTGATTCCCAGAATCGACCTCCCCATGTCGATTCCCAGAATCGACCTCCCAAGGTCGATTCCAGGAATCAACATCCCGAGGTTGATTCCGGAAATCAAAATCCCCGAGTTGATTCCAGGAATTAACCTCCCTAGGTGGATTTCGAGTATCGACCTCCTGCTGCCACATGGGCGGTGCAATTAAATATATATATTTTTTAATTCGATTTTTATTTATTTAGGAAATTTTAATAAAAAAAATTGTTTTTAATAATTTTTTTAATTTTTTTTATTATTTACTATATTTCATTTTTTTAAATTTAATTTAATATTTTATTCAAATTTTTAAATTATTATTATTATTATTAAATTTAATATTTTTAGGTTTATTTTATTAATTTTTAATTTATTTATTAAATTTTTTTAAATTTTAATTTGAAATTTTTTTTTTTTCATTTTAAAATTTTTAAAATGGTTTAAGTTTTAAAAACAATTAGATTTTTGTTTTTTTTAATTATTTGAAAATGTTTTTTCTTTTTTTTGTTTTTTAATCTTAATTTTCTTTTTAATTTCTATTTTAATTTTCTTTTTAATTTTTAATTTTTTTTAAATTTAATGTTTTATTATTATTTTTTTTAATTATTTTTTATTTTCTTATTAATTTTTTTTTTAATTTAAATTTTTTAATTTAAATTATTTTCTATTTTTTCTATTTTTATTTTTGTATTTTAATTTTAATTGTTTTTGAATTTTCTATTTTAATTTTTTTCTAATTTTATGATGATGATGATGATGATGGTTAACGTCCACTAAGACCAATCTTTGGTCTATCGGACCTAAAGAAAAGAGTTATTTAGTTTGATTTAAGATTTTATTCTTATGCTCAAAAAGCTTGGAGAGAAGCCTCCCGAGCTCATTATAATTTTGACACACATAGACACACACATGTATATATTTAATAACTTAGAAAAAATTGGTTTTGATGTTTTTTTATTTTTTTGGTTCAATTTTTGTTTTTTTCTTTAAATTATGTGTTTTTTTGAATTTTTTCCACATTTTTTTATTTAATTTTCGAAATCTTTTGTTTTTTTTGTTTTATTTATTTATTTTGTTTAAATTTTTTATTTTTACAAGTTAATTTTGTTTTTATTTTTACATTTTTATTGGTGTTTTTGTTATATTTATATATTTTTTATATTTGAGTTTTTTTTTTGTCATGTTTTTCTTATTTTATTTTTATGTTTTATTACCAACATGAATATTACCACTCTAAAAAAAAATTAGTTGATGATACATCAACACTTTTCAAAATTAGCATGAAAATCACTAACATTTTAAAACAAATGTTCATACTTCATAAATTAAAATTAAAGTGTCAAAAATATGCCAAAAAAAAAAACGGGGTGATTATGCATCACTACTTTTCAAAATCGGGTGTTTTTTTTGCTACCTCAAAAAAGTAGGTACCAGTTCAGTTACCTATTTGATCGGTGACTATGTTTAGAGTTGAATAGAGCATCTATCTTGGTATTTTTCTATCTAGATATTGATGTGGAAGAGTGTAGTCATATCCTCCTCTTCCAAGTGATGAAGGCTACTCAAGTTCACCTCCTTCTTTAGTGATGTGCATGCAATATTCTAATCCACATCTATGCTAAAATTGACCTAGTTGCTCAAATATGTGGAAAAATATATCTTTTTTATTTGCATCCTTTTTTTGGTTCTTCAGATTTTGCTTTGGATGTAGTTTCCAACACTTTTTCTCAATGTGACCATTAACCATGCCATGGTTACAATTGTTTTCAGGATCATTGTATTGGTGCACAGTGGTTACTATCTTCTTATCCTTCCCCCATTTCCATTTATCCTTACCCTCCTTGGAATCTTCCTCAGATGCTCCTTTTTCTTCGAACTAATCTACTTCCCTTTCTTTTGGCCTATGTTTTCTAGAGACTATGCCTATAGATATGCCTCGTCCATTGTCCTCGGATTGAATAACATAACTTGTTTTCATAGATAGCTATATAGATCCTCCAAAAACTTGAAGAGTACAAGAGTACATCTAGATTCTTGGGAAAGATACCGAAATGATGCCCATCATTCTTAAATTAGTGGAGTACTCATATACACTCTTCCCTTGTCTTTGTCTGAAATAGTGCCATTAGATCCATTAGTCCTCTACATAGAAGATAATGTAAAATTGGGACTTAATGAGGGTCTTGTGGCCCTCCAACCTAGCTAATGGTGGGTCCCCCTCCAGCCTAAGTGTTTCCATATGGAATTCCTACCAAGTTAAAGCATGGCCCTCTAACTTTAGTCTAGAAAATGATATCTTTTATTCCTTATCCATATGGTGAATGCCAAAATAAACTTCTAGTTGTTGCATCTAATGATTCAATTATAATGCATTAATCTCACCTTGATATGGCTTTATCCACTTTCATTTCCCTCTCAAATAAGGACTAGGGAGGGTTAATGGCACTTGAACTTAGCTATTCCTTCGTGGGTTCTTTCCTCAACTCTTTTTTGGGATCTTTATTACCTCCTAATTTCCCCTGTGATCTGATATTTGAGTTAGAACTTCTACCCTTTTCAAATTGTCCATGCTTTCTTGCTAAATCCACTATGAGGAGGTTCATATCGCGATTGATGTTGGTACTTTGTGCTTCCAACATCACAAATCTCTATTCTACCAAAGCTTGAGGATTGTAGTGAAAAGAAATGTTTTCCATGGCTAGGGTTTTGCAACTTTCTTCTTAAGTCGATTCTTGCAACCCTACAACTTCGCACAAAATAACCCAAAGAAAATGGATCTAATACCAATATGATCTATAAAATACCATGGATTTTCAAGCGGAACAATTTGTCACAATAGATATAATAAAATAACTCAAATATATACTATGAAGGTTAATCTTATGATTAAAACTCAAATTCTTTATTAGTTGATTTTCTGCTTGAATGAATAAAAATAGTTGAAATGTGAGAAATAGAGAATAGAAAGAAATACACTTGCACACTATCTACAATTGGCAGAAGTTTTACCTTGGGAAGTTAACCTTGTGGGAGAGGAATGAGCTAAAAGGTGGAGTTTCTCTGCTCTCTTTTCTTTGGTATAGAAATATACAAGTACAAAGGAAGAGATACTCCCAATGGAGTTATTGGAGACTTGTGGCTTATAAAGTTGCTACAGAGTCTTAACCCCTTCTTTTTAGCTTTCTGACTCCGCACTCCTAATTGCTCTGCACAACTCTGGAAGATAATATAACAACATGGAATGAAACCCTTACTCCCCCTAGTGGCTTGATATAGCTTGATAGCCAATCAAGGGTATGGTTTGACTCTCTCAACCCTCAACGAGAGTTATGGTTTAGGACTTTCTATAGTCTTTTTAAAAGTACGCACATAGCTAGCCCCATTTGCATGAGTAATGGGGGTTGATGTGGTATCATCTTATATCATGGTGGTCAATATGGTAGGTCAACTTGAGGGAGACATAACTTTTGCATATGAACTAGATGATGTGATCCTTACACATATGGAAAGGTCTCTTAGTGTAGGCCTTGCACATTTGGAAATCTTTGTTAGTGTAGGTTTTGACAGGTTTGGAATGTTTTAGACTCCAATTATTCAAATTGAAACCTATCATTAAAAAGACCATGCTCCTCCAATCTTTTCTAATCTGAAAATATCTAAATAAATAACAAATAATATAATAATTTTATCCAAACAACTTAATTTAATAAAAATATGAAAAAAAAAACTCTAAGCATTCACAAAATAGCATGAAATACCTCTCTCCACAGTTGATTCTAAGTTTAAAATCGCCTTCAATAATTTGAAGAAAGGTTTGAGAACACACTTTTAATTTTGAAGAACTTTGATCAAAGTGAGGGTAAGCACCTAAAAATTCTCAAACTTTATCCTTTCAGAACTCACTGGATATTAACGAATGAAATTCAAAGAGATGGTAAAAGCACATAAAATTTCTGGATATCGATGAATGAAGATCATAATGACGGTAAGCACATAAAAATTCTCAAACTTTCTCTGTTATTGGAGAATAAAGCGGCAGTGAACTGCCCACCATTATCAGAACTTTTCTCCTCCCAAGGGTCAATATCTGACGTTCTTTGAAAGGTCAATTATCACAGAACTGCCCACCATTATCAGAACTGTTCTCCTCCCAAGGGTCACTGTCTGAGGTCCTTCGAAAGGTAAATTAGCACAGAACTGTCCACCATATAATGGATGTCCTCCTTCCAGGGGTCAATTACTGCAGAGAATCAGAATCAGGAGAAGAGGAGATTTTTTACCTGTAGAAATAATTTCAATACATTATAAGATAGATTGATCCAAAGTTAATTGATCACAAGTTGGGTCGATTTCATTTTTGTTTTTATGTGAAAATGGAGTCCTCTGCAAAAGGAAGAGCAGAGCCCACTGAAAACTGTAATGGCTTTAAAACTAAAAGGCACTGGTTGCTCGTTAGCCTGAGCGTTATTGCTCTGGTGGTGGGACAAACGGGCGGGGTGATTTTGAGCCGCTTTTATTTCGAGCAAGGGGGGCAGAGCCGATGGCTCAGATCGCTATTGCTCTGTGTAGGATCACCATTGCTTCTGCTCCCACCATTGCTGAACCCACAAAGGAAATCACCCATGCTTGCATTTGTTACCACTAGATATCTTCTTGCCTGTGGAGTTTTGGGTGTAATGGCAGCTGGGAATTCTCTGCTTTATTCCTT
Organism: Pinus albicaulis; assembly: GCA_034641835.2. Classification (NCBI taxonomy): domain Eukaryota; kingdom Viridiplantae; phylum Streptophyta; class Pinopsida; order Pinales; family Pinaceae; genus Pinus; species Pinus albicaulis. The sequence goes on from CM076581.1 coordinate 365,779,988, forward strand.
TGGGATTTCATATCTGCCAGTATCAACGTATTCTCTTCTCTGCGCCACACAGTTGGCTTTCAATGCCCTGTTCTCTTTCATTGTGGTTAAGCACAGGATAACCCCATATATTCTGAATTCAATTGTGCTTCTTACCTTTAGTGCAATTCTGTTAGGTATCCATTCAACCAGCGAGAGACCAGGAGGAGTAAAGAGAACCCACTTCATTCTGGGCCTTGTTTGCACCATTTTGGCCTGCGCGCTCTATGGACTCCTCCTCACATTGACCCAACTTGTATTCCAAAAAGTTGCACAAAATTTCACTGTAGTTATGATTTCGCAGGCTCTGGTTTACATGGTTGGAGCCTTGATTTGTGGATTGGGACTGTTAGCCAGTGCAGAATTCCGGTACCTGGGATCTGAGTCCCAGAAATTCAGGTCAGGGAAAGTGGCATACTTCATGACTCTTGTGTGGTGTGCAGTGGCTTGGCAGCTGTATTCCCTGGGGACATTTGGATTGATTTTCTTGATTTCTTCATTGTTTTCTAATGTCATGAGTGCTTTGACTCTGCCTCTTGTTCCCATATTGACTCTGCCTCTTGTTCCCATATTGGCTGTCTTTTTCTTCCATGAGAAGCTGGATGGGATAAAGGTATTGGCCATGCTCCTGGGGATCTGGGGCTTTGTTTCATATGTTTTTGGAGGATACAAAGACTCCAAGGTTACTGCTGATGCTGGTGGTGCCCATATGATCCATGGGACTTGCTAGTTACCCAGTCTCCTGCTTAATTAATTTAAAATGGATGACACATTTTGCTATGTAACTGGACTAGACTGGCCAATGAGCCAGTCTATCTGGTTTACATTTAAAATGGATTGTATATTTTCATATGTAAGTGTAGTATTGCTCTGTTGAATAAAATATTTGATCAAAAAAAGTATGTATTGCAATTTTTTTATTTCTAACAGAATGGGTAGAATGGGCAATTGTGTGGGTCCATATTCACTTGATTACTATTATAATTTTTAGATGAATTTATATATGATTTCATTTATTATTTTAGATGAATTTATATACGATTTTATTTATTATTTCTAAAATAGTAATTTAATTGTTTTAATTGTTGAAGTTTATAAAAGTGTATATATTATATTAATTTAGATTTGTTTTAATTCTAAGAGATATCAAATATTTTTTTAAAAAGGTTCAAGGAATTTTTCCTCTTTTCATATTTGAAAGATCTTGAATTAAGATGATTTTCTAGTTTGATTATTAAATATAATTATAATTATAATTATTAATTTCATTTTATTTTATTTATATATAATTTCATTTAATCAAAATGTTTTATTAATCATTATAATTATTAATTATTTTAGCTTATTTTATTTTGATCTAGTTAAAATGCTTACAAGACCTTAGATTAAGACATTTTTACTTTATTGGGTTGGAGAACAACTCTTGGTTCAATTATTTTTAATTTATTTATATTCTATTTTTTTCTTATTTTCAAATTTATATTATATTTGAAGAAAACACATTTTTGTGGCCAATTCAATTGGTTTATCTGAGATATGTGAATTTGTTGTAACTCGAAAGACCAAAGTTCAAATCCCCCTTGTTGTGACCTAGGCCACTAACCTAGATTTGTTTTAATTCTAAGTGATATCAAATATCTTTTTAAAAAAAGTTTGTATATCAAGAAATTTTATCTCTTTCCATATTTAATAGATCATGAATTAAGATAGATCTTGACTAGTTTAATTATTAAATATAATTAATCAATCAAATTTTTTTATTAATCATTATAATTATTAATTATTTTACTTATTTTGTTTATTTTGTTTTTATTTTTATTTTTATTTTAACCTAATTAAAATATTTACTAAACATTACATTATAATATTTTTGCCTTAATAAATTAAAAAAAAATTCTTAGTACAATCACTTTTAATTTATTTATAATTTTTTCTTATTTTAAAATTTATTATATATTTAAAAAAACCACATTTTTTACCATTAAACCTATTCAAATTATATTTTGAACTATAATCTATATCTTTTATTTATACATTAAAATACTTTATAAATAAATATTTATATTATATTTATTTGAAAAAAAATCAATCTAAATACGATGTTCCAAATAGAAATGATATAGAAATGATTGAACTAAAAGTGGGTTAAAAATGGGTTAACGATGGTACCATATCTATTAAAACTATAAAATAAGAGGCTAACTCTATATGGTTATGATAATATTTAATGAGTAAATAAATGCCTTTAGTGAAATGGCATGTATATCTTAAAGCAATAAGTAACACATAGCCTTATTAATGTACCCAACTTTATCCTTATCATAACTTTTAAAGGACTGTAAATATAAATTTAGAGGAATCTGAATTTTAAAGTAAACATAACGACCTTTAAAGTAATGTGCGTTGAGAATTGGAATTTTTTTTGTGTTTTCATGTAAGATAATAAAATAAGGAATTTGAAACTATTTATGTGTTTATATTGAATTATTCCTCTAAATTTTGACTAAGTCTATAAAGTTGATTCTCGAATTAATAAAATGGAAATGCATGTTTATTATGAATCTAAAGAACATGTTTATTATGATAGCTGAAGTGATTTTAGGATTTAGAAAATTTAATTTGTGGAGTGATTTATGGGTAATTTATGGAGTGAATTTAAGATTTAGAAAATTTGTGATGTTTCTAAATTTTTTCTATTGAAAGACTAATAAAAAGAGAGTAAGTGTGAGGAAAAGGGATAATGGTCAAATTATTGTATAGTCGTGTCATAAAGAGTGAATGGAGAAAAATGGATGTTTGATATTTGTATGTACAATTCTTGCGATGATGAAAGAGAATAATAGTCACCATATCGTTGTGTGTCTTTTTCTATGTATTATGTATGGATGCATTTCAAATTGGCGAATATTTGTTAATGTGATATTAAATAAATCTATACATGCATTCATATTAGAAGACAATTCATCTGTGTAAGTGACTCTAAGGAGAATAAATGAGATTAATAAGAGTCATTTAGGTCAAAGCTAGGTAGAAGTCCCATTTGGAATTACAATTAGATAAAAGATTGAATTTGGGTAGAACCTATATAGGCTCCAAATTTTGTAGAAGTCTCCATGACTTAGAAGTCAAGTTGCAGGAAAAGTTGATTTTTCCTACGATAAGTAGTATCAGAGTAGGTATGCTCTTTGGTGATTAAGTAGAAATGAGAGCTAGTAATCTCTTTCAGAAAGGAAATCAGAGCAGGTACTCTCTTTGGAGGACAAATTTTAAGCTTGTAGCATTAAAGGTTTGAGAAATCTAATTGAAGTAAATTGTTTTGTTTGCAATTTATATTGATGATTATATGAATTGGAGTTTTGTGTAGAAAAAAAAACCAAAGTTATTTGGAAAGAAATATAATTGGATGAAAGCAGAACGTATTCGGCTTCATAATCAAATATGCAAGAAGGATGTTTTTAGGATGTGAAAGGACATTAAAATAATCTGCGACAACATTGTGCATGTTCACATGAAGTTGAACACAAAGGTAAAATTGGTCTCTTTATGTTTTCAACTAAATTGAGAAATAATTTGTTGATTATAGATAGAAGTGATGGAAATAGTTATAGAGAAGAACTGTAACATAAATTAAGGAAGTTCTTGGATACTATGGCAAAGAATATTTACAAGTTCTAGTTGAGGTTGGAAGGAGGAGGACACGTGGATGTTCTTAGAAGAAGTGAAGATATGCAAAAACCTAAGAGGAACATAGAATCTCAAGAGGTTCTAGAGGAGAGAACCAAGGATACCAAAAGGCTAGGATAAGAGATATCATGGTGAGGTATTGTAACATGTTAAGGAGTAACTTGTTATTGTAGAGGCTTGGATGCAGTCTACAAGTGGAAAAGGAAAAATCCACAAAGGAAAGGAGAAGATGATGTAACACCCTCTTCCCACATCTACCCAAGTAACCGACCAACCGGGGTAAACATGCGACGAGAGACTACTGTAATGAGATTCAACCTCCTATGTGACCTTAAGGAAGTGGAAACGATGGAAAACAAAACATACAGACCTTGTACAACAACAACAACACCCCAAGGAGGTAACCCAACCATTCAGTCTTCTTACCCCTGGGTCACACTAAACTTTTGACCTCTTTGAGCCATAGATGCAGGCACATGGTTGCATGCCAACATCCAGGAGGCTATATACATAGACATAACACAACATGCCAGTGTCCAGGGCCCCAATTCCTTAGTTTTGTGCCAGCGTCCCGGGGAATTGAGCCACCTTTTCAGGGCCATAACCCAATGCTCTGCCCAGAATTTCATGAAAATTTTAGAGATGATGAATAACAATAGGAAAATCATACAGAAGCAATCACATCAATCAGAAATCATATGGACCCTTCCTAGCCATGAAAATAATTTTCTCAAACATGTCACAAACATGAAAGCTACAGGTGTAAACAATAGATCTGAGCATAAGGGTCTCATGCTTATATAAGAATCGCTAAGAAGAATTTCTCCCTTACATCATTAGCTGCAATACAATCTATTTGATGATAGATAAATTGTGTATTCATTTACAAGTAAAAACATGAAGAGAGGCATACATCATCACTGAATAAATATATGCCTATAACTAGCATAATAAAAACAAAAATACCATGGATGCAACAATAATAGAATCCACATAATATCTAGTACATTTATACATCAAATACCAAAGGAATGAGCTCTTAATTAATCAATGTAGAAACCAACCGGGGATGGGACTTCCACGTTCCACCTGACCATAGATTGGCTGAGCCAAGCTTCACTTTAGCCAATAACCCCCATGCCATATTCCAAGCATGAATGTGGGATCTCATCAAATACATCAATCAAAATCAATCTAGGGTTTCCATAGGCCAAACCACCTCAACCCACAACCAATGATTCCACCTCACAGTCGGACATCACAACCATCACGGATTGGTCTCTATCCAAGATTTTCCAGGGCTCCAGAGTGTTTGTTCCAACCAAGGCTCCAGGACTAGTAACTCAACCCTAGCTATTTCCGGGCTCGAGAGCATTTGTCCAACAAAGGCTTCAAGACTAGTAACTCAACCCAACAGTTGTCTGTCAGGCTCTAGAGCATTTGTCCAACCAAGGCTCCAGGAACTAATAATTCAACCCACAACTAAAGGAATCGTGTGAACTAACCAGAAAAAAATCAATGGAAATAAAACCACAACATCATGGCTATCCATGAAATGACAGGGTTAGGTAAATCCACAGTCAATCCAGGAAATCCTCCATGCCAATGACATATCATGACCAAGAAACCACATGTATACACCATGCACGCCGAAACTAGTGAGGAAAACATACATGCAACTCAGTACCTGCAATCAAAACCCATTGTAGTTGTTGATCCCGATGTTTTCTTGCACTTTCCTACTCTTCCTTTTCCTTCTTGCTCCAGTTCACCAAGTATCTACACTCTCCAAGAGTGTTCATAGAAAACTCTAAGTATCTAAGAGTATGAAAGAGAGAGGGAGAATAATGAGAGAGCTTCAAAAATTCACTCACCAAAGCTTGCCAACTGATCCTCAGAAGCCATTTTATCAATGAGGTCTCTATTTCCTTCAATTTCCATTATTTTCCTTCATTTTCCTCCTCACATGCAACATGCGATCTTTTACCACCCTTTTCTCCTATTTTCCATTATTTTCATAAATAAAATTCACATTAATGCCTCATGCCTTTCCAAATCCTTGTCCTTTTCCTTTGCCAATTTCCTTTAGCCATAAAAACCGAAATGAACACCCACTAGGATGTTTTTCCCACCATTCAGCTTGGAATACATGTCCCATGACCTTGGTCTTATATTTTTTTTACATGGATTGTTAGCCAGGGATGTTACAAAACCCTCCCCCTTGGGGGAAAACCGTCCTCATTGTTCAATGACACCTACAACCAGAAAACAAAGCATACTGCCTATGGAGCTTTATAACATAGTTTGTTGCAGTATTTGCAATGACCACTATTGAAAACATGACAAACATACTGTTTACTAGACCTTTATAAAATAACTCATTATGATATTTACAATAAAACCACATTTGCTTCAACCAACAAATAATCATATTGTCTATGGAGCTTTATAAATCCAACTCAATACAGTATTTACAATAATATACACATATTAACATATGCACATTTTCTCAACCAGTAAATAGAAGGATATGATGCCCATATCAGAAACACGGGAATACAAAAGGCTCATTCCTCCACCCTCAAATTAGTACCAAGACTCACTTCCTTCCCAAGAAGTCTAGAATCAATTTCCAAAGTTAAAGCTGCATCCAATGTCTAGCGCTACAATCCTACGCCACTTGTCCCCTCATTGAATATTTACCGGCCCATTGTTCCAAGGCACACTCCCAATGGGCATTTGATTCCATCTAGCAATGCTAATGAGAAAAAAAATCCATCCCCGACTTTCCCTTCTCTGTTACACAATCCCTCGGGAAATCCGGTCACCCCCTTTCATGTATTCACTAACCTTCCAAGTTCCATTGGCACCCCCATCTCGAGCAGTCCATCCCTTGGCAGGGTTTACTAGCATTGGAAGTTCAAACAAACAAGGAATATACCTACCTCAAAACCATCATACTGGTCATATCATGCTCATGGAAATCAATGGAAACTATTGGGTACTAGTGTCCCATAATGGCCCTACTCCTGAAGTTCTTTACCAGCATATTGATGCCTATTTCAATTCATTTTGTTGTTGTTGCTAATGCTTGCAATTATTTTCAACCACCCAACCAAGAATTTCCATGCTTCCTGTAACAAGCACATAACAACCATTAGATTCAAAATAAATTGAAATAATTTCACATCAAACCTCATTGGTATCTCGTCAATAAGGTACACTTGCAATTCTGCTTACTTCTTATGACACAATTCAAACTAGATTTTTGATCAAATCATCGTGTATAAACATATCACATCGGGTTAGCTCAAAACACAACCATCATAGGTCAAAATCATGAATCACATGCAATCATCATAAACCATAATCATAAATCACATGTAACCATCATATATTAGAATCATAGATCACATCCATAACAGAACTGAAATAAAAATCGATACTTATCCTTCATCGGTCCTTACTTATTCCTTTGTTCTCTCTGTACACACACCAGATTAGTTGCCACACCCAACAAGCACCAAATTCCTTTGCTTCTCTTCAATCACCTATACATACACATAGTGTTCATCAGCAAACGTACACCCACATATGACATATAATTCCATACAATACCCACACCCACACCGACATACACCTACACCCAGTGTACAATACAACACAACACATATACATATATATAGTACAATACAATGAATACACATGTCACAATGCCACGACTACACCATGCACATGCATAGTACCACATACCCGCAACACAATATGTACGAGATGCACAAAATACCACATGTATACCAATATGTAATTGATCACAAGTTGGGTCAATTTCGTTTTTGTTTTTATGTGAAAATGGAGTCCTCTGCAAAAGGAAGAGCAAAGCCCACTAAAAACTGTAATGGCTTTAAAACTAAAAGGCACTGGTTGCTCGTTAGCCCGAGCGTTATTTCTCTGGTGGTGGGACAAACAAGCGGGGTGCTTTTGAGCCGCTTTTATTTCGAGCAGGGGGGTAGAGCCGATGACTCAGATCACTATTGCTCTTTGTAGGATCGCCATTGCTTCTGCTCCCACCATTGCTAAACCCACAAAGGAAATCACCCATGCTTGCATTTGTTACCACTAGATATCTTCTTGCCTGTGGAGTTTTGGGTGTAATGGCAGCTGAGAATTCTCTGCTTTATTCCTTTGGGATTTCATATCTGCTAGTATCAACGTATTCTCTTCTCTGCCCCCACACAGTTGGCTTTCAATGCCCTGTTCTCTTTCATCGTGGTTAAGCAGAGGATAACCCCATATATTCTGAATTCAATTGTGCTTCTTACCTTTAGTGATATTCGGTTAGGTATCCATTCAACCAGCGAGAGACCAGGAGGAGTAAAGAGAACCCACTTCATTTTGGGCCTCGTTTGCACCATTTTGGCCTGCGCGCTCTATGGACTCCTCCTCACATTGACCCAACTTGTATTCCAAAAAGTTGCACAAAATTTCACTGTAGTTATGATTTCGCAGGCTCTGGTTTACATGGTTGGAGCCTTGATTTGTGGATTGGGACTGTTAGCCAGTGCAGAATTCTGGTACCTAGGATCTGAGTCCCAGAATTTCAGGTTAGGGAAAGTGGCATACTTCATGACTCTTGTGTGGTGTGCAGTGGCGTGGTGGTTGTATTCCCTGGGGAAATTCGGATTTATTTTCTAGATTTCTTCATTGTTTTCTAATGTCATGAGTGCTTTGACTCTGCGTGTTGTTCCCATATTGGCTGTCTTTTTCTTCCATGAGAAGATGGATGGGATAAAGGTATTGGCCATGCTCCTGGGGATCCGGGGCTTTGTTTCATATGTTTTTGGAGGATACAAAGACTCCAAGGTTACTGCTGATGTGGGTGGTGACCATATGATCCATGAGACTTGCTAGTTACCCAGTCTCCTGCTTAATTAATTTAAAATGGATGGCACATTTTGATATGTATCTGGACTAGACTGGCTAATGAGCCAGTCTCTGGTTTACATTTAAAATGGATTGTACAATTCCTATATAAGTGTAGTATTGCTTTGTTGAATAAAATATTTGATCAAATAAGTATGTATTGCATTTTTTTTTATTTCTAAAAGAATGGGTAGAATGGGCAATTGTGTGGGTCCATATTCACTTGACTACTATTATAATTTTTAGTGAATTTATATATGATTTCATTTATTATTATTTTAGATGAATTTATATATGATTTTATTTATTATATTTAAAATAGTAATTTAATTTTTGAAGTTGATAAAAGTGTATATATTATATTAATTTAGATTTGTTTTAATTCTAAGAGATATCAAATATCTTTTTTAAAAAGTTTGTATATTAATTTTTCTTTGTCTTTTCATAATTGAAAGATCCGAATTAAGATGATTTTCTAGTTTAATTATTAAATATAATTAATTATAATTATAATTATTAATTTCATTTCATTTTATTTTATTTATATATAATTTCATTTAATCAAAATGTTTTATTAATCATTATAATTATTAATTATTTTACCTTATTTTATTTTTATTTCTATTTTATTTTGACCTAGTTAAAATGTTTATAAGACATTACATTACGACATTTCTACTTTATTGGGTTGGAGAACAACTCTTGGTTCAATCACTTTTAATTTATTTATATCCATTTTTTTTGAAATTTATATTATATTTGAAGAAAACACATCTTTATGAGCAATTCAATTGATTTATCCGAGATATGTGAAATTGTTGTAACTAAAAAGACCCAAGTTCAAATTCCCCTTGTGAGCTAGGCTACTATCCTAGATTTGTTTTCAATCTAAAAGATATCAAATATCTTCTTTTTTTAAGTTTGTATATCAAGAAATTTTGTCTCTTTCCATATTTGATAGATCGTAATAGATCATAAGTTAAGAGATCATAAGTTAAGATGAATCTTGATCAGTTTAATTATTAAATACGATTAATTATAATTATAATTATTAATTTTATTTTATTTTATTTTTAAATAATTGGATCCAATCAAAATATTTTATTAATCATTATAATTATTAATTGTTTTACCTTATTTTATTTGTTTTATTTTTGTTTTTATTTTAACCTAATTAAAGTATTTACCCAACATTAAATTAAAATATTCTACCTTATTAAATTAAAAAACAACTCTGAGTACAATCACCTTTAATTTATTTATAATTTTTCTTATTTTAAAGTTTATTATATATTTCAAAAGAACACATTTTTTTTTCATTAAACCTACTCAAATTATAATTTTGAACTATAATCTATATCTTTTATTTATCCATTCAAATACTTTATAAATAAACATTTATATTATATTTATTTAAAAAATAATCAATCTAAAGACGATGTTCCAAATAGATATGACTGAACTAAAAGTGGGTTAAAAAGGGGTTAACGATGGTACCATATCTATTAAAACTATTAAATAAGAGGCTAAATCTATATGGTTATGATAAATATGGTTATGGAAATATTTAATGAGTAAATAAATGCCTTTAGTGAAATGACAATGTATATCTTAAAGCAATAAGCAACACATAGCCTTATTAATGTACCCAAAGGACTGTAAATGTAAATGTAAAGGAATCTGAATTTTAAAGTAAACATAACGACCTTTAAAGTAATGTGCGTTGAGAATTGGAATTTTTTTCTGTTTTCATGTAAGGTAATAAAATAAGGAATTTGAAACTATTGATGTCTTTATATTGAATTATTCCTCAATTTAGAGTTAGTCTATAAAGTTGATTCTCGAATTAATAAAATGGAAATGCATCTTTAATCTAAAGAATTATCTTTATTATGATAGTTGGAGTGATTTTAGGATTTAGAAAATTTAATTTGTGCAGTGATTTATGGGTGATTTATGGAGTAATTTATGGGTGATTTATGGACTGAATTCAGGATCTAGAAAATTCGTGATATTTCTAAATTCTATCTATTGTAAGACTACAGGCAATAAAAAGAGAGTAAGTGTGAGAAAAAGGGATAATGGCCAAATTAATGTAGAGTCGTGCCATAAAGCGTGAATGGAGAGAAATGGATGTTTGATATTTGTATGTACAATTCTTGCAATGATGAAAGAGAAAAATAGTCACCATATTTTTGTGTGTCTCTTTCTATGTATTTTGTATGGATGCATTTCAAATCTAGCGAATATTTGTTAATGTGATATTAATTAAATCTATACATGCATTCAGATTAGAAGAAAATTCATTTGTGTGAGTGACTCCAAGGAGAATAAATGAGATTGATAAGAGTCATTTAGGTCAAAGCTAGGTAGAAGTCCCATTTGGAATTATAGTTAGATAAAAGATTGAATTTGGGTAGAACCTATATAGGCTTCAAATTTTGTAGATGTCTCCATGACTTAGAAGTCAAGTTGCAGGAAATGTTGATTTTCCCTACAGTAAGTAGTATCAGAGTAGGTACGCTCTTTGGTGATTAAGTAGAAATCAGAACTAGTAATATCTTTTAGAAAGGAAATCAGAGCAGGTACTCTCTTTGGAGGAGAAATTTTAAGCTTGTAGCATTAAAGGTTTGAGAAATATAATTGAAGTAATTTGTTTTGTTTGTAATTTATATTGATGATTATATGAATTGGAGTTTTGTGTAGAAAATAAACCGAAGTTAGTTGGAAAGAAATCTAATTGGATGAAAGAAAAACGTATTGGGCTTCATAATCAAATATGCAAGAAGGATGTTTTGAGGATGTGAAAGGACATTAAAATAATCCGCGACAACATTTTGCATGTTCACATGAAGTTGAACACAAGGTAAAATTGGTCTTTTTATGTTTTCAACTAAATTGAGAAATAATTTGTTGATTATAGATAGAAGTGATGGAAATAGTTATAGAGGAACTGTAACATAAATTAAGGGTGTTCTTGGATACTATGGCAAAGAATATTTACAAGTTCTAGTTGAGGTTGGAAGGAGGAGGACAAGTGGATGTTCTTAGAAGAAGTGAAGATATGAAAAAACCTAGGAGGAACATAGAAGCTCAAGAGGTTCTAGAGGAGAGAACCAAGGATACCAAAAGGATAGGATAAGAGATATCATGGTGAGGTATTGTAACATGTTAAGGAGTAACTTGTTATTGTAGAGGCTTGGATGCAGTCTACAACTGGAAAAGGAAAAATTCACAAAGGAAAGGAGAAGATGATGTAACACCCTCTTCCCACATCTACCCAAGTAACTGGCCAACCGGGGTAAACATGCAATGAGAGACTACTATAATGAGATTCAACCTCCTATGTGACCTTAAGGAAGTCGAAACGATGGAAAAAAAAAACATACAGACCTTGTACAACAACAAAAAAACCCTAAGTAGGTAACCCAACCATTCAGGCTTCTTACCCCTAGGTCACACTGATATTTTGACCTCTTTGAGCCATAGACACAGGCACAAACTTGCATGCCAACATCCAGGAGCCTATAGACACAGACATAACACAACATGCCAGTGTCCAGGGCCCCAATTCCTTAGTTTTGTGCCATTGTCCCTAGGAATTGCGCCACCTTTTCAGTGCCATAACCCAGTGCTCTGCCGAGAATTTCATGAAAAGTTTAGAGATGATAAATAAAAATAGGAAAAACATACAGAAGCAATCACATCAATAAGAACTCATATGGACCCTTCCTATCCATGAAAATAATTTTTTCAAACATGTCACAAACATGAAAGCTACGGGTGTAACCAATAGATCTGAGCATAAGGGTCTCATACTTATCTAAGAATCGCTAAGAAGAATTTCTCCCTTACATCATTAGCTGTAATACAATCTATTTGACAATAGATACATTGTGCATTCATTTACAGGTAAAAACATGAAGAGAGCCATACATCATCATTGAATAAATATATGCCTATAACCAGCATAATAACAACAAAAATACCATGGATACAACAATAACATAATCCACATAATATCCAGTACATTTATACATCAAATACCAAAGGAATGAGCTCTTAATTAATCAATGTAGAAACCAACCGCGGATGGGAATTCCACGTTCCACTTGACCATAGATTGGCTAAGCCAAGTCTCACTTTAGTTAATAACCCCCATGCCATATTCCAAGAATGAATGTGGGATCTTATCAAATACATAAATCAAAACCAATCCAGGGTTTCCATAAGCCAAACCACCTCAAACCACAACCAGTAATTCCACCTCACGGTCATACATCACAACCATCACGGACTGGTCTCTATCCAATTTTTCCAGGGCTCCAGAGTGTTTGTTCCAACCAAGGCTCCAGGACTAGTAACTCAACCCCAGCTATTTCCGGGCTCGAGAGCGTTTTTCCAACAAAGGCTCCAAGACTAGTAACTCAACCCAACATTTGTCTGTCAGGCTACAGGGACTAATAACTCAACCCACAACTAAAGGAATCATGTCAACCAACCAGAAAAAAATCAATGGAAATAAAACTGCAACACCATGGCTACCCAGGAAATGACAGGGTTAGGTAAATCCACTGTCAATCCAGGAAATCCTCCATGCCAATGACATATCATGACTAAGAAACAACATGTATACACCATGCATGCCCAAACTAGTGAGGAAAACATACATGCAACTCGGTATCCGCAATCAAAACCCGTTGTAGTTGTTGATCCCGATGTTTTCTTGCACTTTCTTACTCTTCCTTTGCCTTCTTGCTCCAGTTCACCAAGTATCCACACTCTCCAAGAGTGTTCATATAAAACTCTAAGTATCTAAGAGTATGAGAGAGAGAGGGAGAATAATGAGAGAGCTTCTAAAATTCACTGACCAAAACTTGCCAACTGATCCTCAGAAGCCTTTTTATCAATGAGACCTCTATTTCCTTCAATTTCCATTATTTTCCTTCATTTTCCTCCTCACATGCAACGTGTGGTATTTTACCACCCTTTTCTCTTATTTTCCATTATTTTCAAAAATAAAATTCACATTAATGCCTCATGTCTTTCCAAATCCTTGTCCTTTTTCTTTTCCAATTTCCTTTAACCATAAAAACCGAAATGAACACCCACTAGGATGTTTTTCCCACCATTCCGCTTGGAATACATGTCCCATGACCTTGGTCTTATATTTTTTTTACATGGATTTTTAACCAGGGATGTTACAAAACCCTCCCCCTTGGGAGAAAACCGTCCTCAATGTTCAATGACACCTACAACCAGAAAACAAAGTATACTACCTATGGAGCTTTATAACATAGTTTGTTGTAGTATTTGCAATGACCTCTGTTGAAAACATGACAAACATACAATTTACTAGAGCTTTGTAAAACAACTCATTATGTTATTTACAATAACAACCACATTTTCTTCAACCAACAAATAATCATACTGTCTATGGAGATTTATAAATCCAACTCGATATAGTATTTACAATAATATACACATATAAACATATGCACATTTTATCAACCAGTAAATATAAGGATATGATGCCCATATCAGCAACACGGGAATCCAAAGGCTCATTCCTACATCCTAAAATTAGTAACAAGACTCACTTCCTTCCCAAGAAGTCTAGAATCCATTTCCAAATTCAAAGCTGCATCTAATGTCCAGCGCTACAATCCTGCGCCACTTGTCCTCTCAGTGAATAGTTACCGGCTCATTGTTCCAGGGCACACTCCCAATGTGCATCTGATTCCATCTAGCAATGCTAACGACAAAAACAAATCCATCCCCACCCTTCCCTTCTCTTTTACACAGTCCCTCGGGAAATCCGGTCACCCCCTTTCGTGAAGTCACTAGCCTTCCAAGTTCCATTGGCACCCCCATCTCGAGCAGTCCATCCCTTGGCAGGGTTTACTAGCATTGGAAGTTCAAACAAACAAGGAATATACCTACCTCAAAACCATCATACCGGTCATAGCATGCTCATGGAAATCGATGGAAACTATTGGGTACCAATGTCCCACAATGGCCCTACTCTTGAAGTTCTTTACCAACATATTGATGCCTATTTCAATTCATTTTACTATTACTTATAATACTTGCAATCAGTTTCAACCACCCAACCGAGAATTTCCATACTTCCTGTAACAAGCACATAACATCCATTAGATTAAAAATAAGTTGAAATAAATTCACATCAAACCTCATTAGTATCTCATCAACAAGGTACACTTGCAATTCTGTTTACTTCTTGTGACACAAGTCAAACTAGATTTTTGATCAAATCATCATGTATAAACATATCACATTAGGTTAGCTCAAAACACAACCATCATAGGTCTAAATCATGAATCACATGCAATCATCATAAACCATAATCATAAATCACATGTAACCATCATAGATTAGAATCATAGATCACATTCATAATAGAACTAAAATAAAATATCAATACTTATCCTTCATCAGTCCTTATGTATTCCTTTGTTCTTTATGTAGAAACACCAGATCATTTGCCACACCCAACAAGCACCAAATGCATTTTCTTCTCTTCAATCACGTATACATGCACATAATGTTCATCAGAAAATGTACACCCACATATGACATATAATTCCATACAACACCCACACCCACACCAACATACACCTACACCCAGTGTACAATACAACACAACACATATACATATATATATATAGTACAATACAATGAATACACATGTCACAATAGCACGACTACACCATGCACATACATAGTACCGCATACTCGCAACACAATATGTATGACATGCACAAAATACCACATGTATACCTGTACCATATGCACAATATGTACATGGTACCACCTGTACACAACACTCCCTTCACAACCTGTGCACAATATCACATATACATGACACCACGTGTACAAAGTGTACACAATGCCAAATGTATATCACACCACATGTACAATGTTTACACAATACCACATGTACACAACACCACATGGATGGCATGTACATGAAAGTACGTGTACACAATGCCACATGCACGTCATGTACATGGTACCACCTGCACACAACACCACATGTACAACATGTACACTACACAACATGTACATGATGCCACATGTACAATCATGCACACAAAAGAATATGTACATAAAAACATATGTACAACATGCACACAACACCATACGTGCATAGAACTACATATACAACATGTACATAGCACCATATGTACACAACACAGCATATACAACATGTGCACAACACCATATGCACACAACACCTCATATCCAACATGTACATAGTACGATATGTACACAACACCGCATATCCAACATGTACATAACACCATCTATACCTAGCACTGCATATGAAATATACACACAACACCATATATACAATAGACATACAACATCATATGTTCACAATACTACATATATTACATGTTCACACCACCATAGGTAAAATCACTGAATATACAACATGCACAACATATACATAACATCATTATTTCACATCCATAGATCACACACTGAACCCACAAGCAACGTTGCTTCTAGTGTCTTTCCACTATCCATGTTTATCCTAGCATGCCACAAATCACAAAACTTTCACTTCGCTGATATACCCCTCAACATTCTCTGTCCATAACATAAACATAGGCATAGTACAAGGATATAATATCAATTCATGTACACATGACACTGAACTTATAGATATGTTAGAGTTACTCTTCCCACTTGATTCCTCATAAGATAAAGAACCTCTTCATGCCATTCACCTGCATAAGAAATTATTCCTCCATAAGAATGATCCTTGAAAACCTTGTCATACAGTGACATACATACATACATACATGTATACATATATAAACATCAACATAATCATGACCACAACACAATTTCTATATATCATAAGGTCTAGGTTAAGATAACTTCCTTTATCTATGCACACCATGCACAACATTAAGAACAACAGTTCCCAATGTAGGCAAGCCTTCTGATGCCTCGAATCCATTTAATTTAACTATTTGGTTATCTCTCTCTTGTTTGTACTTCCATCGAACATTTATAACAATGGACCCAACCAATCCAACTGATTTTTATACTCTTACCTTCTGTTGTGATTATTCATGAACTAAGCTCCATTTGTGTCTTACATTACCTATGAGATTCCATTTAGCCCTCTTAGAGCTCCATCAACTTTCCTCTTTCCCAACCGATTCCCAAGACTCTCAAACAAAAGTCAAGAACAAGAATAAAACCAAGAAAACCAATAGTAATACGACACCACAACCAAAGTGACAAGGCCTTGCGCCAGACATAAACAAAACTGCAAATCAAGCACAAAAAAATCATAAAGGACCAAAAGCATAAGACTGGAAACAAACACCACGACTCAATTCCCCATGAGTTCCCAAAGCTTCTAAGGGAAAGCTCCAACCGATCCTTTTAAAATATTTCATGGAAGTCTCTTTTTCCATGCAATCCCCTGCATCATACCGCCATAAAAACATCATTGTTAGTGTATAATATAAACATACAATATACCAGTTACCTTACCTTGTCATACAAATACCAAGTAGGTTTCCCTGCAACTACTCACACATACCAATCACATGTTCCAAGGATTAAGACAATATATCTATTAATTCAAAGTCAACCTTTACCAATTCTAGAAACTATGTCATAATATAAAATCAATTCACATTCATCGATCATAATACATATTGCTACAACTATCATCTACTTACACTCAAGAATATATGGTTTATTTCAACACATAGTGTGTTAGTACAACATCCCTAAAACAAGATCATTCCTTCAGGAAATCTTATAAACACATACTCATTTCATACAAGTAATTGAACATTAATATAAAAAATAAATGACATAATAGACACCAAACACTCGAACACCGAATAAACGACATAATGAAACATTCAAACACCAAGTAGACGACATAAGAAAATGCATACCTCAATGTATCTCAAGGGGGGCTCTCTTGTTTGCACAATCAATTTAGATTAGCATGATATAACTCCACAATATATCAATTCAAACATAAATAAGATCTTGATATCCATAAAAATTACTAACTAACTAACATTGTCACACTACAACTCATAAAAAATTGTAATTCATGCATAACAATCACATATGTAAGGTACAACACAATGTCACAAATAAGTTGACTCATACCTGAATGTCATAACCCTAACCATATACATAGGCCAACCCAATTTAGCATGATACATATAACATCGAGATATTAATTTTTTAACCCTAATCATCAACTTAACTAATGTATAACAACAATAAATTAACATATAACATGCTCATCAACAACATATAACATAATCATTGAGATAACTACCAGTTAATATATAACATACTCATAAAAAACAGTAATCTAGTCATCAAGTTAATACCATGCTTGAATAACCAATGCATGTACATATTAACACACTAATTAACTAACATCTATCATGTATGTAACCATAAAATCAATAGAATTAAAGCAATACGCATAACCATAATGCATATGACTACATTGATCAACCAACATTTATCACATATGTAACCATAATAATAATAATAGAATGACAAACATATAAGTAACCTAATTCTTACAAAAACCATGAATCACATACCTGAATGCCAATCATACAACTTGTATGCCAATTTTCTCTTACCCCAAAGTCCATTGTTGCAACGTCACTTTAATGATTTTCATCTCCCGCCCTATCTTATCCAACACATTAGCATCATAACATACCAATATCATCGATATGACCTAATTTCATACAATGACCTTATGCACAACAACATCAATAAAAAATGCAAACTTGACCATATGCACCCACTTGACATGTATAACCAACCATTAATGACCAATGCATGTTCAACATATGACATCACACAAGAAAGCATACATGGATAACATTGAAGCATGGCCAATATGTAACCCTAGCATAAGCAAGCAATGCAAGTACAATATGTAGCAATATGTAAGCAAGCATGCACGAACAATACACAAGCATGAGCAACACATAGCTAGTCATACAATCATGACAACATGTTGACAACAACACCATCAACACTTCCATGGTAACCCCACTTCCACCACGACCAACAAAAAACTGATGCAACAAGAAAATATAGACCACAAGCATAATAAATGCATATGCAACCAACATAAATGCATGAACAACACACTGGCCATCCAGTTTTAGGGTTGAAACATGCTATTATACCACTCTATAATGCCCTATTCCCACATCTACCCAAGTAAATGGCCAACTGGGGTAAACGTGCAACGTGATGCTACTATAATTATATTCAACATCCTGTGTAACCTTAAGGAAGTGGAACTAATGGAAAGCACAACATACAAACCTTGTACAACAACAATAACACCCTCATGAGGTAACACAACCATTCAGACCTCTTACCCCTATGTCATACTAATCTTTTGACCTCTTTGAGCCATAGACACAGGCACATGCTTGCATGCCAGTGTCCAGGAGGCTATAGACACATGCATAACACAACATGTCAGCGTCTAGGACCCCAATTCCTAAATTTTGTGCTAGCATCCCCAGGAATTGAGCCACCTTTCAGGCCCAAATCCCAATGCTCTTCCCATAACTTAATGAAAAGTTCAGAGATGATAAATAAAAATAGGACATTGATACAGAAACAAACTTCTCAATAAGAACTCATCTCGACCCCTCCTAGACATGACAAGAATTTTTTCAAACATATCACAAGCATGAAAGCTAAATGTGTAAACAACAAATTTGAGCATAGGGGTCTCATACTTATTTGATAATATGTAAAAAAAAATTAATCCCTTACATCATTAGCCACAATACAATATATTTGACCATAGATACATTGTGCATTCATTTACATGTAAAACCATGGAGAGAGCCATACATATTCAATTAATAAAGATATGCTTATAACCAACATTATAACAACATAAATACCATGGATACAGCAACAATAGAATCCACATAATATCCAGTACATTTATACATCAAATACCAAAGGAATGAGCTCTTCATTAATGAATGTAGAAATCAATTGGGGATGGGACTTCCACATTCCACCCAACCATAGATTGGCTGAGCCAAGTCACACTTCAGCCAATCACCCCCGTGCCATATTCCAAGCATGAATGTGGGATATCATAAAAAACGTCAATCAAAACCAATCTAGGGCTTCCAAAGGAAAAACCAACTCAACCCTCAACCAGTGATTCCAACTTCCATTGTTGCAACGTCACTTTAATGATCTTCATCACCTGATCTATCTTATCCAACACATTAGCATCATAACATACCAATATCATCATGATGGCCTAATTGCATACAATGACATTATGCACAACAACCTCAATCAAACTAGTGCAAACTTGACCATATGCACCCACTTGACATGTATAACTAATCATGAACGACCAATGCATGTTCAACTTATGACATCACACAAGAAAGCATACATGGATAACATCAAAGCATGGCCAATATGTAACCCTAGCATAAGCAATAAATGCAAGTAAAATATGTAACAATATGTAATAAATCATGAATGAATAGTACAGAAGCATGAGCAACACATAGCCAGTCATACAGTCATGACAACATGTTGACAACACCATCAACACTTCCATGGCGACACCACTGCCACCATGGCCAACACAACACAGATGCAACAAGAACATATAGACCACAAGAATAATAAACGCATATGCAACCAACATAAATGCATGACCAACACACTGGCCATCCAGTTTGAGGGTTGAACCATGCTATGATACCACTCTATAACGCCCTCTTCTCACATCTACCCAAGTAACTGGCCAATAGGGGTAAACATGCGACGCGAGGCTACTATAACTAGATTCAACATCCTATGTGACCTTAAGGAAATGGAACCGATGGAAAAAACAACATATAGACCTTGTACAACAACAAAAACACCCCTATGAGGTAACCCAACCATTCAGGCTTCTTACCCCTTGGTCACACTAACCTTTTGACCTATTTGAGCCATAGAAACATGCACATGCTTGCATGTCAGCGTCCAGGAGGTGATAGACGTAGGCATAATACAACATGCTAGCGTCTAAGACCCCAATTCCTCAGTTTTGTGCCAACTTCCCCAGGAATTGAGCCACCTTTCATGCCCAGAACCC
The DNA here is from genome assembly GCA_034641835.2 of Pinus albicaulis. Taxonomy (NCBI): domain Eukaryota; kingdom Viridiplantae; phylum Streptophyta; class Pinopsida; order Pinales; family Pinaceae; genus Pinus; species Pinus albicaulis. The sequence continues at coordinate 365,800,794 of CM076581.1, forward strand.
AATGCTATTCCCATAACTTCATGAAAATTTCAGAGACGATAAATAAAAATAGGACAATGACACAAAATAAATACTATCAATAAGAACTCATCTCAACCCCTCCTAGACATGACAAGAATTTTGTCAATAATATCACAAGCATGAAAGCTACATGTGTAAACAACAAATATGAGCATAGGAGTCTCATACTTATCTGAGAATATCTAAGAAGTGTTTCTCCCATACATCATTAGCTGCAATACAATATATTTGACCATAGATACATTGTGTATTCATTTACATGTAAAAACATGGAGAGATCCATAGATCTTCACTGAATAAATATATACTTATAACCAACATTATAACAACAGAAATTCCATGGATACAACAATAATAGAATCCACATAATATCCAGTACATTTATACATCAAATACCAAATGAATGAGCTCTTCATTAATGAATGTAGAAACCAATCATTGATGGGACTTTCACATTCCACCCGACCATAGATTGGCTGAGCCAAGTCTCACTTCAGCCAATCACCTCTGTGCCATATTCCAAGCATGAATGTGGGATCTCATCAAACATGTCAATCAAAACAAATCCAAGGCTTCCAGAGGCAAAACTACCTCAACCCTCAACTAGTGATTCCACCTCACAGTTGGATATCACAACCATCACATATTGGTCTCTATCTAAGCTATTCCAGGGCTCCAAAGTGTTTGTTCCAACCAAGGCTCCAGGACTAGTAACTCAACCCCAGTTGTTTCTGGGATCTAGAGCGTTTTTCCAACCAAGTATCTGGGACTAGTAACTCAACCCACCTAGGGCTGCAGAGCGTTTGTCCAACCAAGGCTCCAAGACTAGTAACTCAAGCCAATAGTTTTCCACTGGGCTCAAGATCATTTTTCCAACCAAGGCTCGAAGAACTAATAACTCAACCCACAACTAAAGGAATAATGAGAACCAACTAGAAAACAATCAATGGAAATAAACCCACAACACCATGGCTATCCAGGAAATGGAAAGGCTAGGAAAATCCACTATCAATCCAGGTAATCCTCCATGCCAATGAGAGATCATGGCCAAGAAACCACATGCATACAACATGCATGCCAAAAATAGTGAGGAAAACATACATTCAACTTAATATCTGCAATAAAAACCCATTGTAGTTTTTTTATCCTGATGTCTGCTTGTGCTTTCCTACACTTCCTTTGCCTTCTTGCTCCAATTCACCAAGTATCCACACTCTCCAAGAGTGCTCCAAGAAAAATATAAGTATCCAATATTATAAGAGAGAGGGGGAAAATAATGAGAGAGCTCAAAAAATGCACTGACCAAAGCTTTCCAACTGATCCTCAGAAGCCTTTTTATCAATGAGGCCTCTATTTTCTTCAATTTCCATTATTTTCCTTCATTTTCCTCCTATGCAACCTATGATCTTTTACCTCCCTTTTCTCCTATTTTCCATTATTTTCCTTCATTTTCCTCCTCACATGCAACCTATGATCTTTTACCTCCCTTTTCTCCTATTTTCCATTATTTTCAAAAATAAAATGCCAATTAATGCCTCATGCCTTTCCAAAGCCCTTTCCTTTTCCTTTTCCAATTTCCTTTATCCATAATAACCGAAATGAACACCCACTAGGAATTTTTTCCCACCATTTAGCTTGGAATGCATGTCCCATGACCTTGGTCTTATATTTTCTTTACATGGATTTTTAACTAAGACTGTTACAAATGACTACTAACAATCATGTTAAAGGCTTAGGTGTAAAACACAACAAAGTAATGGAATAATAATAAGGATGGATGGTGAGGAATTTGAGAGAGAATTAGTGATGCAGGAGCATCCGAACTTAGCCAACAATGTGAATGGATTTTCACATGTTGTGGCTAATGTGAGGAAAATTTTCATTTCCTAAGCGGTCAAACCAAAGTTTACCGAGAGGGTTGGATCTCTCGAATCTGCATTTATTTAAAATTTGTAATAATTCATACAGTTGTATTATGGTTAGAATATAAGGCGAGTGTTAGCATAGGTGTGCATCGAGACTTTAGAATAGGGATTGGGATGATAAGAATAAATATTGAGTTGTTACATTGTTAGATTTGATCCATAAAAGAAGGAAATAGAATGTAATGACAAATATAGATAGAGAGGGAGTGAGACAATATATATATATATATATATATATATATATATATATATTGGGTTTTAAAAAAAATAAAAAGACAGAGAGACAGAGGTCAAAGACTGGATAATCAAGCCAGAGAGGGCAAGACCTCGTGATTTCATTTTTAATAGAAATTGATTGAAGTGTGTTGTGAAAACCTGTGTTTTCTGAGTGTTACATTTTATCAAAAACCATTGAAAATCGGTTTTTATATATGTTGGCATTGTGTTTCCATTTCTTGCGTTTGTAATTGTATTAGACAGTGAGGGTTTTCAATTGTGTTAATCGTGAATACCTTACGGGTTCATTACAAAGAGCATGCCTTTAATTTTGTTATGATTGATTCATCAAAAGAGCCAAAATCATGTATGATCAAACCTTGTTCCATATAGAAATTGGGTATATCTTGCAAAGTGGTCTTTGAAAACCACAAAGGGTTTATCGCACAACCTTTTGATGGTTCGCGGTAATTGTTGAATCCATGCGATACACTCCGGCGGTTGACACGTAGCAAACGAACGGGTGAAGGAAACCAATTTTATCACACCTCTTCAAAAATGTTAAAGGTTGGGATGATTTATTTGCGATAGCTGTTGGATTGGAGGGATAAAGAGAGGTCGTATGCGATGACCGTTAGATTTAGAAAGGTTTGCTTCTTTGGTGGTGATTGTGTGAAGGACGGGGTTTATAACGGTAATGGAGTTGACCATGTTTTATTATTTATATTAATGGTTCCAATTTTATGAATTGGGCACACACTATATTACTTTGAATTCCTATGTTTATGTATTTTGATTGGAAAATTAAAAGTATATAAAGGATTCCATTTATGGTGTGCATGTATTTAGTGAGCACATTATATAAAATATAATTTATTTGAGGTTTACCCGAGGTCATTTGGTATCAGAGCACAGATTGTGTTGTTTTACAAAATTCCACCAAGAAGAGGCGTAGGAATCGGCCGAGGACAACCTGCAGCAAATGCAGTTTTTCGGGAAGAAGTATGAAATCTTCGAACATGAATGGAAGCTATGGAAACAACCTAGAGACGAGCACCTGATGAAGGAGGTGCCAGTGATGCTGAGGAATCGTCCGAAGAAGAATAAGAACAAGACAATGAAGCAATTAAGGTGTTGAAGATGTTGGTGAAGGCAAATGGAAGACCAAAGGTGGACATACCTATGTATGAGGGAAATCTCAATGTGGAAGTATTAATGGAATGGATCAGTTCATTAGATACGTACTTTGAATTTGAGGAATTCGAAGACAAAAAAAAAGTGAATATTGTAGCTATCAGATTAAAAGGGCATGCAGCTATTTGGTGGGAAGAATTACAACTATCCAGATAGAGAAAAGGAAAACCCATAATCAAACAATGGGACAATATGCTGAGCAAATTAAAAGGTAAATTCATGCCGAAGGATTATCAATTAAATATTTTTAAGCAATTTCAAAATTTTAAGCAAAAGGGAATGGCAGTAAAAGAGTATACATAAGAGTTCTATAAATTGAATATTAGAGTTGGACGTGTAGAGGATGATGTGGAGAAAGTTGCCAGGTATATAAATGGTCTGAGGTATGATATTCAGGATGAAATCAGTTTATTGAATCTAAAGACAATTGAGGATGCTTATCAGGCAGCCTTGAAAGCAGAAGAGAAGATACAGAGGAAGCAAAACCAGAAGAACCGAGGTAAGGGTTCTGTGAGAGGCAAAGGAACATTTAAAACCAGATTTCAGCACTCCCAAAATGAAGCAGGAGGCTCAAGTAGCAGATCACCACAGAGAGGAGACTCTGGTCGAGGAAGGTTTGTACCCAGAGGCATAGGCCGAGGAAGAGAAATTCGGTGCTATACATGTGGTGAATGGGGACATGGATCATGGGACTGTCCTTATAATAAATCAACAACTCAAAGAAATGTAAATGTTGTTGAAACAAAGGAGGAAATTCCTTAGGATAAAGGAAAAGAAGAACCACCCGAAGCAGGAGAATCGTTGTTATTTAAAAGGGTATTTCTTAAAGTAGAAAAAGAATCAGAAGAGCCATCTTAGAGAAAGAATCTATTCAAAACAATATGCAAGTCTAAAGGTAAATGTTGCAAAATGGTAATTGACAGTGGTAGTACTGAAAACCTTGTTTCTACAGAACTTATAGACAAGTTGGGGTTAGAAAAGACAGTACACCCTACTCCATATAAGGTATCATGGTTGAAAAAAGGGCACCAGATTATTGTGACATAACAATGTAAGGTAGAGATCCAGATAGGCACTTAAAAGGATGTTATAATATGTGATGTAATGCCGATGGATGTATGTCACATATTGTTGGGAAGACCTTGGCAGTTCGATCAGAATGTCATACATGATGGCAGAAGAAACACTTATACCTTGGAGAATGATCGAAACAAACACATTGCTACCATTGAAGAATGAAGATGACAAAGGAACATCGAGAAATAGTGTTATGTTGATGAGTCGAAAGGAGTTGTTGCAAGAAATCGAAAAAAATGAAGAAATGCATTTTGCTGTCATATGGAAACCTAAGGTAATTTTGACTTCCACAAACTTAGATAATTTTTCTGAAGAAATCAAAACTTTGTTGGATGCTTTTGCTGATATTATTGTGGATGAGTTTCCAAATGCATTACCACCAATTAGGAGTATTATTCATCACATTGATCTAATACCTGGAGCAAGTTTGCCGAATAAAGCAGCATATAGGTTAACCCCTCAAGAAAATGCAGAAGTTGGAAGACAAGTGCAGGAGTTGATGGATAAAGGGTTGGTAAGAGAAAGCCTTAGTCCATGTGTTGTACCAACAATACTCAGTCCAAAGAAAGGAGGAGAATGGCGCATGTGCACAGATTCCAGAGCCATAAATAAAATCACCATCAGGTATCGTTTTCCTTTACCACGAATGGATGATTTAATGGATTGTTTGAGTGGATCAAGATATTTTACTAAGATAGGCTTGAAGAGTGTTTATCATCAGATAAGAATTAGAGAAGGGGATGAATGGAAGACTGCATTCAAAACAAACAGTGGGTTGTATGAATGGTTAGTGATGCCTTTTGGACTCACTAATGCACCCAACACATTCATGAGATTGATGAATGAAGTATTAAAAGAATATGCAAGAAAGTTTGTAATTATTTATCTTGATGATATTTTAATTTTCAGTTGAAGTAAAGAAGAGAATCTAGAACACCTTAAATTGGTTCTGAAAACTTTGCAGAAAGAGAAACTGCTAATAAATTTGAAAAAATGTAGTTTTATGAAATAAGAGTTAATTTATTTTGGGTTTGTAGTTTCTAAAGAAGGTATAAAAATGGATCCAGAGAAAGTCCAAGCCATTTGGAACTGGACAACTCCCAGAACCATATTTGAGGTAAGAAGCTTTCATGGTCTTGCAAGCTTTTATAGAAAATTTATCAGAAGTTTTAGTTAGATTTGTGCACCAATTATTGAAACAATCAAAGAGACAAATCAACCATTCAAGTGGACAGAAGTAGCAGACCAAAATTTTAAGTTTTTGAAGAAGAAAATTATAGAAAAACTAGTTTTAGCCTTGCCTGATTTTGAAAAAGTTTTTCAAGTTGAAACTGATGCTAGTGGAGTTACAATTGGAGCAGTTTTAAGTCAAGAACAGAGACCAATAGCATATTTCAGTGAGAAACTAAATGAAGCTAAGAAGAAATATTCCTCTTATGACAAAGAATTTTATGCTATTGTGCAAGATTTAAAAAATGAAGACATTATTACCTACCCAAAGGGTTTGTATTGTGTTCTGACAATCATGCATTACAGTTCGTAAATTACCAACCAAAATTGAATCAGAAACATGTCAAGTGGGTAGATTTTTTACTGAGTTTTACCTTTGTAATTAAGCATACAAGTGGTAAGTTGAACAAAGTTGCTGATGCTATGAGCAGGGTAAATTCCATTATACAAGAATTGAAAGTTGGTGTTGTGGGATTTGAAGAAATGGTTGATATGTATAAAGATGATGCAGAATTCAAAGATATTTATGCAGTTGTACAAAATCAAACACTTCATAACAGAAGCCAGTGGTTGGATTATCTTATCCAAGGAGTTTTTTTATTCAAAAGAAACAAATTGTGTATTCCCAAGTGTTATACGAGGGAAAACATAATTAAAGAGAAACACAATGGAGGCTTGTCTGGACACTTTGGACAATACAATACTTTGGCTCAGGTAAATGCTTTTTATTACTGGCCAAAGATGCAAACTAATGTTAAGAAATTTGTTGAGAAGTGTAGGATATGTTAGTATGCTAAGGGGAGAAGCCAAAATACAGGATTGTACCAACCATTACCAATACAAACCGACCATGGGATGCAGTTAGTATGGATTTTGTTTTGGGTTTGCCAAAAACTCAAAGAGGAAATGATTCCATTTATGTTGTGGTGGATAAATTTTCAAAAATGGCTCATTTTATTTCTTGCAAAAAGACTAGTGATGCAACACATATTGCTAATCTATTTTTTTCAGAAGTTGTAAGGTTACATGGATTGCCTATAAGTATTGTGTCTGACACGAATACAAAGTTTTTCGGGAATTTTTGGAGAACTCTTTGCAAGAAAATAGGTACCAACCTTAGTTTCATCTCAGCATATCACCCTCAAATAGATGGGCAAACAGAAGTAGTAAACAGAAGCCTGGGAAACATATTGAGGAGTTTAGTGTATAAAAATTCTAAGCAGTGGGATTTAGCACTTGCTCAAGCTAAGTTTTCTTATAATGATACTCCAAATCAGAGTACTGGGATGAGCCCATTTCAGATTTTTTTTGGGATGAATCCAAGAGGTGTGTATGAGCTTAGGAATTTGGGCAAACAAGAGGTAAGAAGTGCAAAGGCTAAAGAATTTGTAGAGCAGATGCAACTACTACAGGAAGATGTTAAAAAAATATTGTAGGAAAGTAGTGGAAAATACAAACACAGAGCTGATATGAGGAGGAAAGAAAAGGAATTCCAAGTAGGATATCTAGTCATGGTTTATCTGAGAAAAGAAAGATTTCCTGTTAAAACTTACAATAAATTAAAGATGAAGAAGATAAGACCATGTAAAATTTTGAGGAAATTTTCTTCAAATGCATATGAAATAGAATTTTCAAAAGGGATTGGAATATCACCCATTTTTAATGTTGCAGATTTGTATCCATAAAGAGGAACAGAGGAGGAGCTACAAGAATATTCTACAACAGAAGAAAACCAAACTTTAAATTGGAAAGACCAGATGCTAAAGAATATCAAGGGAGAGGTAGAAGCTATTCTGGAGAAAAGAGTATCCAAAAAAACTAGAGGATAGATTTATTTATAGTATTTAGTCAAATGGAAGGGACAACCACTAGAGGATGCCAATTGGTTGACATCAGCAGAATTACAAAAGTATGGAGTAAATCCTGAAAGTTTGATAAATGATTCTTTTCTTCCCCGGGAGTCTGATGCAGGAGCATCCAGACTTAGCCAGCAATGTGAATGGATTTTCACATGTTGTGGCTAACGTGAGGAAAATATTCATTTCCTAAGTGGTCAAACCAAAGTTTACCAAGAGGGTTGGATCTCTCGAATCTGCATTTATTTAAAATTTGTAATAATTCATTCAGTCGTATTATGGTTAGAATAGAAGGTGAGTGTTAGCATAGGTGTGCATCGAGACTTTAGAATAGGTATTAGGATGGTACATTGTTAGATTTGATCCATAAAGAAGGAAATATAATGTAATGAAAAATATAGATAGTGAGGGTGTGAGACAATATATATATATATATATATATATATATTGGGTTTTTAAAAAAAGAAAAAGACAGAGAGACAGAGGTCAAAGACTGGTTAATCGAGCCAAAGAGGGATAGACCCTGTGATTTCATTTTTAATAGAAATTGATTGGAGTGTGTTGTGAAAACCTGTGTTTTCTGAGTGTTACATTTTATCGAAAATCATTGAAAATTAGTTTTTATATATGTTGGCACTGTGTTTCCATTTCCTGCGTTTGTAATTGTATTAGACAGTGAGGGTTTGCAATTGTCTTAATCGTGAATACCTTACGGGTTCATTATAGAGAGCGTGCCTTTAATTTTGTTATGATTGAATCATCAACAGAGCGAAATTGATGTATGATCAAACCTTGTTCCATACAAAAATTGGGTATATCTTGCAAAGCGATCTTTGAAAACCACGAAGGGTTTATCACACAGCCTTTTGATGGTTCGCAGTAATTGTTGAATCCATGCAATACACTCTGGCGGTTGACACGTAGCAAACAGATGGGTGAAGGAAACCACTTTTATCGCACGTCTTCAAAAATGTTAAAGTTTGGGCTAATTTATTTGCGATATTTTTTGGATTGGATGGATAAAGAGAGGTCGTATGCGATGATCGTTAGATTCAGAAAGGTTTGTTTCTTTGGTGGTGATTGTGTGAAGGACGGGGTTTAGAACGGTCAAGGGGTTGACCATGTTTTATTATTTATATTAATGGTTCCAATTTTATGAATCACGCACATGCTATATTTCTTTGAATTCCTATGTTTATATATTTTGATTGGAAAATTAAAAGTATATAAAGGATTCCATTTATGGTGTACATGTATTTAGTGAGCACATTATATAAACTGTTATTTGTTTGAGGTTTACCCGGCATCAATTAGTTGATATTAAAGTATGGCTAGAGATGATGAGAGTACTGCTACATGGAAATAAGGAAGACATAGATATGGATGGAATCTACAGAGGAGAGTGAAATGAAAAATGTTTCAAGTAAGACTGAATCACAAGACAAACACTCAGTTAAGGAATGAGAAACTCATAGGAGTTGAGTTGAAGTAGAGGTTAATTGTTGAAGGAGGAGTTCACTTTTTTTAACTTGAACAAGTATCTATCCTAAGGGAGAGTGATGATGGTGTTGATAAGATATCTGTTGACGATCTCTTGAACTATCTTGATAGTTCAACACAAAATGAGGAGTTGTTGTCTTAATAATTAAAGGAGGTCGGTGAGCCTTATGTTTTTAAAGCTAATTAATTGTATATTTGTGTAGGCTACATAAGCAATGAAGAAGGAAAACCAAATGAAGTTGTCATGAAGAATGACGAAGGTGATATAAATATTCTTTGCAAAATCATAACTAAATAACATAATCAAAATTTTGTTACCAGAAGAGATGAAGGAGAATTGTCTATTTTTTTTCATAAATGAAAATGTAAAATTTCAATCCTCACTTCGGTTATGAGTTTTCCCTTATCACTCCATGCATTTAATGTTAAATCCAAACATGATAAAAACACTAAAGTCCGGAAATGACGATTATTTCTGAAAACACAAATTTAGATATTTTACTACTCTTGGAAAATGAAGAAATAAATGCACAGTAAAATATAACAGCCACACACAAAAAATGACACAATGATTTTTTGTCAATGTTACCCTGGAAAAACCCCCTACAACTCTTGGGGAAAATCAGTTTGAGAACTGTTCTTTATTTTTGAAAATATTTTACAGAGAAACTGAAATACACAGAAAAATTCTAGCATTCACGAAATACAACTTATCTTGATTTCTGTGCTTGAAATCCACCTCGAAAATCGTACCAACAGCAAAATAGAAAAACAAAAAGAAAAATTACAACATTAAATGTTGTACGACCTGCCTTGGTTTCTATGCCCATAATTTAGAGTACGACCATAAGGTTTGTATGGAAATGTACAACAGTCCTTCCTCCTCGAAATTTGTGCCCAACTCAGCCTCGAAATTCATGCCTTTAGTTGTTGTCCCTTCTCCCTTGAAATATGTGCTATACCTTCCTCGAAATGTGTGCCAAATGTTTTTGTACAGATTCATGTATTGGAATGCATGCCAATAAATGCTAGACAGATTTTCTGTGAATGCCTCTTGCTGCTCTCCTTCACTTCCTCCTTGCTTAGAAATTTTCTCCTTTGCTCTCTCTGCCTTTTCTCTCAAATGATCATGAAAGAATGAATGTGATATTTTCTATTCTTATCTCCTTTTACCCTAAATGATCTTTTGGGAAACCCTAAGATCTAATGGCTTAGATTCATTTAGATCAAGGGATGAGAATAAATGTGCATTTAATTCTCACTTTCTATTTTTTCACTCACCCACTTAAATAAAGACCCACTTAGCCTTTTATTTCCATAGTCACTTTTTCACTTTCTAATTCTTCATTGACTTTAATAAAGTCACTTTAAAATTAGAATGTAACTTTATCACTTATAAAGTCACTTTAATATTATACTGAATTTACCACTTATAAAGTCACTTTAGGAGAAGAAGTACAATAAAGTGGACACTTTTCCCTAGGCCAAATATCAAAGCCATGGGGAACCACTTTTCCTCTGGTACCCAAAATTTAACACTCCCTCTTACTGAGGAAAGTGTTCCTCACCACTCCCATCTTGTCTCTGAAGTAGACATGTTTGCCCCGTGAAAAGGATTTGGTTAAAATATCTGGTACCTGCTCATCTGTGGAAATGTACTGAAGATTAATTTCTCCCTTTTGGACATAGTCTCAAATGAAGTGATACTTGATCCCAATATGCTCTGACCTGTCATGAAAAACTAGATTCTTTGTGAGTTTTATGCAACTCTGATTATCATAGTAAATCATAGAAGGTCTTAATGCCTGACGAAATAGAATAAAAAAAATCTTGCGAAGCCATATTTCCTCACAACTAGCCAAACTAGCAGCCATATACTCTGCCTAAGCCGAGCTCAATGAAAATGACTATTGTTTCCAACCCAACCCCGACACAACTGCTGAACCCAACCCAAAACAACACCTTAAAGCACTCTTTTCATCTGAAGCACATCCTGACCAATCTAAATCTGTGTACCTTTCTAGTCTCACTCCATCACCCTGTCTATAATCCATACCATAATCCACAGTACCCTGTAAGTAACGAAGAATGTGTTTTGCAGCCACCTAGTGCACTCTCTTGGGCTCACACATGAACTAGCTCATAGTGTTAACTGCAAAACATATATCTCGTCAAATGTTGACCAAATACATCAATGATCCAATCAACTGCTTGTATAGTGTAGGATCCACCAACTCGGAATCAGAATCGTTAAGCTTATTCCAGTTAGTGATCATAGGTGTAGACATGGGTTTGCAGTCCTCCATGTGAAATCTGCTAAGAATATCCATGGTGTACTTCCCCTGTCCCAGGAAGATATGTCCCTCCTCCTGCCACACCTCCAATCCCAGAAAATAATGCATCAAGATGATATCCTTTATCTCAAACTCTGAAGCAAGATCTATCTTGCAGCCCTCAATGAGTGTCTCTGCTCCAATGATGGCCAAGTCATCAACATAAACACCAATATGAGAGGCTCCTCCCCTACCAAAATGAAGTATAGGTTCATATCAACCTCACTCTTAGTGAAACCCAATTTCTGCAAGTATGTATCAATCCAAGAGTACCAAGCTATAGGAGCTTGCTTCAGGCCACAATGTGCCTTTTTAAATATGCATACATGGGTCTCCCGCCCATGCACCTCAAAGCCCCGCAACTGCTCAATATAAAATTCCTCCTGAATGAAGCCATTGAGAAAGGCGGTCTTCACATCCATCTAGTGGATCTTCCAACCCATCTCTGCTACAATTGATAAAATGGAGCCATGAGAGTGAAGGTCTCCTCATAGTCAGCTCCCTCTACCTGTGAGAACCCTCTCGCCATAAACCGAGCCTTGAACTTCTCTATGCTGCCATCTGCAACATGCTTTATCTTGTAGAGCTATCTAGAAGTAACAACTAATTTACCTTCAGGCCTAGGCACTACCTCCCAAACATATTTCTTCATAATAGAAGAATACTCCTCCATCATGGCCTCTCTCCAGACCTGCTGGATGGTTGCCTCCTCATAAATAGAAGATTCAGAGTCAACAATGCTTGTTACCAATGCCATGTAATTACAGAACCGCTCTGGAGGTTTAATCTCTCTGACCTGTCTCTTTGGCCCAACAATTGACGTGGCCTCGCATAAGGTGTTTTGAAGACACTTAGGCTTCCTCTTCCCTGAACCTACTTCTTCCATCGGAGTGAAAGAATCCTCACCATCATCAGAAGCCTGAACTCTTGAAGGCCTCCCAACTAACCTCATGCCTATACCTGTGCCTATAGAAGCTGAAGTACCATGCGAGTTGTCCATTAGTGGATTATACTATGAACTGCTCTACAGACTTCCCTGCATGCTGCCCAAAGATCCCATCACCTGAATCTGAGAGCCACTGCTCACCGATGGACTTGACACTGTAATAGATGTACCTCCTGATCCCTGACCTCGTACACCCTGTGCACTGGATCCTTGTGACTGACTCAACTGCTGCTGAGGGTCTAGTGAATCTAGATAATGTAACTCCCGTGACCTCCTAAAAGCTCTCTCCTCCTCAAAATTTACATCCTACTTGACAACCACTTTCCTATTTGCAGGGATGTAAATCTCGTAAGCTTTCGAGGTCTCACTATAACCCACAAATATGCCCTTGTATGCAGTAGGTTCTAGCTTGGTCCTGCTCTCCTTAGGGACATAAGAATATGCAACGCACCCAAAGATACGAAAGTGCCCAACATTAGGCTTCTTCCCAGAGAAAGCCTCCTCAGGAGTCAGATTCCCTAAGGCACGATGTGACCTCATGTTCTGTAAGTAAACAATAGTGTTGCAGGATTTTTCCCACAAAAATAACGGTAACCTGTGATCATGAAGCATGGCTTTGGCATCCCCTACAATGGATCTGTTCTTCCTCTTTGACACCCCATTATTTTGGGGGTTGTAAGGAACAGTGACCTCCCTCTTAATTCATACCTCTGCACAAAAATCCACAAACTCACCAAGGGTATACTCACCTCCATTGTCCGACCTGAGTACCATGATCTTCCTGCCTGTTTGGGTCTCCACAAGAGCTTTGAACTCTTGAAATTTCTTGAAGACCTCACTCTTGGTCTTCAATAAATAAATCCAGGTCTTCCTGGAGTGGTCATCAATGAATAAAACATAATACTCAAAGCCACTCAAAGCCACAGGAGACATTTGACTGCTCACATCGGAATGAATCAAGTCAAGGATCCCTGTCGCCCTGCTGTCACTGCTGGGAAAATGATATTTTGCAAACTTCCCCATAACACATCCTCTAGATACATCAAGGTGATCAGAACTGAAATCTGGCACACCAATGGTGATCTCTCGCAATTTACTCAAGGCCCCATGATACATGTGACCCATCGTGCGATGCCAGATCTCACACAACTCTGAACTACTAGAACTGTTGTCGGTCTTGTTTTTGGTACTGCTACTCAATGCCATTAGGGGCTAGAATGAGAACTTGTACACATTAACATGGCACACTCCAATCCCTCTAACTGAAGCAGCTGGAGTTCCTCTAGGAAATATGAGCACCTGTCCACTCCTTAACAACACCTCATACCCTATGTCCTCAAGCTCTAAGACGAATATCATGTTCTTCTTCATTCCAGGCACATATAGAACATTTGACACTTTCAAGGGAGGTTTGGGTCCCCTATCAAATGTCAATGTTCCCACACCGTCTGCTCTGACAATGCTGTCATCACCAATTACTACCTCCATATCAATATTACTCTCGGATAGCTCTGAGAAGTACTCCCTGAATCCTGCCATATGACGAGAAGTGTCACTGTCAACATACCAAACACTAGAAGATGCTCTGCTAGTAGAAGTAAGTGCACACTCCCTCTAAACTTTTATGGCAGGTGATATTGCACTGGAGGCCCCACAAGCTATGAATCCAAACTCTTGATCAAAGCTCTCTGAGAAGCCCTCTATCTCTGCAGAAGCTACCATGGTTTTCTATTTCCCTTTCTTGTTTTTCTTCTCTAGACACACAACATCATAGTGTTCCATCTTTTGAGAATTCCAACATTTGAATTTGGAATAGTCCTTTTATTTTTTTTGTTTCTTGACTTTACCTTTCCCTTTGCCTCCACTGGTGGAAGCTCCCTTCTTTGATTTGTCTTTCTTGCCTCTTTCCAACAATGCCACATTGTCATCCTCCTCCCCCTGTTTGGCTTCCCCTAGAGGGTTCTTCGTGATCTCATTTTGAATGAAATCATCCCACAACCTTTCCCATCCAGGAAGGTTCTCTCATGCAACAATACCATCTACAAAAATCTCCCAATACATGGGAAGTGCATACAAAGATATCCTCACCAACTTAGTGGGTGCAATGGTCTCTCCTACGACTGCCAACTCATCTCTCATCGAAGTGATCTTGGTGAGGTATGATGCAACACTGTCATTATTAGCCATTCTTATGGCCTTCAGTTTCTCCTTTAGGACCATCTTCCTATTTTCATTTGAGCTCTGGCAAAGCCTGGTCAAGGCAGTCCACATCTCATATGCATAAGTCTTCCTCTCACATGAGGAATGACATGATATTTGAATCCATCCAAAATCAGTATTTTGTTCTTAGCATTATTTTTAATGAACTCTGCTAACTCTACTAGATCAACATGTACTACTACTGGGTGCTGGGAGGTATGTACCATAATGCCCCAGACCTCTGCTTCCTCAAATATTCTTTGAATTCTTTCCCTCCATGTACTATAGTTACTCTACCCATCTAATCTGTCTTCAACCCTCAATCCCAAAGACATTATTCACTGTCCTATAAAACTGAAATTTCAAATCTGGGTAAAGGTTTTCTGTTTTCTATGTAAAAATAAGATTATTGTAATTTTCACACTACTGTCCCAAAATAAAATTTCCAGCCATGTAAGCTCTGATACCATGTAAAATTTCAATCCCCACTTTGGTTATCAGTTTTCCCTTATCACTCCATGCATTTAATGTTAAATCCAAGCATGATAAAAACACTAAAATCTAGAAAAGACACTTATTTCTGAAAACACAAATTTAGAGATTTTACTACTGCTGGAAAATGCAGAAATAAATGCACAGTAAAAATATAAAAGCCACACATAGAAAATGACACAGTGATTTTTGGTCAGTGTTACCCTGGAAAAAACCCCTACAACTCTTGGGGAAAACCAATTTGAGAGCTCTTCTTTATTTCTAAAAATATTTTACAAAGAAACTGAAATACACAGAAAATTCTAGAATTCAAGAAATTCAACCTATCTAGATTTATGTGCTTGAAGTCCACCTCGAAAATCGTGCCAACAACAAAACAAAAAAACAATAGGAAAAATTATTGTATTAAATGTTGTACAACCTACCTCGATTTTCATGCCCAGAATTAAGTGTACAATTGTACAAACTGTATGGATTGTACGAAAATGTACAACAGTCCTTCCTCATCAAAATCTGTGCCCAACTCATCCTCGAATTTTGTGCCTTCAATTGTTGTCCCTTCTCCCTCGAAATTTATGATGTACCTTCCTCGAAATGTGTGCCAAATGCTGTTGTATAGATTTATGTATTGGAATGTGTGCCAATAAATGATGTACATATTTGCTGTGAATGCCTCTTGTTGCTCTCCTTCACTTCCTCCTTGCTCAAAAATTTTCTCCTTTGCTCTCTTTGCCTTTTCTCTCAAATGCTCATGAAAGAATGAATGTGATCTTTTCTATTCTTATCTCCTTTTACCCTAAATGACCTTTTGCGAAACCCTAATATCTAATGGCTCAGATTCATTTATATCAAGGGATGAGAATAAATGTGCATTTAATTCTCACTTTCTATTTTTTATCTCACCCACTTAAATAAAGACCCACTTAGCCTTTTATTTCCATAGTCACTTTTTCACTTTCTAATTCTTCATTGACTTTAATAAAGTCACTTTATAATTAGAATGTAACTTTATCACTTATAAAATCACTTTAATATTAGACTGAATTTACCACTTATAAAGTCACTTTAGGAGAAGAAGTACAATAAAGTGGACACTTTTCCCTAGGCCAAAGATCAAAGCCATGGGGAACCACTTGTCCTCTGGTACCCAAAATTTAACAGAAAAATTGTAATTTTCATTATTAAAATAGTAAAATTACATATAGAATATGCTTAAAAAAATACATATCCAAAACTAATTGTCTGTAGAGTGTCATAAATACATATCATAACTTTTCCTTTAACAAAAAAGAGAGGTGCCAAGTCCATAATATATACATGTATTTTCAGTAAAAATTCACTAAGTGTTGTGTTGTCCTATATTGTCTTTCTGCAGATATAAACCAAAACTTTATCTGATTCATATTCAACATGTGAAGGCCTCCAATCATTCTTCCTAATCTATAAAATGTTGATGATAGTATTGGAATTTTTCTGCTCCCATGTGTTCCACAATCATCTAGGTACCAAAATCCTGATGCGCACCTTCCTTGGAAAGCTGATGAGAAATTGTGTTCCTTTTCCAGCATATATGAGAGCAAGATATAAAGTCAAAATGAGAGTTGATAATAATAATATCATCCAAAATATTCCTAAGAGTGGGAGTGTGACATTTTGATGTCTAATTGAACCAATCTATGATGATTTTGGGATCCCTAAAAATATGTATCTTTTGACAACCCTCTTCAATAACAAAGGAAGCAAAATTGTCTATTAAAGAAAATAAGAATGAATATTGTGTACAATACACAAAATAAATTATTGGTATGCAGTTGCAAGGACCTATTGGTGAAGAAAAAAAGATAAATTTGGATCATGGAGATAGAGAAAGGGAGAACATAATAAAGAGAAGCATTTGGATGAAATGCTCAAAAAGTATGATGAGGAGTTAGGCTTGTTGGAAAAGTTGTTAAAGAGTCTAAGTCAGAAATTACAGACAAAGAATACAAATGTTTACACATGCCAAATAGTGAAGATGTATTTATAGAATTTGAGAAAGTTGAGGTAAATTGTAATTTACAATTAAATTATGGGAATTCAGGCAGAAGAAGTGATGATGAAAATGAGAATGTGATTAGAGAAATATAAGCTAAATTATTTCTTAGAGATGGGATAAGACCTCAAGTAAACATTAAAATGTAATGTTAAACGATTTTGATGAAGAATGAGGTTTTTAGAGGAATGGATAACATGAGGTATATGCAAAGAAAACCACAGATAGTTTTCAGATTCAACTAAAGAGGAGGATCAGATAAAAGTGCCATATAATGGTGGTACATATGGAGAAGAGATATAGCAACAAGTGGGTAATAAAAACAAAAATCTCTGGGAAAGTAGAAGTAGTATGTACCAAGGAGAGAATAAGTTGGATAAATTGATTGATGAGATGAGGATCTTGACGGTGAAAATGCCTAAGAAAAGATATAATGAAATGAGAAGGGCGTTCAATGGAAGAAAGAAAGTGAATGTAAAAGAGTGCATCAACAAGAAAAATGGAAAACTCGAACATATAATTTGGAGGCCTCGATAACTAAAAACAACTATAGAAGGAGTAGAATAACAACATCAAGAAATGGATGATTAGTTATCGTATAAGGTTTGGGATCCAAGAGGATTGTTACATCAAAGGCTTACAAATAGGATGTCATAAATTTTTCTACTTTGGGAGTCTAACACAGGAGCATTCTCACTCCCAAAACTATCAGAGCTTTTTGGAGACAAAGCTCCAAAGGGGGTTTCCACATGGAGAAGGAATTTTAATTCCATATTGTAAATAATTCTACTTTCTTTAATTATCATAGAAATCATGAGATATTTAAGGTTGATTTATGGAGCGAGTCTAGGGATAGCTTGAGTGATTTTAGGATTTAGAAAATTTAATTTGTGGAGTGATTTATGGAGTGATTTTAGGATCCAAGAAATTTGTGATGTTTCTAAATTCTATCTATTTTAATACTACAGGAAATAAAAAGAGAGTAAGTGTGAGGAAAAGGGATAATGGCCAAATGAATGTAGAATCAAGCCAGAGAGAGTGAATGGAGAGAAAAAAATGTTATGATGTTTGTATATATGTTTCTCGTGATGATGAAAGAGAAGAAATTTCACCATATTGATGTGTGTATCTTTATGTGTATTATGTATGGATGCATTCCAAATTTGGTGAATATTTTCTAATGTGAGATTAATTAAATATGTACATGAATTCATATTGGAAGACAATCCATTTGTGCGAGCAACTATAAGGAGAAATAACGAGGTTGATAAGACTCGTTTTGCGCAAAGCTAGGTAGAATTCCCATTTGGAATTCTAGTTAGATCAAGATTGAATTTGGGTAGAACCTATATAGGTTCCAAATTATGTAGAAGTCTCCATGACTTAGAAGTTGAGTTGCAGGAAAAGTCAAATTTTCTGCATTAATATTTTTCTATATTTGATGCAGTAGCTATAATAGCATGTTCAATTTAAGAAACTAACATATAGGTATTATGATTTGTTTACATTTTTCTCTAGAATGTTAAAATCAAGTTATAAGTTAGAAATGTGTATAATTTAATTATAGATAGCTTACCAGAATGTCCTAACTTGTGTAACATAACCCTCATTAAATATTTCATATCACATATTAGTTATATAACACCATGTTTCCTTTTTAAAATTAACCTTTATTACAAATATTATTAGATTTTTTTTTTTTCTAAATTTAGCTAAATTCTATTACTGAAACATAATGTACAATGAGGCACTGGCCTCAGCAGTTCCTAGCCATGATACTTGGCATATATCATCCGAGACATGTAAGCGACTGCCTAGAAATGGGAAACAAGTCGAGTCCAAAAGAAAAGAGCTGCCCTCATAGGGGAAACCAGCATAAGTTCAAGAAAAACTAATATGTTTCCAAAAAAACTAGCTATTGTTTCCAAAAAGACAAGAAAGAACCCAAGAAAATTTGATCTGAGAACCTGTTTCCAAAAGAATCTGGCAGAATTAGCAGTCATGAGGAGGAGTTGGACATTCTTCAACAATACGGAAACTGTAGGCATCTTGTGCATCCACATTTTCCTGTTCTCATTCATCACCAGCAGTCCAAGGTTGCTCAACAAAGTCAACCACCACGGTGCCTATGCCAATGTGAGCCTGGTGACTGGTGCATGCAGAGGGCTCATTCCGAACTGCATGGTGAGGCTCTTCCTGATGCAAACCTGGAGAAACAGCTTGCACAACCTCCTGAAACCTGACAAAGATGGTAGCTTTGATGATGGGTCGATTCATGGTGCATTTGTAGGTGAACTAAGCAATGAATGGAGAGGATTGTGAGCTGGAAGGGCCAGAATGCTGGGAATGCTGGGAAAAAAAGATGGTGGAATAGATTCTACCTCTACCACTTCTCGTATCAGGATAACGCAGAGTGAAGTACTCAGAAGAGGGCGAGGCGGTGGCACTTGAGCCAGAAGCAGGCGACCGAGAAGAAGCCGAGGAGCGAGGCAGTCTTCCTCTGTTGCTGCCTCGTCTGCATCTCATTCTATGACGCAGCCTCGACATTTCTTCACGGGGAGGAGAGAATAGATAATGCTGAGTGGAGAATGCGGAGGACTGGTTGCTGCTGAAGACAACAAAGGGCGCAATGGAGGCAATAGGGGTCGAATTAAGGTTGAGAGGGCATAATGAACTCTGAGAGAAGTGGAAGCTAGCGCCAAACTCAACACAGCTGAGAATTGGGCAGCGTTTGCCAGTGGAAGTGCGAAGAAAAGAATTCTCAGCCTGCAGAGGGAAATTGTGCTAGAGGGGCAGAGGAATAAACTCAAGAGCAGTCCTGGAGGCTTCTGGAGGAGCCATTACAAGGTAAAGAAGCAATCGAACAACGAGCGATCGAACAACGAGCCACATTGAAGGCGAATTCATTTGGAATGTTAATGCAATGTTACGGGTAGATAAATGGTAGCGCCACTTGCCACCTTCAACATGCCTCAACGGAATAGAAATTCCCATCCACATGATTCGCATTTATATCACTCGCAGCCAGGGCAAATATTATTAGATTTTAATTCACCCTTGCAATATTATTAAATTTTGATTCACCTTGCAATATAATCTTAATTGAGTATTCTATATCTCATCTATAGCACCATTTTTTTTTTTAAATTAACCTTTGTTATAAATACTATTAGATTTTAATTCACCCATTAATCATGTAAAAAATCTTTTGTCCTCATCTTAGCTTTGACCTTAAACCTTATACAAGAATACCACTTTGTCTCAAGTCATGTAAATCTAATGCTAAGCAATGTAAATGCTTTAGCTAATCTAAAATTAAATACATAATATGTGGCACCTTGTAACACTTCATTCACCTAATGTGAAATACGTAGAGGAAAATTAGTCATGTTAAATTCAATAGGGAACACATTTTTAAACGAATGAATCAAATTATAATAGTTACTACGTAGAATAAGATCATCCACATATAAAATGTTTCACAATCATAATGTTATATTCCTTTGACAAAATTATACATGGGCATTGACAGAATATATTTATATTATTTTCCACGAAACCGCTCATTAATTTGGACGCTTCATGCATAATGAGCATACTTGAGCATACTTGAGACTGAGAAGGGATTTTTTTTTAATGTTCACACAAAATTCTCCACACCTTCAACTTCAAAATATTATAGCTTTTTTCATAAATGGTAAAACACCATTAAAAAAATTGTATAGTTCACTTCATCTTTTGAATATAACATCCATGACCATAAGCCAATAAACGAATACATCTAATATTACTGCATCTAGAAATTGGGCATCTAATTTTAGTTGAAAACCAATTCGCAGCCAATCTTGCTTCATAATTTTCAATGGAACATTAGAAACTCCTCTACCACAAATCACGTTATTCTCATTAGGTAAAAAGAAAAGATACTTTCAACTTCAAAAGCCTCTGGTTTTTGTTTTTTTTTTTTTCCGCATAAATTGATCTTGCAAAACATTGTTAATTTTCTTCGTGGAATTAGGGTTTTCATAATTTATGAAATTATGATAATCAATTTTTATGCAGATATTTTTTTTTAGCTTATTCCAATATATTATTTTACAATTATATTTCAAAAATTTGACTATAAAGAACAATAGAGATCACAACACACAAGAGAAGACAAGATTTATCTTGGGAAAACTCACTACGTGAAAAATTCAACAATCTTTCTCAAGAGATAAATTCTTCTTTTTTAATGAGAGACACACCTACACCTATGGTTAAACTTGGTCTTCTCCTCCAAGTCAATTCACCCAATCTGATCATGCACTTCGCTCTTGATCATATACTTCAGAATTTCGACACTCCTGTAATAGCCAATTTCCCTAGAATTTCAGCCCTGCAACAGTTTCCCTAGTAACCCAAAAAATTTGGCCCTCTGCAATAGTTTCCCTAGAAAAATGCAAACCATAGAAAGAAATATTACTCCACATGTGTGATTTTCTAGAGAGAGAGAGAAGAGAAAAAACTTGACCTTTATTGTGTCCTTCTTTGTCCTTGTTGTCCTTCGCTCACATTCCCAGAAACTTTCTTGTGTGAGAGAATGTCAATGTGCCAATGGAGGAGGTCGATCTACCTTTATATAGTAGTTTGTCTTGGGTGAATGGACATGTATTTTGGCTAGGGCCAACTTGACTTGGAGGGAATTCTAGTTCACTTTTGGAGACAAAAATTACATTTCAAAAATTCAAAATTTCTTCTTTTAAAAGTTGCAATGGGACTTTCACCCAAAATAAAATTTCATTTGAATCAAGCATTTATAAATATGCTTTACAATGATAAATACAATTACATCAAGTGACCAAAAGTACATTACGAAGAAAGACCATAGTTACAAATTCAATAAACACCATAAATAAAAGTATGATTCTCTTCATCTGGTAAATACTCCAATCACAACAATAAGCCAAGAAAAGGATACAACTAATGGTAGTATATCTAGAAATTGGAGAAATGATAGATCATCTTAGTCAATATCCATTTATTTTAGTTGGAATAACTCATAACACTTTTTTCTTTATGCTTTTCTATAAAATAATTAAAATTTAATCTGTTTCAAATCACCTCATTTCCCTTACACACAGAGAAAAATAGAACACATAGTTCTCGATGATGTTTCCATATTATTATTGCATAGATTCAACCTATTTTCTACAACATGATAATTTAAAAATAGTCAAACCGACATACTCATTAAATAAAATTTATATCCATATTTCTCATTTTGAACCTTAATTTGAGAATAATTTTTAGGAAATGTTGTAACTTTCTCTATTTCCTTAAGATTCAATGTTGAACCTTCAAAATTATTTTCAACCAGATACCATACCATATTAAGAAACTTAACTCATGATTTTCTTAGTAGTGGATGAACCTCTCCATTATAGATAATAATTCCCCTTTTTTATACATATTGACATTGTTTTATACCTCATAGAACCCCTTTTTACCATGATTAATATGAGAACATGATTAATATGAGAATATGATTTTGTAGAATTAATTGATGAATGGAATGTGTTTATTGATAAAGTATGTGTTTTATTTGAATGTATCTCTTGTTTCCATGGTGTTATGGATATTTTCATATTTAATAACCCATGCTCCATGAAATCCAAATCTAAGGAAATATTTATACTATAGCATGGCATGAGGAAAATAAGGTTTATGTCCCCTTTATCCTTATCCATAGGTTTCCAAGCCCTCATGACACCATATCCAACCTAATCGACTTGAACTACTAAGTCAAGATAAGAAATCTATTAAGCGATTTGATATATAGAAATAAATACCTCGATTATAGTGATCTTGGAGACTCAATCCCTTCAATCATCGAGTGATTGAAAAGCTAACAAATGTAACCCCTTAGTATAAGTAGAATAAAGGGGATGACCTTAAAGAAGTTAAGTCATCTTTTACGTATTTTTTAAGCATTTAAAATTTATAGATAACTTCAAATTCCTTGGGATGTATTTATCTTTTTAAATAATATATTAGCGAAGAATTTGTACTTTTAGATTTGTTCCCATTATTATCCTTTAAGGTTCCTTGTATGAGCTTTGTGTAGGGTCCACTCAAGGTAACCAAGGGGCATCTTTACTTTGTGTCATTTCCTTTACATTCAACAATTTTTAGTTCATTTCACTCATAGGTTATGTTGTATATGATTTCTACATTTCTAATATATGCGATTTGTTTTTAGTAGCAACGATCTATTTCTTGTAGAAACATTTCCTGGTTTTATTCCTTTCATTTCTTCCTCATTTAGTTCATTTCACTTGTATTCTATGTTGAGCATATATTTATATATTTCATACAACAAAAATAGATTTTTTTAAACTTATTTATCATGTCTCGTATCATGAGTATAGTTTCTATAGTAATACTTTGTTTTTTAGCATAATTTCCGGCATGATTGCTTTAGGTGTTTTATGGTATTTTTTCGTTACCAAAGGAGCTATGTTAACTCATGGATTACTTCAGTTTTATTTTAGAAGGAATTAATTTTCCTTTCCTTGCTTAATTTCAATTTCTACAATAAAACAATGTACTCTAGGATTTCCTCTATTTCCGTTAGAATAGCTTAGGTAAACACAACTTTATTTTCCAACAAGTTTATTCCTGGTTCTTGGATCACGTATCTTGTATTGGCTCATATAGATTTGTATGATTTCATTTGTGTGTTGTACCTTATCTTTCCACTAATAGGAGAATCAAGCATTGCTCAATATGTTACATGATTTCATGATTTCTATTTTGTAGCCTTCCTTTTAAGTAGTTTGCATCTTTCTCTTTAGCTGAATTTCATATTTGATTTGTAGTGTTAGACTGAGGATTATCCATTTCCCCCTACTAACGTAGCCATAGTAGTCCTAGGATAATCATTGTCTTTCTTGATAGATATATGTATGAGGTTTGCACACATAGTGCATAATACCTCTAAAGTTTGTACAAACTCGAGGTTGGCATTTAAAATTGCATATATTTTGATCATTTTCATTGTCAAAGAGAAAAAAACACCTTTATATTGCATGCATGTCATCATTTATCTAGAAAAAATATGAAAATATTAAGTTAGATTACATGTTTTACTTGTTTTTAATAATTTTTAGAACACATTCCTTGACCTAGGGATAAATTTGGAGAATTATTACCTAAAATATTATGATAATATTGAAATTTGTGAGGAGAGGAGTGAAATATTATTGTTTCTATTCTTTGGCCCATCAATAGTTTTACCTCTAAAACTATAAGGATCAACTTATTTGGATTACTCATTATTTTTGTCATCTTCGGTACCATTCCCTTGGTGACATTGAACTCCACTATGTTGTTGATATTGGCTTCACCTTTTATAATATGTTCTCTTAAGGAAATATTTAATTGTGCTCCCCATCTAACAAAAATAAAAACATACCACTATATACTTATCATATCATCCTTTGAATGAATGTTCCCAACACTTATTTGATGATGGTCCTTACTAACATTCTTGTTTCCCCCCCTCCAACTTGATAACTTGGTCTTTAATAGTAATACAATGCCATCAACCTCTCTTTGGTTAATATCCCTCTTTCATATATCTTTAGATGACAATTAAGTTTTGTACAATTGTTCAAAGGAAGGAAAAATCTCTACAATAGTGCTTTCTGACAAACAACTCATCGTTCCAAAGAACCATTTTCTAAGGTTATGAGGATAAGACTAAAATCTATGATTTCATATCCAACATCATGCAATTAATTTCATACCTCTTTGATTTGGCCAATATTTTATGAAAAAAAATCTTCATCTAACATCCTATATGATTCAAGTTGATTCATAAAAACATCCTTTACATGCTAGAGGACTCACATAAATACTCCAACTTGTCCCATAATTTCTTCATGATCTTCTTTGATGCATGACAATTTTTGCATGAATGACAAATGAAAATATAACATCAATTTATATAATCATTTGTTCCTTAACATTCTTCTTTCATTGAACTAATTTTAAAATATTTGTGGGTTTTGGGTTAGACACATAAACTTGAGAAGAATCTTCCCTCTCGATCAAGATCAAATCCATGCAATACTTATATGAAGTATTGTTAGAGATATATTCTAGTTACTTTAACTCATTAATTTTGAAATTCTACAAGTGAAAAAAATACAATCCAAGTTCCTACACAGACTAGCGTTATCACATCAATTCACTCATAGTTTACACTTAGGTGACTATTGAAAAAAATATCACCAATTGAAAATAATGTACTATAATCATGCCACCTCATGGCTACTTAAAACCTTAGCAAGTAAAATTATAAATTAATATTATTACTTATTTTATAATTCAACCATCCTTTCATTTAAACGTGCAAGTTGTGTAGGAAATCCTTCTATACTAGTGTTGGATACTTTTATTCTCTTGTTAAAAACAACATATATCCACTTAATGTAAATTCTAAAAAAGGGTAAGTCTTTTATTTTAAGGCTATTGTGCATAGTATGTGCAAAAATTAATCACTAACTGACATCAACTACATCCTAGTATATTATCTCCTGTTATGCCTTCCTAAATAAGAACACAACCTTCAATCAAAGCCCAATTCACACTTGAAGGAATTAAAAACACACTTCACTCAATTATTAAATTAAAACCCCATTATTGGACACTTCACTTGCATGAAAAGGAAAACACTCTACACTTGGTTCAAGAAATGTACATCACTCTTGGGAGGAAAGAAACAACATTAAATCACACTTTTGCAGAAAGAAAATAACACTTGATCACCTAACAAAACCATATTATCACTTGTTTAACTAAAATTAGAAATCATTTACCAATCCCAGGTAACATAACCAATTGAGGAAAGTAAGATGTTACTATTGTAATTGCATCAATAATACCGGGCTAGAAGCAATAGAAGACAATTTAACTAAATTGTGTTATCTACCTATAACAATGCTACTTAATAACAACTTGTAACATTAATCAATAACAAGATTCAAGTAACATAAAGCAATAATCATTAGTATATAGCAACAACTTAATCAACACTACGTAACAAAAAATGAACCATAATGATTTGTAACAATAGGAAATAACATCAGTAACGTTACAAATCGATAAAATCTTATAACGGCTACAGTTGACTGATAAAGACCTATATTCAAAACTCCTTGCAAAAATAATGAGTAACAACAATATTTTAATCACACAAAGAATTAGTAACAATATTCGATTTCAATCTCAATAATCTAACTCACCACCTACAAGCTAATGAAACATACAACTTCACTATTTTGTACAGTCACAACAATCCTTGCTAAATAGAAGGCCCCTTCCCTGTCAGTAGGGAGTTGGAGGAAAATTCACAACTTACAAATTATGTAGTAATTCATGAAATGAGCCATGAACATATTGAATCTTGCATTATTGATGAAAAAGTACATATTCACAATCTAAGAGAAAATAATGCTATCCATCTATCCCCTTTTGGGTAGAGAGATGCCCTTTTATGCGTTCTCCTTTACATATGATTTTGAAAATAAATCAAAATAGGGACAACATTGAGAATATTTTTATTCTCAAGCTGCCCAAATAAATTTAAGTAAGATTTATTTAATGATTAATTAAAACAAATTAATTACAAATAAAGTTGTTTCCAGGGCTGTATTTCGATCATCAAATAGCTAGGAAGTTAGGGTATCATAGCCATCATTGCCAAATTGGACACATCATTAGGAGAATCAAATCCCTGTTGACATAAAAAACCACATTGAATATGTTAGGTAAAAGTGTACATAATAACTTCCAAAAGAATCATAAAATATTTAATAGGAACAACATCTAGATATACTGGAATAACACAAAAGCATGATCGTAGAGTAACAACTTCATAACAACCTGGAATAATAACATTATGGAGATGGTGGAGTAACAATAACCTATTAGCTAGGAGTAACAACATCATAAAAATGTTGGATTAACAACATCATGGGCTAGCTATATTATCGTGTAAACATTTCCAATGCATATTATCAATAATAACACCAAAAGTTGTTATTCTCCTATAAGATCCATGAAAAAACTTAGTGGATTAGAGTGACATAAATATCTGGAATACATGAATTAAAATATGGAATATTATATACAAATGATATGGCTATTAAGGCTGAAATAGGAAAATGATGAGGAAAAAGGTGATAAGGATAAGCCAATTCTTGAACCCAACATCTCCCCCAAATTGAAGCAATTTCATGTCCCCATGCATATCACTGATCAATCTGAATCTTCCTTGAAGTTGGAGTGTTGTAGATGAATTTATGTCAAATCATAGGAAATTGCAGCGTCATCCATAATAGCTCTGTAGTTGTAGGAAACAATTAACTCTAGCCACCAAAGTTTTGTATCTCTTGGTTTAAGCTTATAATAATACTGAAATTTTGCCACAAGGATCCATATAAAAGGAAAACATAGTTAAAGTCCAAGACAATTAGGCCCACATCACCCTATACAATTAATATACCATCATCTTCCTCATGTTGAGATTCTTTGGATATTGTTACTCATGTAATAGTAGAATTGTTTATAGGTTATTGTATATTAATTATATTAATTGTGTATTAATATAGGCCCACATCTTCCTCGTGTTGAGATTCCTTCGCTGTTGTTCGTCATGTAATAGTAGTAGTGTTGATATGTTCTTGTGTTTCATCCTACAATTATTCATCATTACTCCACCCCTTAATATCAACAGCTTCTCTTGCAACTATTTTTTTTTATAAGGTACCATTGGTTCTTATCTATTAGTGGCATTCCATTCATCTATTTTTACCCCAAATGAGACAAGTTTTGATTTCCTTGTGACCCCCTACACATTTCGTATCTTACATAAAATTTCTCCACAAACTTCTTATTACTTATTTCCAAAATACTTGGTTTTCCAATCCTAGTATTTAGGAGAAGAGGGCGGTGTATCCATCATTTGGGCCACCTCAACGAGGGCTCCTAATCCTAAGGGGTTTCTCATGTCGAGATTTATTTCTCAAGTTTTCAAGTTTTTTCTTAATTCTAGAAATTTCTTCTTTTAAATGATCATTTTTTTAAAATAGAGAGTCGATTTTAGGCTTAACAGAGAAAGAGTCATCAACCTTTTTCTTCTTAAGCTTATTTTTCTTAGCAACAACTTTATCCACCAGCTCCTTGACAGTAGTTGAGGTTTTATATTGTTGGGGCGGTGTGTCTGTTATAGAATATATGGTACACTTGCTTAGAAAATGACTCTCTATAAGTTCTTTTAACCATCACCTTTTTCTCTTACTTTGTTGTGGTTCCTTTTCCTCCACAGTAGGGCAAGCCTTAACCTCCAGGCTCTTAGTTTGTTCATTTTTCACCTCTACCATTGTATTAGAGTGCAATCCTTTAATGATTGTTTCGACATGAAGATCCTTTATATATACAACATATTTTCCACTCAATCCATCCATCTATAGGCCAATTTATTCCATCCCTCTTTCCCCTTCATCCTCCACCTCATCCCCACCACACTTTTTGTGCCAAACCTATGCCATGAGTCATGAGACCACATTATCCTCTCCTATTCTAGTGTGTCGATAACCATGATATTTATCAACCTATGCTTTGTGATAGGGCTCTTAGTATGCTTTGACTCTCAAACCACATTAGAAATATGTTTTAAGGAATCCAATAGGAAATGTGGAAGGTTAACTAGTTTCCCATGGTAGAGGTGAGCCAACAACATAACAATATAAATGAAAACCACTCCAAACATACCTTCGCAGGTAATGTATTTCTGTACAAGATAAACAACATCTGACCAAGGATGTGGCAAGGAAGTCCTTTCTACCCATCTTCCCTTACTCCTTACATGTTCATCCCCTTCCAAAAAATTAGCTTTCAATATACGGATTGATGTTCTCTAGGTAAATAATTTCATTCCTATTTGTGGTAGACTATTTACCCTTGAAACTACCTCCTCTATAATAATAATAATCCTCATGCCTTCTACTCTCGAGCTTTGTCAATCAAATTTTGAGAAAAATCAAGGATCATCATATAATCGAACCCTTGCAATTTCTGAAAGTGTACTATCCATCTTTCATCCTGGAAAATCCAATAAAATTTGAGAGGGTAGCGCAATAAGTTGAGTGAGTCTGGTTCATTTCTAACACCAACTTCCCCCCATGGTTTAATTTTCAAGTGTAGTTTTAGTAGTGGAAATAAGAACATGCAGTTGAGTGGAGAATATTTTTTGGTTTGGATGAAATTTGCAAGTTGGTGATTTGGTAAGTATGCCATAAATGGAAATAATTGCAATTGGATGGAAGATATGTGTTAGGAATATGCCGATATGAAAGGTTAGTATAATTGGGAAGGGTAGTAAATGATGAAAGTAAATGAAAAGAAAAATATAAAGTGTACATCCGAAGTGACATGCAAATTCATGAGAAAGATGTGGTGCTAAGTAATGATGTTGTGATACACCCCTCGACTGAAATGGAGGTCATCCTTGGTCAACGTGGCAAAGGGGTCAAATGGACTTGTGTATGTCACTCAAATAATAGTTATGTGAGAAAATGTAAAAGGAGAACATGTGTTAGGTTCTTGCCATGTAATGTTCCCATATGATAGGTATGAAGTGATGGATGTGAGCTCCATAAGACTAACATGATAGGAAATTGTAGGGTTGGAGAATTCCATGATACCAATGGGTTCATTTGGCAAGAAAAATGGTAAGCATGGTAACAAAAATAGCTACAACAATGGTAAGCATGGTAATAAGATGTTGGAGAGTAATAAAAATCTGGTGTAACAACAACATTTGTAACACCAACCAAAGTAAAAATAATCAAATGTAACCACAACTGGTGTAATTATAATAGATGTAACTGCAACTAGTGTGATTGCAAAAAGTGTAACCACAATTGATGTAGTACCTGAATATTCTCACTGTCAAAAAATTACTAAAACTGTTAGGAAAAATGATGTATAATGAAAAAAATAAAAGGTTGTCAACCACTAATGATCTAGTTTTTAGCTGACACTTTATCTAACTGCACCCAGGAGAGGTTTTCACCATTATATATATATATATATATATATATATATATATATATATATATATATATATATATATATATATATATATATATATATATATATATATATATATATATAGATATATATATCTTGTATTTATTTATTTTTAGAATTAGAGATAGATCATGCAGTTGGGAATGTGGGAACATGTTCCCTTGCCTAAGCGATTTCAGGACCTAAACTTGAGACAACATGAGAAAATGAATCCTTAAAGAGTGCTTTATAGTATAACTCAAAGAAATTTTTATTGCAAAATAAAGGATTATGTGATCTATATCTGGTTGTGAGGTTTATAGTCCCATTGTTAATAATTGTGGCCACTCTGTAAAAACCTAGCCATTAGGTGTGAAGCTTCCCCTTGAAATCCTTGAATATAGAATCATACAGTAGTGCCCAATCTCCTTTCTGAAACACCTTACTTTTGATAAATATATCATGTCACTTGACACATTTTTTCTGAATAATTTTAGTGCATTGGTTGGTAGCTAAACACATCACATTCAACTCATTAATATGTAGGTGGCGTTTCCATGCTACAGTTAAATCTAGATTCATTTTTAGGGTATGCTTGAGTGTTTGGACTTTGAATTCGACATGAAAAATAAGATTCTTACCATACACAATATCATATGGAGAAGAAATTGTTTTGTTCTTCCATGTAGTTATGTAAACCAAAAACAGCTCTAGCAGTCACTCAGCCCAATCTTGATGGTGAATGGCTACGGTCTTATTAAGGATAGCTTCAATTACTTTGTCAATGCTCTCCATTTTCCCATTGGCTTGCAAATCGTAAGATGAGGTAATTCTATGGAAAATTTATACTTAATCAACTTTTCAATTAGCTGGGAAGTGAATTATGGCCCTTTATCTATAACTATCTCTCTCGAGACTTGATAAAAAAAAAGATTCCTTCAAACAAAAAATATAAATAAATTTCTTAGTACCTATGGTGAGTGCTCTAATCTCACCCTACTTGGCAACTTAATATATAAAAATTAAAATTTAGGACATCTAATGCAATGTAATATTAATAGGCACCACAAATTTAAGAGTCTACTTCTCAAATTTTTCCATGGCCAATTGAGTTTGCAATGACATTTCATCTAGTTGGATCAGTTGGCCCATCTGTTGGAAACTACCACACCTTTGTACATACTTCAAGTTTGCATCTTGGAACAATGTAGGCGAGAAATATCCCATGCAAAGAACTTTATATCATGTTATTTTATCAACAATGTCTACTACAAGGCTTATTATGACCAAACTTTAAGATTTCATAGACTTCATCTTAACTTACACAGTGTCAAATCACATGGTTTGTCCCAATGAAAAAGAGATAACAATCTATCCTAGAGTATCCAACACTATGTTGAATAATTTTTTGTTTTTCCTTAAGAGAGAAGGGGTGCGGAAACCTTTTTACAACAAGATAATTAGCAATATATGCATACCATGGAAAGTGGGTGGATATTGCAAAAAGATGCTTGTCTGGAAATGAGTCCTAAATAGGTGAATTATTACTACTATTGGTGAGCCTAGAGAGGAAGTCTACAATAATGTTATCCTTCCCATGTTTATCTACAATAGTGATATCAAATTCTTGCAACAAAAGAAACCACCTAGTAACTCTACCATTAGTAAGAGGTCTATTCATAAGGAATTTAATGGAAGAGTGGTAAGTATATACCAAAAATTGATGGATTTTAATATAGTGCCAAACTTTATTGATAGCATGTACAACAACAATAAATTATTTTTTAGTTACTGTATAGTTGATCTCTATTGGGGTCAAATTCTTGTTGATGTAATAGATGGAATATGATCTCCATTCCTCTTATTGTCCAAATACAACCCCAATACCAATGGCAGAGGAATCTATATGTATATAGAATGATAAGGTCTAATTGTGTCCCTACAATATAGGAGCTTTAGAAATGCATATTTTCAAACCTTCAAAAGGAATTTTGACACTTATCAGACCATATTATTGATTTTTTAATATCTTGGGAGGTACTCCAAGCCCTAGGGTTTGGGGTTTGGAGGGAAAAGCACCACAAGATTCACTTGTGGGCTTGGAACCCAATTATGGGGTTTTGCGCCCATCGGGACTTGAGCCAAAACCATGAATAATTTGAGCATGAGAAAATTTGAAGTGGTAGAGCTTGGCATGCAGATTCCAATGCTTCAAAATTACCTAAATTAGAGCTCTAGAACTTGATTTATGAAATTTTGGAGTTGTCATTAATGTTTGGATAGTCAAGTCATGTGAGCTTGAGGAGAATTCGTCCAATAGACATGAACCTTCACTACTTCGTTGGAGCCACATGAAAGGATATAAATTAGAGTAATTTCTAGGTCATTTTAGCATCAAAGAACATCAAATCAAATCATCACTTAATCTTTGAACTAGCAACAGGAAAAGGAGGAAATTGTGTGGAGGATTAGTGTTGTTTTGAGAAATTTTATTCTTCACTACATGTCTGAGTTAATTGCAGGAGCATGACATTGTAAAAGAGAGTGTTTAAGGCTGGTTTTCAAGTGCGGAATTGTTGTGTGGTGCATTTATTTGAGGGCCTCAGAGACTGTTTTATTAAAGGGGATCGAGAGGCCTATCGAATTGTGTTGAAGATTATTGAAGGGTTATCCATAGGTCTAGTCTAATTCTAGGAAGAAATAAGAGGGTTGTGAGGCCTAAAACCTTCCTAGGAGGAAGTCCTAAACACAAGGAACTTGGGATAGCTAGACCACAACCTTGGAGGAAGTATGGAAGGTGGAATAAGGAGATGCATCAGCATGTATGTATCCCTAACTAGGACCATACTTACATTTCAGAAGAATAGTCATAAAAAAGAGGTATGTCATGATGTGTTTGGGGTTGATTTGATGTTGGGGATCATGTCCTAGTGTGGAAAGAGTTAGGAGCCTGTGGGTGCCAATTGGAGGACTTTTCATGGAGGTCAAAAGTCCATCCTAAGAGAAAAACTTGCAGTGAAGGACTGGGCATCATTGGTCTAGTGGAGGGCACTATGTTGATAGCCCAAATTAGCCCTAGACAAGCTATCTTGAAGTGACAAAGAATAGTTGAAGGTTGGGTTAAGATTGGTGTCGAAGTGAAGCACCTTGATGGAAAAATGTGACTACTAGCCTAGAAAATTGGAGCTCTGGAAGTGGCCAACTTCAAGAGCAGATTGGATTATCCCATGTACACCAATCAGAAGTGACTTGCAGTAGTGTCAGGTGGTAGCCTTCCTGGAGTCTCGATGTGTTGTCCTTTAAATGACTAAGGGGAAGCTAGCAAGTAGTACGGAAGCGAAGGAATGGCACAACAAGATACAACATGAAGTTTGCACAACGTGTTTGTCATTATATATTTTATACCATCTAATGCAGCCAGAAATCCACTTTTACTCACAATACGCAGAAAACTTTATATATTCCACCTTTCCCAAATAAATACTCGTTAAACAAAGTATATGCATGCGCAACTTAAAATTTTATGGCCCACACAAAATGGACCAACCAGCGCCAAGCGCATCTTCACAATTCTTAATAATTTCCACTTTGCAACTTCTTAAACTTACCTTCCCGCAGATTTCAACACTTAACACTGTTGGCAATATGATGCAGAGTGTTGTCCTTGATGGCAACCCACTTGATGAAGATGATGGCAACCTACTTAATGAATTTGTTCTTGATGCTTGATAAGTTCATTAATGATGTAAATCTGATGTTCTACAAGTAGTACAGAAGTTGCAGAAGAAAGAAATATCAGTATGTGCAAGAATAATGATGAAAAAGGCGTGTTACAAGGCATACGCGGGTTTCTCAAGGAGAAGGCGCATATGCACGCGGAAAAGTACGTGCCAAGTCGCGTATGATCAATTGCGCTCTAAAAGTGTAAAACCAGGGGTTACTACCCTGGTATTGACGCATTGTATTGAGCGTTGGATTGTCTATGAGATCCCGTCCGGGAATACCATCGGAAGTGATGTGGTTTTGGCTCATGGTATTGACAAAGGCTAAATATATATAAGGAGAAGAAAATCATTGTGCAAAGTGTGTGCATGAGTCTAGGTTTGAATGAATACCTCACTCTGAAGGATGTCTAAATGGAAAGGGTAACAATTTGATGATAGATCTGAATCTATGATGCACCTATGAAGAAAATGATGAAGAGGGATCTCTAGATCTGAAATGTATATGTATTTTCTAGATCTGTTTATGGAATGATTAGATCTGTGATCTAGTGAATCTGAGCTGAAGCAAAGAATGAAGATCTGAGCTGTTTATCTGTTTTGGAGAGCTGCACTGCCCTAAAATGTCTGAAGATCTATACGCAGGTTCGTCGAGGAGGAAGCACGTATATACGCGGCTTGTATTCAGCAAAAGCGCGTATGAGAATTGAAGTCAGCTCTGAAATGTGTGCAGATGTATATGCAGGTTGGTATTTGTGAAAGTGCGTATATATGCAGGTTCAGTGAAGAAAAAGCGCGTATGTAATTTAGGGTTTGCTGAAGTATGTGGTATGAAATGTTTGATCTGTTCTGCTGTATTACTGTTATCTGTCTATGATGTATTCATACAGATCTGGGTTTTCTGAATATTGATTATGCTGCTGACTATGTTGAGAAAAGATCAAGTTGTTGATTGATTGGTTGATGATTCATTGAATGAATTGATAAGAGTATAAGTTTCAGTTTGATGTATGATTGAGCTTAAATGTGTGGAGTGGGTCCAGTCTAAAAATATGATGAAAAGTGGCCTGCAAGTTGTGATCTATTGAAGCTATTGGATCCAGTATGAAAATTGATGAAACGTGGTCCACAAAGGTGTTGAAGGTTGAAGCCTTCAGTCAGGGGGTTGTAGCTCCCTTCTAGGAGAGGCTGGTAAACGAGAGCAGGGGGTTGTAGCTGCCTTCCAGGAGAGGCTGGTAAATGAGAGAAGGTTGTAGCCTTCTGCAGGCAGGTGCCTGTGTGTTGGTATGAGTCTGCGCCAGTACATGGTTGTAAGATGTTTTCTCTATAATAAAATATTGAAGGCTGAGACAACGGCAGCAGTGGTTTTCTCCCGACTTGGGTTTCCACCTAAAATCATGGTGTTCATGAGTGTTGCTTATGTGTGATGGTTTATTTTGTTATTACTGCACATGCTTACTATTAACTAAACATCTGATGAATGAATGATGCATAGACCTAAATAAAGAAATAAATGCATAATAAGATCTCTGTGTATACGCGAGTTTTATGAAGGATATCCGCGTGCATACACTAGTTGGCTTCAACAAAGTAGCATATGGGTTTTAGTGAATGGAAAAGTAAAAATTTTTGAGTAAGTCCAAAATACTGATTCACTCCCCCCCTCTCAGTATTTTTCCCAACAATTGGTATCAGAGCAGGTCCTTCTGCAGAAGCTTGATCGCTTGAAGGAGATCCGTCAAAATGGGAAGTCATGAAGGGGTAATGTCTATAAGGCCACCTTTATTCAATGGAAATAATCTGTTATTCTGGAAGATACGAACAAAAGCATATCTGCAAAGTCTTGGTGCAGAAGTATGGGAAATCGTGGAAGGAGGTTATCAGTATCCGGCAAGTATTCCTACTGATGCAGCAGAAAGGAAGAAATATGAAATCAATGCCAAAGCCGTCAATGTCTTATTAGGAAGCATGTATGAACCAGAATTTGCTAAAGTGATGCAGCTAAATTCAGCAAAAGAAATATGGGACAAAATCATTCTGAGCTATGAAGGAGATACAAAGGTAAAAAGTGCAAAACTCCAAACTCTCTGAATTGAATATGAAAATTTAAGGATGCATAGTGATGAGAGTATTGCCAATTTCTTTTTACGTCTAGATGATATTGTAAATCGTATGAGAAGTTTGGGTGAAACCATAACCGATACTACTCTGGTGGAAAAAGTCTTAAGATCTTTAACTTCAAAATTTGAGTCAAAAGTATCGGCTATTGAAGAAAGGCAAGATCTGCAAACTCTTACTATTGTTCAACTACATGGTATTCTGACTGCTTATGAAATGAGACAAGGAGGTCCCTCTCAAATCAAAGAAGCTGCTTTTAAGGCGTGTGCAAAAGAAAAAGAAAAGGAAGTTGTCAAGGAATCAAATTATATATCAGAAGAAGAAGAAGAAAATTTTGTGAGAAGACTCCAACCAGGTACTGGAAGATTCAAAGGTAAGCTTCCCTTCAAATGTTTTGATTGTGGAAGAGTTGGTCATTATGTTGCGAAATGTCCTTATAGAGAAAATCATGATAAAGGGAAACAATTTGTAAAGGGAAAGAGTTATTATGAAAATGAAGATAATAATGAAATGTCAAGTGAAGATGAAGAAGATTCTGACCAAGATCTGAAAGCGCTCATGGCAAGGAAGCAAAAGAAGAAGGCTACTCAAAGAAAGAAGATAGCTCAGAAAACATGTGCAACAGAAAATGAAGAAGAGGAAACAGGTATTGATTGTTGTTCTTGTGATTCACTTTCTTGTGCATGCAATGATGAAGATAGTGAAAGTAACAGTATAAGTCTAGAAGCAAATCTCAAGATCAATGATGAAAGTAATGATTGGAATCAATTTCATAAGAGAGAATCTATCTACAAAGATATGATCTCTAGAATGAATGAACAGAAAGAAATACTGAATGGACAGATAGACAAGTATCAAAATTTGTATGTTTATGCAACCAATCAAAGTGAAAGACTTGAAGCAGAAATCATCTCTCTCAAAGAAGATTTGGAAAAATCAAATAAGAATAATGAAGAACACCTACCATTTGAAAAGGAAGGACTTGAAGCTGAAATCATCTCTCTCAAAGAAGATCTGGGAAAATCAAATAAGAAGAATGAAGAACTGCTACAAACATGTGAAGAACAAGAAAATTGGTTGAAGGAAGAAATTTTAAAATTAAATGATCAAGTAGAAGAAGGAAAAAGGGTCGAAGAAAGCATGAAGAAGCAATGCCAAAAATTGGAGGTTGAGGTAAACATTCTCAAAGGTAAATTAGAAGAAAATGATAAACTCTTGAGGTTTCAAGATAGTACTAAGATTCTGGACAATATTCTTAGTAATCAAAGATCTCCTGCTATTAAACTTGGTCTTGGTTTTCATGAAACTGTTAAAGGAGAATCTAGTTCACAAGGAAGTGCTAAAGACTCAAAGGATATCAATGCAAAGCCTGAAGTGTTGAAAGAAGCAAAAGGTCAACCAACAATCATGAACTCTCAAAAGAAATCATTCCCTCCCTTGATCAATAATTTTGAATGCTTTAAATGTCATAACTATGGGCATGTTGCAGCCAGTTGCAGGAGCAGATTGTTTCAGTCACAAACAAGCAGATTCTACACAGAAAGGTACTCAGGTGTCTTCAAGGGGTATTGTTTTTCATGCAACAAGTATGGTCATAAAGCAGTTGATTGCAATAGAAGAAAGAATAGAAAAACACATTATGATCCATATGCTTACTTTTCTGCTCACATAAGATGCTATACTTGTAACAAGTATGGACATGTAGAAAAAGAATGCAGGATGAAAAGATCTGAGAAATTGGATAATTTTCAGCACACAATAAGAAAATTCAAGCAAAGTTGGAAAAGGAAGGAGGACTGGTCAGAAACGTAGGGAATATTGACCCTACTGTAGTCATCCGCTTCTAAAGCTTATTTCTCATAATGACTGCATGAATGATGTGAGATACATTATAGAGACTAGTAATGTATCATCACAGGGGGAGCAATGTATGATGATTCTCATTATTCTGGTTATGTTTATTTTTGATAGAACATCTGATGTGAAGAAGACAGGTACAGGTGGTACAACCTCAGGGGGAGATGAAGGAATGTGAAGTTTTCAATGTTTCACTTTCCATACGCAGGTTCAGTGAACTAAATCCACGTATACACGCGAGTTACAGTGGAGACAGTCGCGTATTTTCTTATGATAAGAAAATTTGTATGACAGCTGAAGATCAGGAGTATAGGTTTAGGGGGAGCATCAGTCTGAATATTAATGATTGTATCATTGGCACTATATCTGTTTATTTCTTAGTTATAAATGATGATGACATGATACATGGTTTATTATGATGAGATTATGGATGAGCCCTGATTGTTTTTTTGCTGAAGAATATTTTTTGTTTTCACACATGGACAAGATGGAAGTCTTGTGATGCTGCAGAGTTTGTTGCTGGTTGAGACCTCTTACACATGTTACATCATGATCATGATAAAACTTGAAGATCTTGGTGATATCAGATCACATGAATGATTGCTTGACATGTATGGCTTATTGTAGAAGTTGTTTTGGTATGATAATTCCTCTTGGGAAGAATATGTTGATGCTGCAAAGAGTTTGAAGGCTTGATTACTAATGTGCTTATGCTACAACCATTGGATGACACTTGAAGACACAACTACATTGTCCTATCTATCTTCTCTCATATATTCCAGGGAAGCATTCAAATATCTCAGAAAGAAGCTGAAAACTGTCTCTGCCTCATAGAGGATCAGATCTGGTTAAAATGCAGAAAATGGAATTGGACACGAGGATTTCCTAAAATACTGTCGCGTATATATGTGAGTTCATACATAGAAAACCGCGTATGAGTGGTTGCTGACAACTTTTTCTGGGTCAGCATTTCTTCAGCAACAAGTTGTGGTGCTGTTTGGTATCTCTGATGCTGTATGATATATCTGGTGATGTTTCAGCTCTCATAGTTCTGTTTCACTCTCTGATATTTGATGAATATGCCTTGATGATCTGCTGTTGAAAGTGTTCAGGTTGCACAAGCTAAGGAGGAGCCTTGGTCAAATGGAAAGGATGCGTAGATGCACAGTTTCAGGGGGAGCATTAGCCATGCTGAGCATAATGCATTGTTGGCATTATGATGATTCTGAAATATGATCTTTTTTGAGGTCTTTTTGGTAGTGGTCATAAAAATTCATATTTTTAATTTGATAAAAAGGTCATGATGAGACCTATGATGTAAAATTGTAATATTCAGTCATATAAGGACTTGTTCAAATTTGTAAACCCACTTGGTTGGGTAGATGAGTCAAAATGTGTAAACCCACTTGGTTGGGTACTTGAGTCACATATGTAAATCCACTTGGTTGGATCATTGATGTAAGTATGAGTCCTTGGTGATAGGAAAGGTCATAGAGTCATGTAATTCATTGGAAAATATGTTTGAACATTCAGCATGAACTCAGGGGGAGCATGGTAACTTCAGTGTACATCAGTTCTACAACGCTCTTCTTTCTACATGAGGGGAAAAACCTTGTGTTGGTTTTGATCCGCCCTTTGCCCTTGATGTCAAAGGGGGAGAGTGACATGGTGTTTGAATAGGGGGAGAATATCATTATGCTTAATGTATCTATCTGTTGTGATCAAACACCATCGTGGTTGCCATCAAGTCCAAAGGGGGAGATTGTTGGCAATATGATGCAGAGTGTTCTCCTTGATGAAGCCCACTTGATGAATGAAAGATGATGGCAGAACTACTTCGTAGGGTGTTCTTGATGCTTGGTAAGTTTAATAATGAAATAAATACGATGTTATAAGTAGTATACGGAGATTTATTGAAAGAAATATCAGTATGTGCAAGAATAATGATGAAAAAGGTGTGTTACAAGGCATACGTGGGTTTGTCAAGGAGAAGGCGCGTATGCACGTGGAAAAGTACGTGCCAAGTCGTGTATGATCAATTGAGCTCTAAAAGTGTAAAACCAGGGGTTACTACCATGGTATTGACCCATTGTATTGAGCGTTGGATTGTCTATGAGATCCCGTCCGGGAATACCATCGGAAGTGATGTGGTTTTGGCTCATGGTATTGACAAAGGCTAAATCTATATAAGGAGAAGAAATTAATTGTGCAAGGTGTGAAAGATGTCCGGGTTTGAATGAATACTTCACTCTGAAGTGTGTCTGAATGGAAAGGGTAACAGTTTGATGATAGATCTGAATCTATGATGCACCTATGAAGAAAATGATGAAAAGGGATCTCTAGATCTGAAATGTATTTGTATTTTCTAGATCTGTCTGTGGAATGTTTAAATCTGAGATGAGGCGAACATCTGTTTGAAGTGAAGGGTAAAATCTGTGATATATATCTATTCTGAAGAATTGTGCTGCCCCATAATCTTTGAAGATCTATACGCTTGTTTGCAGCAGAGGAAGCGCGTATATACGTGGGTTGAATTCAGCAAAAATGCGTATGGAATGTGAAACTAGTTCTGAAGTATGTGCAGATGTATACGCGGGTTTATATGCGTTAAAGTGCGTATATACGCAGGTTCTGTGAAGTGAAAGTGCGTATGAAAACTAGGGTTTGCTGAAGTATGTGGTATGAAATTTCTGATCTGTTCTGCTGTATTACTGCTATCTGTCTATGATGTATTCATACAGATCTAGGCTTTCTGAATATTGACTATGTTGCTGACTATGTTGAGAAAATATCAAGTTGTTGATTGATTGGTTGATGATTCATTGAATGAATTGATAAGGGTATAAGTTTCAGTTTGATGTGTGATTGAGCTTAAATGTGTGGATTGGGTCCAGTCTGAAAATATGATGAAAAGTGGCCTACAATTTGTGATCTATTGAAGTTATTGGATCCAGTATGAAAATTGATGAAACGTGGTCCCACAAAGGTCTTTGAAGGTTGAAGATTGAAGCCTTGATCGGGGGTCCTTCATTGCTTCCGAGAGGCTGGTAAACGAGAGCAGGGGGTTGTAGCTCCCTTCCAGGAGAGGCTGGTAAACGAGAGAAGGTTGTAGCCTTCTGCAGGTGGGTGCCTGCGTGCTGGTATGAGTCTGCACCAGTACATGGTTGTAAGATGTTTTCTCTATAGTAAAATATTGAAGGCTGAGACAACGGCAGCGGTGGTTTTCTCCCGACTTGGGTTTCCACCTAAAATCATGGTGTTCATGAGTGTTGCTTATGTGTGATGGTTTATTCTGTTATTACTGCACATGCTTACTGTTAACTAAACATCTGATGAATGAATGATGCATAGACCTAAGTAAAGAAATAAATGCATAATAAGATCTCTGTGTATACACGAGTTTTATGAAGGATATCCGCGTGCATACACTAGTTGGCTTCAGCAAAGTAGCATATGGGTTTTAGTGAATGGAAAAGTAAAAAGTTTTGAGTAAGTCCAAAATACTTATTCACCCCCCCCTCTCAGTATTTTTCCCAACAAACACCTTTTGAAATTATGCAATTTTGCGATTTCATAGATCACAACAAAATGGATATCGCACTTCGCAAATTTTGGAGTTTAGTGATAACCTTATTTCTTATCCCCTGCAATATGCGATATGCGACGCATCACATTGCACCAAAAATAACTTACCATGCGAACTCTTAACTATAACCACAAAAATCTGTGATATGTGATATGCGTTGGAGCGCTATGCCGACACGTGGCTCCCATTCACCCCATTGCAATTCAAACAACTTAACTTGCGAAGTCTTAACGATACCCGCTAAAATTTGCGATGTGAGAACTTGTGATTTACCATCCACCATTGATCTACACCTAATCTAATGGTCCTTGCTCTCCTTTACTCCTCCGCTTTGCATCGCACTTCACTTAACTTGTGAGTTAAGGCCTTAATGTAAAACTCTAAAATTTTCAATTTGAAAAATTGCTTTTGAAGAAATTGAATATCCATTGTTGGTATTCTGTCAGATCTAATGGTCTCTACTACGCATTCACTGGCCTACTTCACATAAGTCTTTTCACACAGAACTCCACCGTGTCTTTACTTGTTCACGTCACAAAACAAATTCTTTGCATACACTTGTGCGATAACATGAAATTCGACTCAACAATGAATTAAAGAGTGAAATTGAACACAAATAGGAGAATTTAAACACACACACTTAGAATTATCAGAAAGGTAATTACATAGAGCCAAGCCCTTCAATGGCTAGATTTTACATTCTTGACTTCTTCTCTCTGTCACTCCTCTATCACACAACTCACACACTTGTCACACTTCACTCTTTATCTACCCTATCACACTTCACACACTTATCTACGCTTCCAACTAACTGAAAGCGGTTTGTCATTTATTAGCTTTTAAACCAAGTCTACCTTATCCTCTCAATCCTAATCTATTTGCTAAATCTCCTCGCAGGGAGAACCAAATGCTACTTTTATTCCTATTTAATCTAGGACATTAAAACCAACTAACTTCACACATTTAAATTTAACTAAACTATTAATGATCAAATTTTCCCACTTCTTGTTTGACCACAATATGTGAACACATAATCACATTGCTGGAAATTGTCCAGATGCTCCTGCATCAGACTCCTGGAGAAGAAAATATTGATCCATCAATGTTTCAAGATCTGCATTAAACTTCTATAACTCTGTTGTTGTCATCCAACTAGCATCTTCCACTGGATTTCCTTTCCATTTGACTAGATACTGATAATAGGTCTGTCCCCTGGTCTTCTTTGTTGCTCTTTTCTCTAGAATGACTTCCACTTCTTTCTTTGCTGTCTTTGGCATCTGTTCCTTCCAATTCATTTTAGCATCAAAGAACATCAAATAAAATCATCACTTCATCTTTGAGCTAGCCACAAGAAAAGGAGGAAATTGCGTGGAGGATTAGGGTTGTTTTGGGAAAGGTTATTCTTCACTACAGGTCTGAGTTAACTGCAAGAGCATGTCGTTGTAAAGAGAGTGTTTAAGGTTGGTTTTGAAGTGCAGAATTGTTGTGTGTTACCTTTATTTGAGGGTTGCAGAGACTATTTTGTTAGAGGGGGTCGAGAGGCCTATCAAATTGTGTTGAATATTATTGAAGGGTTCTCTAAAGGTCTGGTCCAATTCTAGGTAGAAATAAGAGGGTTGTGAGGCCTAAAACCTTCCTAGGAGGAAGGCCTAAACACAAGTAACTTGGGCAGCTAGACCATAGCCTTGGAGAAGTATGAAAGGTGGAATAAGGAGATGCATCAGCATGTATGTATCCCTAACTAGGACCATACTTACATTTTAGAAGAATAGTGATAAGAAAGAGGTATGTCATGATGTGTTTGGGGTTGATTTGATGTTGGGTATCATGTCCTAGTGTGGACAGAGTTAGGAGCTTGTGGGTGCCAATTGGGGGACTTTTCATGGAGGTCAAAAGTCCATCCTAAGAGAAGAACTTGCAGTGAAGTATTGAGCATCATTGGTGAAGTGGAGGGCACTATGTTGATAGCCCAAATTAGCCCTAGATAAGCTATCTTGAAGTGACAAAGAAGAGTTGAAGGTTGGGTTAAGATTGGTGCCGAAGTGCAGCACCTTGATGGAAAAAGGTGACTACTAGCCTGGAAAATTGGAGCTTGGGAGGTGGTCAACATAGAGAGTATATTGGATTATCCCATGTACACCAAGCAAAAGTGACTTGTAGTAGTGTTAGGTGGAAGCCTTCCTGGAGTCTCGACGTGTTGTCCTTTAAATGACTAAGGGGAAGCTAGCAGGTAGTACGGAAGCAAAGTACTGACACTGCAAGATACAACATCAAGTTTGTATAGTGTGTTTCTCATTGTATATTTTATACCATCTCATGCAGTCAGAAAGCCGCTTTTACTCACAATACACAGAAAAAATTATATATTATGCCTTTCCCAAATAAATACTTGTTAAACAGAGTATATGCGCGTGGAACTTAAACTTTTATGTCCCACACAGAACAAACCAATCAATGCCAAGTGCAACTTCACAATTCTTATAACTTTCCACTTCGCAACTTCTTCCCGCAGATTTCAACACTTAACACCTTTTGCAATTATGCAATTTTGCGATTTCGCAGTTCACAGAGAAATGGATATCACACTTCGCAACTTTTAGATTTTAGCGATAACCTTATTTCTTATCCTATGTAATATGAAATATGCGATGCATCGTATCGCACCAAAAATAACTTACCATGCGAACTCTTAATAATAACCTCAAAAATATGCAATATGCGATATGCGTTGGAGT
The DNA here is from genome assembly GCA_034641835.2 of Pinus albicaulis. NCBI lineage: Eukaryota > Viridiplantae > Streptophyta > Pinopsida > Pinales > Pinaceae > Pinus > Pinus albicaulis. The sequence goes on from CM076581.1 coordinate 365,844,952, forward strand.
GCTATGCCGACACATGGCTCCCCTTCACGGCATCGCAAATAAAACAACTTAACTTTAGAAGTCTTAACGATACCCGCTAAAATTTGAGATGTGCGAACTTGTGATTTGCCGTCCACCATTGATCTACACCCAATCTAACGGTTCTCGCTCTCTGTTACTCCTCTGCTTCGCATCGCACTTCACTTAATTTGTGAGTTAAGGCCTTAATGCAAAGATATAAAATTTGCGATTTTTGAAATCACTTTTGAAGCGATTTAATATCCACCGTTTGTCTTCTGTCGGATCTAATGGTATTTTTTGTGCATTCACTGGCCTACTTCACATAAGTCTTTTCACACAGAACTCTACCGTGTCTTTACTTTTTCACGTCACAAATCGACTTCTTTGTAAAAACTTGTGCGATAACATGAAACTCGACTCAACAATGAATTAAAGAGTGAAATTTAACACACATAGGAGAATTTAAACACACACAGTTGGAATTATCAGAAAGGTAATTACATAGAGCCGAGCCCTTCAATGGCTAGATTTTACATTCATGACTTCTCCTCTCTGTCACTCCTCTATCACACAACTCACACACTTCTCACACTTCACTATTTTTATACCCTATCACACTTCACACACTTATCTACACTTCCAACTAACTGAAAGAGGTTTGTCATTTATTAGCTTTTAAACTAACTTTATCGTACCCTCTCAATCCTAATCTGTTAGGTCCCTATATTACTAGTTTAGCCCCTTATTGTTATTAATGTAGCCCCATTATTGTTATTATTATACCCTTGTAACCCCAATATTGTTATTATTGTGCCCTTACGTTGTTATTGTTAGGTCAACTAGGTTTACATTGTGGCCCCACTAGGATTATATTATGGCCCCATGGACTCCTATACATTGAAAGGAGGTTTTTTCATTTGTATCATCCAAGAATTGTTCATTCACGTAACGTATTGAAGGTTGACCCCTCGAAGTGGCTTATTTCTAAGGTGTTGATATCTCTTTTCTTCTATTTTTCGAGTTGGTTTCATAACATTTGGTTTATATCTTTGGATTCTAGGGTTTCACTGCTCCAAATAGGTCATCATGGAATTTTCACTATAAATTTTTTTCTACAAAGGTTCAGAAGATGAAATTTTTAGAGTGCAAAGCCAAAATCCTGAGGAACATTGTCGCAAAATTTCAGAGGTTGGTTTGCAATATTTTTGGAGTTAAGATCTGTGGAAGTTAGGGCTTTTTGCAGGCTCCTCAATTTAACCTAAATAGGTCATCTTAGCATTTTCGCTATAACATTTTTTCTACGAAGGTTCAGAATCTAAAATTTTTAGCATGTGAAGCAGAAATCCTGAGGAAAGTTGTCGCAAAATTTTAGATCTTGGTTTGCAATATGTTTGGAGATATGGTCTGTGGAAGTTAGGACTTGTTCAGGCTCCCGAATTTCATCTCAAATAGGTGATTGTGGGAAAATATTCATAACTCTCTCTCTTTGAGCATCGGATTGGAATTCTGTAAAAAGTGGATGGAAGCACACAGAATTTAGTTTTCTTCCTATCAATGTTACAGCCGAAGGAGGTAGGAGTGACACGTGGTAAGTCGTACAAGTTTGCTCTATGGAACTAGTCCATAATTAGGTCATCGTAGGAGATTGGGCACAACTTTGTCTTCAAGAATCCAAATCAGGTCAGATATGTGAAATTCAAAATTTGATTTAGAGGGCTACCGCATTGCCAAATTTCATATATTGAAGATCAGAAATCACAGAGATAATTCAGTTTCAATATCACGCTCCTCAAAAGCAAGGAAAAGGTGTGTATTTTTTTCGAATTACATAAGTCTCGTTTGAAAAAAATTAGTTTGAATTTATTCCAAGAGCATATTGAACAATATATATCAGTATTGGGTTCTAAAATGGCCCCTAAAAATAATTCAACACCCATTAAGCCTTCAGAGGGCTCTACTATGACTCATGAAGACGAAGAAACACAACATGAGATATCAAAATTACAAGAGCAAGTGCACTAAATTTCGCTATCGCAAAGAGCGACAAAAAATGAAATGGAATTGGTGTTGTCTTAATGCAAGAAGGAAGACCCTTTGATTTTGAAATTCATCCAATCAAAGGAAAATATTTACAGAAAGCTATTTATGAGAAGGAAATTTTAGCAATACTACATGCACTAAAGAAATGGCGACCTTACTTAATGGGAAGACACTTCAAGGTAAAAACTAATCATGATAATCTTAAACACTTTTTGGAACAAAGAATATCTTCAGAAGAGCAGAAAAAATGGGTCACAAAGATGTTGGGTTATGACTTTGAAATAATCTACAAAAATGGGAAGCTAAATGTTGTTGCAGATGCACTCTCAAGAAAAAATGAAGAGGTGGAAGCATTTCTTTGTTCCATTTCTATTAACCAAACAGATTGGATAACCGAAGCAAGGGATGAATGGAAAAGGAACAAAGAAGTGTGGACACTCATTCAAAAGTTGCAGCAAGATCCTAGTACATCTGATACATTTATTTGGAAAAATGATTCCTTATGGTACAAAGATTGCTTATATCTTTGTAAGAATTCCCAACTAAAAAAAAAGATTCTTTTGGAATTGCACACTTCTCCTTTAGGAGGGCACTCAGGATTTTTAAAAACTTACCACAGGATGAAGAAAGAATTTTTTTGGGATGGCCTTAAATCTGATATTCAAAATTTTGTGGCGAAATTTTTGGTTTGCCACCAATATAAAGTTGAGACAATTAATACCCCGGGTATTCTACAACCTTTATCCATTCCAATTCAACGTTGGGAGGATATTTCAATGGATTTTATCACATGTTTACCTAAGTCCAAAGGAAAGAGTGTCATCATGGTGGTAGTTGATAGACTTACCAAGTATGCACACTTTTGTGCATTATCTCATCCACTTAAAGCAAGTACAGTTGCTACTACATTTATGGACACAATTCAAAAGCTACATGGAAACCCAAGGGTTATTGTGAGCGACAGAGATCCCATTTTTACTGGAAAATTTTGGACGGAGTTATTTTCTTGTTTGGGTACTCAATTAGCTCATAGCTCATCTTATCATCCTCAATCTGATGGTCAAACTGAGATAGTAAATAAATGTTTGGAAGGATATCTTCGTTGTTTTGTATCTGATAAAAAAACACAATGGTTCAAGTGGTTACCTCTTGCTGAATGGTGGTATAACACTTCCTTCCATACTGCAGCAAAAATGACCCCATTTATGGAAATTTATGGATATCATCCACCATCCATCACATCATCTTTAAGGGAAAATTCGAAGGTTCAAGCAGTCGAAGATCACATCAAGCATCAGCAAGAAGTTCTCCAAATCTTAAAGGATAACCTGAATTTGGCACAAAATCGAATGAAACAACAGGCAGATCAACATCGCAGTGAGAGAAGTTTTGATGTAGGAGATTGGGTATTTTTACGGCTACAACCATACAAGCAAATGTCCCTCAAGCAAGCTAAGAAGGATAATAAATTATCGCCAAAGTACTATGGTCCTTACAAGGTGTTGCAAAATATTGGTACTATGGCATACAAATTGGAGCTTCCTGCTTCTTCACGAGTGCATTCAGTTTTCCATGTTTCATGCTTAAAGAAGGTTATAGGTGAAAATATTCCAGTTCAAACAATATTTCCAGAACTTGATGAGGAAGGAAAAATCATATTGGAACCTGAAGCGGTCATGAAAACAAGAACTCGACAGCTACGAAATCGATCAATTTCAGAGTATCTCATCAAGTGGAAGAACTTACCCACTGAAGATTCTACATGGGAGGATGAGAATTTTATACAGAAGCACCCAGAGCTACTCAAGCGTTGAGGACACCACTTTTTTGAAGGAGAGGGGCATGTTAGGTCCCTATATTACTAGTATAGTCCCTTATTGTTGTTAGTGTAACCCCCTTATTGTTATTATTGTACCCCTGTAACCCCAATATTGTTATTATTGTGCCCTTAAATTGTTATTGTTAGGTCGGCTAGGATTACATTGTGGCCCCATGGACTCCTATATATAGAAAGGAGGTTTTTTCATTTGTATCATCCAAGAATTGTTCGTTCATGTAACGTATTGGAGGTTTCCCCCTCGAAGTGGCTTATTTCTAAGGCGTTGATATCTCTTTTCTTCTATTTTTGGAGCTGGCTTCATAACATAATCTATTTGCTAAATCTCCTCGCAGGGAGAACCAAATGATACTTTTATTCCTATTTAATCTAGAACATTAAAACCAACTAACTTCACACATTTAAATCTAACTAAACTATTAATGATCAAATTTTCCCACTTCTTGTTTGGACACAACATGTGAACACATAATCACATTACTAGCAATTGTCCGGATGCTCTTGCATCAAAGGGCCTGGAGAAGAAAATATTGATCCATCAATGTTTCAAGATTTGCATTAAACTTCTGTAACTCTATTGTTGTCATCCAACTGGCATCTTCCAATAATTGTCCTTTCCATTTGACTAGATACTGATAATAGGTCTATCCCCTGGTCTTGTTTGTTGCTATTTTCTCCAGAATGGCTTCCACTTCTTTCTTTGCGGTCTTTGGCATATGTTTCTTTGAATTAATTTTAGCATCAAAGAACATCAAATCAAATCATCACTTCATATTTGAACTAGCCACAGGAAAAGGAGGAAATTGGGTGGAGGATTAGGGTTGTTTTGGGAAGGGTTATTCTTAAATACAGGTCTAAGTTAATTGTAGGAGCATGCCATTGTAAAAGAGAGTGTTTAAGGTTGGTTTGAAGTGCGAAATTGTTGTGTGGTGCCTTTATTTGATGGTCGCAGAGACTATTTTATTAGAGGGGGTCGAGAGGCCTATAAAATTGTGTTGAAGATTATTGAAGGGTTCTCCAGAGGTATAGTCTAATTCTATGTGGAAATAAGAGGGTTGCGAGACCTAAATCCTTCCTAGGAGGAAGTCCTAAATCGAAGGAACTTGGGAAAACTAGACCACAGCCTTGGAGGAAGTCTGGAAGGTGGAATAAGGAGATGCATCAGCATTTATGTATCTGCAACCAAGACCATAATTTTAGGTCCATATATTACCAGTATAGTTCCTCTTTGTTGTTAGTGTAACCCACTTATTTTTATTATTGTACCCCTGTAACCCCCATATTGTTATTATTGTGCCCTTAAATTATTATTGTTAGGTCGGCTAGGATTACATTGTGGCCCCACTAGGATTACATTGTGGCACCATGGACTCCTATATATAGAAAGGAGGTTTTTTAATTTCTATCATCCAAGAAATGTTCATTCATGTAATGTATTGGAGGTTGCCCCCTCGAAGTGGCTTATTTCTAAGGTGTTGATATCTCTTTTATTCTATTTTTGGAGCTGGTTTCACAACATTTGGTATCAGAGCTTTGGATTCTAGGGTTTCACTACTCCTAAAAGGTCATCGTGACATTTGCGCTATAAATATTTTTGTACGAAGTTTCAGAAGCTAAAATTTTTAGAGTGTGAAGTTGAAATCTTGTGGAACATTGTAAGAAAATTTTTGAGCTTGGTTTGCAATATTTTCGGAGATATTATCTGTGGAAGTTAGGGTGTTTTGCAGGCTCCTAAATTTAACCTAAACAGGTCATCGTTGAATTTTCTCTATAAGTTTTTCTCTACGAAGGTTCAAAAGCTGAACTTTTTAGAGTGTGAAGCCGAATTCCTGAGGAAAATCATTGCAAAATTTAAGAGCTTGGTTCACAATATTTCGGAGATATGGTCTATGGAAGTTAGGGCTTTTTTAGGCTCCCGAATTTCATCTGAAAGAGGTGATCATGGGAAAAAATTCATAACTCTCCCTCTAAGCATCGGATTGGAATGATGTAAAAAGTGATCGCAAGTACACAGAATTTAGTTTCCTATCTATTAATTTCAGAGCCAAAGGAGGAAACAGTGACATGTGGCAATTCGTACAAGTTCGCTCTATTGAACCAGTCCATAATTGGGTCATTGTGGGAGATTAGAAATAACTTTGTCTTGAAGAATCTAAATTAGGTCAGACCTGTGGCATTTGAAAGAAGCTTCAGAGGGCTACTATAAAGCTGAATTTCAGATATTAAGGATCTGAAATTATTGAGATAATTCAATTTCAATATCAAGCTCCTCAAAAACAAGTAAAAGGTGTGTATTTGTTTTTTGAATTGCATAAGTCTTGTTTGAAGAATCAAGTTGAATTGATTCCAAGGGCATATTGTAGAATAGATATCAGTATTGGATTATAAAATGGCGACTAAAAAGAATTCAACATCCATTAAGCCTTTATAAGGCTCTACTATGATTCATGAAGACGAAGAATGACAGCATGACATATCAAAATTACAAGAGAAAGTGCAACAAATTTCTCTCTCGCAAAGAGCAACAAAAAATGACATGGAAGTTTTAAAGAAAGGTGTGGAAAATAAGATGGATGGTTTGAAGAAAGGCGTGGAATCTAAGATGGATGGATTGAAGAATGGCATGGAAGCTAAGATGGATGGCATGGAAGCTGGCATGGAATCCAAGATGGATGACATGGAAGCTAAGATCGATGAAAAAATGGAAAACATGAAGAATGATCTAAAAGAAGACATGGAAGGTTTGAAAAAGTTTATACAAGAAATGTTTCCTAATGGTGAAAATATAGTAGAGGAAAAACACGATGAGAACAAAATAAATGTTAATCATGATTTCATAAACTCTAATGTTGGAAGGAAGAACCACCATATTCCAAAAATGGATATGAGGAAGATTGATGGAAAGGATCCTGTAACATGGATACTACAAATGGAGCAATATTTTGATCTCAATAATGTGCAAAACACACAAAAGGTACACATTGAAACTTTACATTTAGAACAAAATATATTTGTATGGTATCGATGGCTTTGCTCCCGTAAAAAAATTGTCACTTGGTCAATTTTTACGGAGGAAATGATAGCACATTATGAGGATACAAAGAGCAACACCTTCTTTAGCCAATTGATAAATCTCAAACAGAAGGGTTTAGTGGGGCAGCACATTGAGGACTTCCAAAAATTGAATATAAGGGTAACTAATATTCCAGAGGAACACAGGATTGATCTCTTCTTAGGTACTCTAAAGGATAACATCCAACATGAAGTTAGTGTTTTGGAACCTGATTCATTGGAGAAGGCATTCAGGTTGGCAAGAAAAGTTGAATGTAAAATTATGGCGACAAGGAAGCCTACCACTCAATTCTATAAAGAAGGAAGTGTTGCTACGTCTATATTTCCACAACCTACAAGGTTGACACCACAAAAATTGGAAGAAAAAAGAGCAAAAGGGCTTTGCTACAGTTGTGATAGCAAATAAACTAAAGGTCATAAGTGTGCTGAGAAGAAATTATTTTACATAGATTGTGAAGAGGAAGAATAAAATGAAAAAGAATCTTCAAAAGAAGAGGATATACACCAGGAACCAACCCTAGAAGAGGAAGAAATGAGTACGACCATATCATGTAATGCATTGGAAGGAATTACCACTCCTCAAACCCTTAAGATAGAAGGACATATCAAGAAGAAAAAGGTAATAGTGTTGATTGATTAAGGTAGTACCCATAATTTTATTCATTGTAAGGTAGCCAAGGAATTGAATTGTTTCTTATACCCAACACTAGAATGTCAAGTGATGGTTGCAAATGGAGGAACTATAAATTGCTCTGGAAAATGCCATAATATCAAGCTAACCATGGGGGAATATGTATTGACTAGTCCAATGCTTACCATTCCTATGGGAGGTGCTGATGTTGTACTAGGAGTACAATGGTTACAATCTTTGGGGACGGTAGCTTTTAATTTTCAAGAACTTTTCTTGAAATTTTTTTCAGAAGAAAAGGAAGTTGAATTACGGGGTATTGCGGGGAAGCCAGGAAGGATAATAAGCTCTAATGTCATGACAAAGCTTCTAAAGAAAGAACAGCGAGGCGTAATTGCACAATTATGCTCACTAGAAGTTCCAACATCAAAATCATCTATTTCTGCAGATCTCCAACAAGTCTTGGACAATCATTCCAAGGTGTTTGAAACTCCCAAAGGACTACCACCTATTCGTGATCATGATCATGCTATTCATTTGATTCCAGGAAGTGTTCCTCCAAACATCAGGCCTTATAGATATCCTTACTTCCAAAAGAGCGAAATTGAACGTATGATTGCAGAAATGTTAGAGGCGGGTATAATTCAACCTAGTCAAAGTTCTTTCTGTGCTCCTGTAGTATTGGTACACAAGAAGGATGGATCATGGCGAATGTGTCCGGATTATAGGGAGCTCAATAAGCTCACCATTAAAAATAAATTTCCCATTCCTGTGATTGATGAATTATTGGATGAATTACATGGAGCAATTTATTTTACCAAGTTGGATCTTCGTTCAGGATATCATCAAATTAGAATGAAGACTGAAGATATTCCGAAAACAACATTTCGAATTCATGAGGGTCATTATGAATTTTTGGTCATGCTTTTTGGCCTTACCAATGCACCTTCTACATTTCAAGGGTTGATGAATTCCATTTTCAAACCCTTCCTTAGAAAATTTGTGCTAGTATTTTTTGATGATATACTAATCTACAGAGGGTCTTGGAAGGATCATGTTCAACATGTTGATAGTGTGCTCAAACTATTGCAGGAGAAACAATTATATGCAAAAACATCCAAATGTTTCTTTGGAGTACAAGAGGTGGAATATATGGGTCATATTGTATCTCACGAGGGTGTTAAGGTAGACCCTAACAAAATTAAAGCCATTAAGGAATGGAAATTCCCCACAACCATAAAACAATTGCGAGGATTTCTCGGGTTAACAGGGTATTATCGCAAGTTTGTTAAGAATTATGGGAGAATAGCAGCACCTCTAACAACATTATTGAAGAAAGATGCATTTTCATGGACTCCTGAAGCAACTAAGGTCTTTGAACATCTTAAAGAGGCAATGTGCCTAGCACCGGTCTTAGCTACGCCAGACTTCACAAAAACCTTTATTGTGGAATGTGATGCCTCAGGAAATGGAATTGGTGCAGTTTTAATGCAGGAAGGAAGACCCATTGCTTTTGAAAGTCGTCCAATCAAAGGAAAGTATTCACAGAAACCTATTTATGAGAAGGAAATGTTAGCAATACTACATGCACTAAAGAAATGGCGAACTTACCTAATGGGAAGACACTTCAAGGTAAAAACTGATCATGATAGTCTTAAACACTTTTGGAACAAAGACTATCTTCAGAAGAGCAGCAAAAATGGGTCACAAAGATGTTGGGTTATGACTTTGAAATAATCTACAAAAAAAGGAAGCTAAATGTTGTTGCAGATGCACTCTCAAGAAATAATGAAGAGGTGGAAGCATTGCTTTGTGCCATTTCTATTATCCAACCAGATTGGATAACCAAAGCAAGAGATGAATGGAAGAAGGACGAAGAAGTGTGGACACTCATTCAAATGTTGCAGCAAGATCCTAGTACATCTGATACATTTAGTTGGAAAAATGATTCCTTATGGTACAAATATTTCTTATATCTTTTTAATAATTCCCAACTAAAATAAAAGATTCTTTTGGAATTGCACACTTCTCCTTTAGGAGGACACAGGATTGCAAAAAACTTGCCACAGGGTGAAGAAATAATTTTTTGGGATGGCCTTTCATCTGATATTCAAGTAGGTGTTGATCTTTGGTTTTCAATGGAATAAGTGCCAGGAAGACAATTAAGACCCAGTCTTCTACAACCTTTATCCATTCAAGTCAATGTTGGGAGGAGATTTCAATGGTTTTATCAGGTTTACTAAGTCAGGAAGGAAAAGTGCACCATCAACAATTATTGGGTGATAAATTATAAATGTACACACTTTTGTTATCTCATCATTTAATAAATTACAATTATTACATTTGGACTGGTCAAAATTAACCTTACAAAACCCCGAAAGTATTATAGAGTGAGAGATCCCATTTCTGAAATTTTTGAGGTAAGTTATTTTCTTATTTGGGTACTCAGTGCTCATAGCTCATCTTATCATCCTCAATCCGATGGGAAAACTGAGATAGTGAACAAATGTTTGGAAGGATATCTTCATTGTTTTGTATCTGATAAACAAACACAATGGGTGAAGTGGTTACCTCTGGCTGAATGGTGGTATAACACTTCCTTCCATACTACAACAAAATAACCCCATTTATGGCACTTTATGAATATCATCCACCATCCATCACATCATATTTTAGAGAAAATTATAAGGTTGAAGCAGTGGAATATCACATCGAGCATCAACAAAAATTTCTCCAACTCTTAAAGGATAACCTAAATTTGGCACAAAATCGAATGAAACAACAGGCAGATCAACATCATAGCGAGAGAAGTTTTGATGTAGGAGACTGGGTATTTTTATGGCTACAACCATACAAACAAATGTCCCTCAAGCGAGCTAAGAAGGATAATAAATTATCGCCAAAGTACTATGGTCCTTACAAGGTGTTTCAAAAGATTGGTACTATGGCATACAAATTGGAGCTTTCTGCATCTTCACGAGTGCATCCAGTTTTCCATGTTTCATGCTTAAAGAAGGTTATAGGTGAAAATATTCTTGTTCAAACAATATTGCCAAAACTTGATGAGGAAGGAAAAATCATATTGGAACTTGAAGCGGTCACGAAACAAGAACTCGACAGCTACGAAATCGATCAATTTCGGAGTATCTCATCAAGTGGAAGAACTTACCTACTGAGGATTCTACATGGGAGGATGAGAATTTTATACAGAAGCACCCAAAGCTACTCAAGCTTGAGGACAACACTTTTTTGAAGGAGAGGGGCATGTTAGGTCCATATATTACTAGTATAGTCCCTTATTGTTGTTAGTGTAACCCCCTTATTGGTATTATTGTACCCATGTAACCCATATTGTTATTATTGTGCCCTTAAATTATTATTGTTAGGTCGGAATTTAGGATTACATTATGGCCCCACTAGGATTACATTGTGGCCCCATGGATTCCTATATATAGAAAGGAGGTTTTGTAATTTGTATCATCCAAGAATTGCTCATTCATGTAATGTATTGGAGGTTTCCCCCTCGAAGTGGCTTATTTCTAAGGCGTTGATATCTCTTTTATTCTATTTTTGGTGGTTTCACAACACATAATTACATTTCGGAGAAGAATAGTCATAAAAAATAGGTATTTCATGATGTGTTTGGGGTTGATTTTATATTTGGGGATCATGTCCTAGTGTGGACGAGTTAGGAGTATGGGGGATAATTGGAGGACCTTTCATGGAGGTCAAAGAAGTCCGTCTAAAGAAGCGAGAAGTTTGAGTGAATGACTCATCATTGGTCTAGTGGAGGGCAATGCGTTGATAGCCCAAATTAGCCCTAGACAAGCTATCTTTAAGTGACAAATAAGAGTTGAAGTTTGGGTTAATATTGGTGCCGAAGTGCAACACCTTGATGGACAAAGGTGACTGCTATCCTCGAAAATTGAAGCTTGGGAAGTGGCCAACCTAGAGAGCAGATTGGATTATCCCATGTACACCAAGCTGAAGTGACTTGCAACAGTGTTAGGTGGAAACCTTCCTGGAGTCTCAATGTGTTGTCATTTAAATGACTAAGGGGAAGCTTGTAAGTAGTACGGAAGCGAAGGACTGACAGGACAGGATACAACATCAATTTTGCACAATGTGTTTGTCATTTTATATTTTATACCATCTGATGTAGCTGAAAAGCCGCTTTTACTCACAATACGCAGAAAAATTTATATATTTTGCCTTTCAAAAATAAATACTCGTTAAACAGAGTATATGCGCATGGAACTTAAACTTTTATGGCCCACACAGAATGGACCAATCAGTGCTAAGCACTGTTTAGTCAATTTAGTGTTCCTAAATTGCTTCCATTAATTATCAACCAGGGCTAGTAAACTGATGAAGTGTGGTGCACTATATGTGCCTAAGTGACCCTTTGATCCGAATGGAAAATGGCATCAACCCATGGTATTCATCTACCCATATTATCCATCCACCCATGGTATTGTAAATGGCATCGACCCATGGTATTCATCCACCCATGATATTTATTCGCCCATGGTATTGTAAGTGACCCATGGTATGTATCTACCCATGGTATTCATCCACACATGGAATTTACCCATGGTATTGTAAGTGACCCATGGTATGTATCCACCCATGGTATTCATCCACACATGGGGTTTACCCATGGTATTGTAAGTGGTATCTACCCATGGTATTGACCCATGGTATCCACCTATGGTATTCTATCTAAAAAAAAAAGGCTATAAATAACAAGCCTCACTCTGTAAAAGGACAGATTGTCCACCACAATGTAGCTTTTACAGTTATTCTCTGTTTTAATAAAACAAGTTTCTTTGTGGTTTTATTTTCTTTGTGTTCTCTCTTTTTTCGTGCATTCTAATTTTGCAGATCTGGTCACATCCATTTCAAATTTTTAGATCTCGGGGGCCTCCCCCCAAGATCTGGATCCATGGTATCAGATTCAGGTTACGAATCAATGGGAATGAGGGTTTGAAGCATATTTCAGTGTCAATTTTTGGCAGCAATCTTCAACAAACTCCATGAATTTCTTGGGCGGCGAATTTTCAGATCAGATCTGAAAATTTTGGTGAAAATTTGAAAAAAAAATACCATATCTAGATTCCTCACGAAAAAATACTCAAATTCAAAAAAAAAAATTGGCCAAATTGGAGTTCGGATGAGGGAGATATCGCTGATTCAAAATCAGCAATGTTGAAGCAATTTTTCTGACGACAATTCATGGACAGCGGCTCTCCTGTAATTTTTCACAGTTTTTAGTGAAACATTTCAGAGAAATGTATATAGATCTGAGCTGCTCTTGAAAAATAACCCAAGTTCAAAAAAAAAATCGGTCGAATCGGAGTCCAGATGTGGGAGTTATCGTTGATTTAAAATCAACTATTTTTTCAGAAATTTTGTGACGAGGAGAGAGTTCCAGCGCGAATCTGAGAGTCTAGAGTCTCTAGATAGTGGTTTCAAGCACATGAGAAGATGAAGAATGATCATTCCATTTCCAGAAAAAGGTTATAATAAATATTCTGAGTTATATTGACCAAGTTATGCTCATTTTAAATCTGGAGCAGCATTCAGAGTAGGTTCCCTTTGGAGACGTGCCCTCCCACCCCGCTTTAGTAGGAACATGCTTCACATTCATCAGTTTCAGCATAGCAGTGTTTGGCTTGGGTTATTTGGAGACGTGCCCTCCCACCACAAGCTATGTAGGCACCTGCTATTTCATCAACAATCAGCATCAAGGTTATGGGTCAACCGCACAAAATCCATTTCATCGAAGTCCATTTGGTAGGCCGCACACTGTTAGTAACATAGTTAGTCACAAGCATTACAGTGTATCTCTATCCTTGGATCTTCTTTTTTCATGGTTTTGGTTCATCCACAAACCCACACTTCATCGAAGTCCATTTGTTAGGCCGCACACTATCAATATCACAGTTAGTCACAAGCATTACAGGGTATCTCTATCCTTGGATCTTCGTTCATCACGGTTATGGGTTAACTACACAAAACCTTTCTCTTCAGTGACTCTTCATATTCAAAAAAGGCTTCTCAGGAGGGAACTTCACGCAATGGAGACCATTACTTCTTAAGGAGGGAGGAATGATCCGAATGGAAAATGGCATCAACCCATGGTATTCATCTACCCATATTATCCATCCACCCATGGAATTTACCCATGGTATTGTAAATGGCATCGACCCATGGTATTCATCCACCAATGATATTTATTCGCCCATGGTATTGTAAGTGACCCATGGTATGTATCTACCCATGGTATTCATCCAGACATGGGATTTACCCATGGTATTGTAAGTGACCCATGGTATGTATCCACCCATGGTATTCATCCACACATGGGATTTACCCATGGTATTGTAAGTGGTATCTACCCATGGTATCCACCTATGGTATTCTATCTAAAAAAAAAAGGCTATAAATAACAAGCCTCACTTTGTAAAAGGACAGATGGTCCGCCACAATGTAGCTTCTATAGTTATTCTCTGTTTTAATAAAACAAGGTCCTTTGTGGTTTTATTTGTTGTGTGTCCTCTTTTTTTTTTTCTGGCATTCTAATTTTGCAGATCTTGTCAGATCCATTTCAATTTTTTAGATCTTAGGGGCCTCCCCCCAAGATCCGGATCACCCTTCCCTTACTTCGTTGTTTTTTCTTTCTTGTTGTTTTGGGGGTTTTGTATTTTTAGTCCTTAGTGTGCTATCCTAGGCTATTTAGAAAAGTGAGAATAAATCTAATTAAAAAGGAAGAAAAGGAAGTGTTATGAAACTAAGCTAATTTTCTATGAAAGAAACCAAAGTTTATGGACAAGTTCTAAGACCTAGTTTTGGACAAAAAGAAAAAGAAATTAATTCAATTAGTGAGTAAACCTAATCCATGGATCTATGAATCAATTGAGATTTGAAAAATGAAAGCAGAGAAATGTGTCAACTATTGTACTTCAGGTTGTTTCAACATTCAATGATTAGGTCAAAGCCCTATGAGATGAAATCAACTATTTGCACTTTAGTTTCTAAAATCTAAAATAGAAAACAGAGAATGAAATTGAAATTTATCTAATATGCTTTAATTAATCCATCTACCCAATATGTGGAGAGTGACCCCCTTGAGGTAATGTATCTAAGCAATCATTACATTTGTCTAAACTAAAGAATTACAATAACTCAAACACTGCATTGAATCTAATCATTTAATCATCCTTGCAAAGTATATTCAAATTAGTCTCTATCAGGATGACCTTAAAGAAGATTGTTTTGTTGCAATGAAATGAGGATCTTCTATATACAACCAATTAAGTGAATAGTTAACTTATCAAGTCTCATTCAATTCTGAAGCTTGTGACCCCTTGCTATGTCTTTCGGATAAATCAATTACACCCTTAATTCTTAGCAAGAAAATAACAATAAATGAAATCTATTCAGTCACTGCACTTATAAGACATTCAACCATTCAATATAAGATTTGGTAAATAGGAAAAATGGATTTCATAAATTCTTAGTTAGACACAACAATTGACAACTATTTTTGAAAGATGAAAGTAGGGAACTAAGCAACCATGTTTCTCAACACTTCAAATTTTATTCCAATCCTGAAGACAAAGTTACCTATCTCCTTGAAAATGTTTCAGAAGGAAAATCTACACAGTTACATCTAAACTATTGAAAACTGGAAATTAAGCATGAACAGAAAAATACTAAACAAAATTGAAGCAAATATAACTAGAAAGCATTAAAAACCTCCTTAGGTAGCAGGGGCCCTCTGCTACCAAGTTGGTCAACTCCTTAGCTCCTTAAAAATGTAATCAAAACAACATCTGGGAACTGATCTTCTTTATTGAAACAAAGTTTTAGAAAACAGAGTATCTCACTGTAATTCTGAACTTGTGCTACAAAAAGTTAGTTTGTTCTCGGTTCTATAAAACCTCTATTTATAAGAAATTTGCATAACTAACTATGAATAAAGATAGCTATAGGTGTATCTTCAAATTACAATCAAACTGGGACTCTTAGGACTCATTATTTGCTACGGAGAAAATCAAGAGTCCTAATTGCTGTGTGAAACGGTCTCTTGACTTTGAGCTTTGACCATTGGATTAGGCCTCTTTATTTGTCGATCTGGTCATTCTGGATAGGAATAAATCCATGTAGGAGGGATTCCAAGACTACCCATGTGGACCATTCCTTCAACGGACACCTGTAACATATTCAACCACAAGAGTAGCCACAGAACATCCAGTCAGCTGCGGAACGTCTGCATTTTGTAGCTATTCTGCAAAATTTTTATTAAAACAGAAAAAACCATGAAAATAAAATATGTCAATCAATTGCATGTATCCTTCAGAAAAACCTAAACATTCTTCATTGATTAGGGCTTATGAATTGTTGAAATAGAGGTGAAATGAGATGAGAAATTTGTAAAGGAAAGGTAAATTTTGGGGTTCAACAAGCGCAACTTCACAATTCCTATAACTTTCCACTTTGCAACTTCTTAAACTTACCTTCCCGCATATTTCAATACTTAACACCTTTTACAATTCCACAATTTTGTGATTTCGCATTTCACAGTGAAATGGATATCGAACTTCGCAACTTTTAGAGTTTGGTGATAACCTTATTTCTTATCCCGTGCAATATGCGATATGCGATGCATCACATCACACCAAAAATAAATTACCGTGCTAACTCTTAACTATAACCATAGAAATCTACGATATGCAATATGTGTTGGAGCGTTATGCTAACACGTGGCTCCCCTTCACCGCATCGCAAATAAAACAACTTAACTTGCGAAGTCTTAACGATACCCGCTAAAAATTTTGATGTGAGAACTTGCGATTTTTTGTCCACCATTTGATCTACACCCAATCTAACGGTCATCACTCTCCTTTAATCCTTTGCTTAGCATCGCACTTCACTTAAACTATGAGTTAAGGCCTTAATGCAAAACTCTAAAATTTGCGATTTCAAAATCTATTTTGAAACGATTTAATATCCACCATTGGTATTTTGTCAGATCTAATAGTCTCTACTGTGCATTCACTGGCCTACTTTACATAAGTCTTTTCACACAGAACACCACCATGTATTTACTTGTTCATGTCGCAAATCGACTTCTTTGCATACACTTGTGCGATAACATGAAATTCGCTTCAGCAACGAATTAAAGAGTGAAATTCAACATAGATAGGAGAATTTAAACACACACTTGGAATTATTAGAAATCTAATTACATAGAGTTGAGCCCTTCAATGGCTGGATTTTACATTCATGAATTCTCATCTCTGTCACTGCTCTATCACACAACTCACACACTTCTCACACTTCACTCCTTTCCTACCCTATCACACTTCACACACTTATCTATGCTTCCAACTAAATGAAAGCGGTTTGTCATTTATTAGCTTTTAAACCAACTCTATCTTATCCTATCAATCCTAATCTATTTGCTAAATCTCCTCACAGGGAGAACCAAATGATACTTTTATTCCTATTTAATATAGAACATTAAAACCAACTAGCTTCGCACATTTAAATCTAACTAAACTATTAATGATCAAATTTTCCCACTTCTTGTTTGGCCACAACATGTGCACACATAATCACATTGCTGGAAATCGTCCAGATACTCCTGCATCAAACTCCTGGAGAAGAAAATATTGATCCATCAATGTTTCAAGACCTGCATTAAAATTCTGTAACTTTGTTGCTATCATCCAACTGGCATCTTCCACTGGTTGTCCTTTCCATTTGACTAGATACTGATAATAGGTCTATCCCCTAGTCTTCTTTGTTACTCTTTTCTCTAGAATGGATTCCACTTATTTCTTTTTTGTCTTTGGCATATGTTCCTTCCAAATCAAATCCTCATCCTCCTCTTCTTTAGATTCTTCTTGTAGTTCTTGTTTCGGGGAAATATCACCCTAGAGGTTGGTTGGGATACAACCTCCACAGAGCAGGGGCATGCTACTTAACAGAGACTCACACAACCATACACGTTCAGAAAAACTAAATAGAGCAGAATGAGAGAGTTACCCGTAGGTCCTACGGTTGAAGTAGATCCACGTGGGGTCCAAACCCCTAGCAACCGTCCTTCCTTCTTAACCTGAAATATAAGAAGAAACCAGCACAAAGGACAAGTTGTACAGCATATATCTACTCTAAATGTTAGTGAGATTCATATAAAACATTAAATAAATCATAATGAATGCTTGTATAACAAATATTCTCATACATATAAGCATACACTAACACGTTTATTTCGAGAACAGCATGGTACTTCTGTATTATAAATAGCATGTACAAAAGTAACGGGTGGAGAGATCACCTGATCCTTCCAAGGCCTTCGCAGACCGTCGTCCGGATCCGTCCAACCCTTGCCTCGCTAAGACTCCTTCCAAACTGGTGCATACGAGATAACATATAAAGGGATGTGTAATACAAGGAAACAAGGGTTTCCTATAATGAACTGGGAAAGTGCAGGAGGCACGGGGAATCAGACTTGGATAGGGAATACCAACAGAGTATAATATCAATAATTCTCTCTCCCCCTTAGGCCATACACATGAGGGATTTTTATAGTCCCTCCAAGTAGTTTCAGCAGTTGGAAACAGTTGGCCACGGGCTGGGGTGGTTGAACTAACTGAGTAACCATCAACCCAGCGCGAAATTAGGGATTTTTATATATTTTTTAATCATTAAAATGGCATACGCGGAAAAGTCTAGCTGTACTCGCGTATACAAGCGGAAAAACACGGGCATAGTCGCGTATGAAGGATTTTCCACTGTTTTTAAGTGAATTTGTCCAAGTCTGTAGGAATGGGTGCCCATAAAGCCATGTAGCAATCATGAATCATGTCAAGGTGAGAAATGATGCTATAACAGATGCCCCCTAATATATGAGGTCAGAAGGGGTACATGATGGCGGAAATGTATTATGCACATAGAAAGAACTTCGCAAGGACAAGAGAGGACTTCACCAGATTTCAGCCTGCCAAAAACCAATGAAAGAAACCAGAGAGTCAACTCATGCTGAGGCGGGCATACCCATGCTCTGTCAAAAATACATCATATGGAAAGTACTGAAATAGATCCAACATGCATACAAGTATAGCTGAACTGAAAGTACATAGTGAATCATCTGAGCAGGGCCCGTAAATATAAGTCTGAATCAATGTCCAAGTATCACATATAGAAAGCTGATCAAAGATGGTGCAACTGGATGTCTGATCAAGTAACTGAATCTCCAAGTACCGGATCATAAGTGGTGGATCAAACGGTACAATCACGCAACTCGGGAGCCAACATATAGAATGCTGCTGTACTGAACTGCAACATATAAGGGTGGACGACATCACTGGCAGAAACTGAATGGACTGTCAAAAGTGAATCGAAAATGCTGATGCGAGCCGAGGTCTTCACCGATCACTATGGCACAATTCTACACAATGGTAATAAATGAGCTGAAGTCGACCATGTGAGAAATCGTTGGATTACCGGGCAATGATGAATCCTGTTAACCAACGCGAGACAACCCACCGATAATGATAATGAGTGTCAAGGTGCCCAGTACAATCTGACAAGTGTGAATGAATGAGTTGAAGTCGAACACTTGAAAGAATCTACCAATCAGGAGGCAATGATGAATCCCCACTGTCGATAGCGAAGAGTCTGCCACTGATGACTGCAAACCCTAAGGTACTGACAAAAAGACTCTAGACCTTATTCCTAGAGCAATGAGTCAGATTCGATGGGAAAATATCTGCTGGAAGGAAGGCATTAAGGCATCCTACATCAGTCCAGCGCGAGTGTAACCCGCAGGCCAAGATTTGGAAGGAATCGGACGAAGTAGAGTGATGGAACCAAAACCGAAGTACGTTTCCGACGTGCACAAGATGAAGCTAGCGCACGGAAGAAACCCTCTAAACCAACCAATAATGAAAGCTGACACAGAGGCGAGAAATCCACCGATAGGGTCAAATGGAAATCAAGGTACTGCACGAATCCCAAGTGTGATAATGTGTGTTGACGTCGAACACAGGGGAAACCACTCAGTCAAAGACCCATGATGATGATCAAATGCTGAGCACGAGGTCACCTATCAATAATGAAAATAGGCCCAAGGTGCGGCTCTAGGCTTGCTCTCAGAGCAATGTGTCGTGGTCGATAAGAGACAAACCCACCGGCAAGAAGTCAATGGGGACCTTCTCAAACCAGCACGAGCAGAAGATCAAAACATTTGATGTGATAGAACATGATACTGACAAGACCGGGAAGGCCGACTGAATAATGAGTCAAGAGACACCGCAGAATGGCCGACTCAGGTTAGACTTCCCTTGAACAAAAGCACGACTCGTGATGACCATGGCAGTAAAAAGTGACACTGTATAAGTCTGTTATGCAAGAGGCAGAACAAACTCTCCATATGATTGGAAGAGATAACCAACAGGGGGAGAACTGACAAGTGAAACATGGTAAAGGCTGAACCTAGGTCAAAACTAAAACCATCCCAAATGAAGGAGATATATATAAGTATATGTGCTTTGTTCAAGGGCGACAAACTGACTCTGTACTGCCATCAAAATAACGAAGATACATCCCGTTCCCGCTCTTTTTGTTATATTTGATTTTTTGTCTTTTTCATATAATAAGCCTGAAAAAGAATAAAAGAATGCTATGGTACAATGGATAGAACGAGTATCAAGAAAGCAGATGCACTAGTTCTTGGGATTGGAACAATCCTATGCTCAATGCAAGGTGGCGAAAACTGGTCAGTGATACTCAGAGGAACGTTCCATCCATGGGTACAAAGGTGTCAAGTCGTGATAGCTAAGTGCATGCGATGGTTAACTTGTACAGAAAGTCAAGGTCAAAAGTTGGCTTAAACATCGAGTCCAAATGAAGCCGGCTAAAGGCCAGGATAAACAAGTAGCCAATATGCAATGCGGTAATACAACTTAACGACACCAGGGAGCCTCTAGGGTATAAGCCAGAAAAATGATAAGTGATGAAGGAGAAGAATGAAGCTTCAACACAAAAGACATGGCGGGACTAAAGAGGACTCCCGAGCCTACATAAAAAGCAGCATGGGCAACAAGTGATAGCAAGGAACTAACTAGGAAGCCCATGTAAAGGAAGGCTCTACCATCAAGTCATGATTAAATAATCGGCGAGTGAAATGGGTGTAATACTCATGACCTGATGGGATCGACCCTATGGAAAGTGATCAGTATGGAGGCTAGTATGCAAGATGCAACGGAAAGTGATTCCCTAACCTATATGCCAGTGAAGATCATATACCTGCCGTGACGAGTCGAAAAACATGGATCAAAAACCGGGAAAAATCTCAAAATCGTCAAAATGTACCTGAAAACATACCAAACTGGGCACTTCCAAGCAATCGAGTTATACAGCGTAAGATAGATTGAAAAAATGAGCATAACAAAATTTTGCAAAAATTTTCAACTTTTTAGCCATAAATAGACAAATTACCTCTCATTTGGTTCATTATTGCATTGCTGATTTGGAAAAAGTGCTCTGGAGCTAAAAACTTCTTTCGTCAAATCAGGAATAACCGACCGTCGGAACTCAGCGAAACTTCAGGTAGGCTCCTTAATCATCCTGTTTATTCATTTTGTCCATTTGGAATTTAAAATTAAGTGATTTTTAGCTTTAAAACCCTTGCTAAAATATGCGGACTTGCGCATACGCGGGTTCGTTAAAGGAAACTCGCGTATACACGCGACTGTGCAAAAGAAAAACCGCGTATGCGCAGGTCCGAAACTTAAAAAGCGTGGCTAATGCATAATTTGATGAAATTTCTCAGGATGACCATCTCATGGAGGGAACGTGAGCATAGCGCAATAGACCAAGAGGTCATGCAGGATCGCGCAGCGCAAAATATCCTCCGGAATTGCGAATTGTTGAAATTCTTTAAAATGCCCAATATGAAAAGAAATGTGTGGTTGCTTGAAATGCTCGTAAATTACTGGGAACCAGATCAGGATTGCTTCATAATTGATCAGATGCTACTACGCATTGAAGTGGAGGATATATATTTCATCACTGGACTCTCCAGGAGGGGAGAACCAGTGGACTTGCACGGAAAGCCCCTGGGAGGGTTGACCGTGGAAGATTATGTCCACCTATATTGCGTAGATAATTCCAAAAAGGTTGGAACACAGAATGAAATTAGAGATATCAGGGATTTGCACATGAAAATCCTCCTGTTCACCATCGGCAGAGTGGCAGGATCTGCCTCACTACATCAGGCGTCTAGGACGCAAATGAGCATCGCAGTAGAGTGTTTAGTTCATGTGTACGATTGGTGCACAGCCCTGCTACTGAACATGAAACAACAGCTGACCTCCATTCGCCAAGAAAAAACAAAACACTTTGGCTATGGGACCATTTTGACAACATTCTTCTTTGAGAGGATTCCAGCTTTGAGACCCAGAGTCATCTCGACTATCAGCAGCCCGCGGGACCCAAGAATTTCCCGTTGGGCAGACATGATGAAGAGACTGGGGGGCAGCGAAGTACCCCGAACCACATGGGACGATGAGTTCTTCCTGTGGTGGGGAGAACAGATCATCGCAGTGGACGACTATCCCTATGCCGGGATGGACTTCCGAGGAGATCCAGATCTAGTACTTCCACCTGGCACAGCATGGGGAGCAGTCGGTAAGCTTTGCAAAATTTTTTGACTTATATAATTTTTTTGGATTTTTTCAAATATGTATGAAAAAATGAAAAACAAACATGTTTTTGATTGGATTCATAATTACGGACGATAAAAAATGATCATGTTTCAGATGTTGGACCAGTACGACCTGAGGGTCTCCCGCACCATAAGCGTCGCAGGGGCGAGGCAGAGACAATGGACTCAGACAGGACACTCCAGGCCGTGCAGAGAAACTTGGAGGGATTAACCCGCCAAATCCCTATGGCTGCCGTGGAGGACTTGCCTGAAGCCATCCAGAGACGGGTAGTAGGAGTACCCCGAGACTGGGTTAGATTATTCCGCCGTGTGGCCACTGCAGTTACGTTCTATAGGAACACGACTTCTGGGCAGGGACCTCAGAAGTAGACAGATTTTATATATTAGATGACTGTATATTATTTTTTGAGACTGAACATGATGGGGCATAAGCCCAAATTTTGTACGACTTTATGGATCCAAATTTTGTAAAGTTTTTTGACACTCTGATGATATATATACAACGATATTTGATGTGATGTGATAAATGTATCAAATGTATGATGTTTTTGATGATTTAAAATTTATTGAATTGAATGATTAATATGCCAATCCAAAGCTTGATTAGCCAATGAGTCAGCAAACCAATTGTCAGCTCGAGGAATATGAATGAAAGTTAAAAATTGAAATGACCTTTGTAACAAACGTACCCTCAAAAACAATCGTAATAAAAAGGGATCTCGTACCCGATAAGTGTTGTTCAACTGCGACACCACCAGCTGGGAGTCCAAGAAAACTACCAACGAATCAACACCCAAAGATATTGCCTCCGAGAGTAGATGAATGACTGCAGTGTATTCTACTATATTATTGGAAGCAGGACCAATGCAGACCCCTCTTGATACCAACAGCTGACCGGAAGGATAATGAAGCACCCAAGCCGCGGAAGCTAAGTTCCGGGTGTGTCTACTAGCACCATCGACGAAACCAAAATGACTCATGACATCCAACACAACCTGCCAAAGCAGATCAAAAACATCACCACCTCATCAAAAATTGAAAATCAAACAGATATGTACAAAGCAAAAACTACTATATACAAAGCAAAATGCCAGGCCAAAGCCTAGGCATAATACTTCTTCAAATAGAGCCCATTTCGGGGCTCCGGAAACTCGTTCCCTTCAAAGTCAACCAAGGTATAAGCTCCTTTCTTAAGGACTTTTTTAACGATATAGGGGCCATACCACATCGACTTAAACTTTCCTGCCCCCAAGGCATCTTTTTCTTGGGCATAGACCAAAACAAGGTCGCCTTCCGAAAAGACCCTAGGCTTAACCGCCTTATCATACTGAACTTTTACTCGGTTTTTATGCGCTTCGTTCATCGTTGCAGCATCTCGACACTGCTCATCGAGATGTTCCAGATGAAGAAGCCGTTCTGCAAGACTATAAGTGTCAGGTAGAAGTTCAACAGCTAACTTAAGAGAAGGAATCTCGCATTCAATGGGAAATACGGATTCCACTCCATGCACTAGCTGAAACGGAGTAAAACCAGTCGCAGTTTTCACTGACGTCCTGTATGCCCAAAGTGCAGGATATAGCATAATATGCCAGTTGGATCTATGTTTATCAATTGTCCTTTGAAGAATTGTCTTCAAGGATTTATTCACGGCTTCCACTTGCCCATTGGCTTGAGGATAGTATGGAGATGAATGCTCCTGCCGGAAACCCAATTTGAGAGCCAACTCAGCCATCATACTATTCTGAAAATGACTGCCATGGTCAGTGACAATCTCTCTAGGAATACCGAAACGAGCGATAACCTGGTTGAAGAGGAAAAGAGCTGCAGTCTCACCATCGTTCCCAAAAGTAGGCATAGCCTCGACCCACTTCGTGAAGTAGTCTACTGCTACAATAATGTACTTGTGACCTTTTGCCGAAGGCGGGTTACAAGTAGTAAAATCAATACCCCACTTTGTAAAGGGATCGACAGTAATGACTGGAAAAAGCGGAGCTGGATGAGTGCGCATTTTTCAAGTATAAACCTGACACGGATGACACTTTTTGACCGATTCAATACAATCCTTGAAAATCGAGGGCTAAAAGTATCCAGCACGCAAAATCTTTTGAGCTATAGCAAGCCCAGATAAATGACCCCCACAAGCTCCACTGTGGGAATCATTCAGCATAGCCTCTGCTTCTTCGAAATTTAAGCAGCGTCTTAGGATTGAATCAACCCCTCGACGGTATAACGCCTCTGCTTCTTCGAAATTTAAGCAGCGTCTTAGGATTGAATCAACCCCTCGACGGTATAAAGCATCACCAATAATCAAATAGTTCTTGGCCAAGTGACGCAACTTACGATTCTCATCTTTCGAAAAAGTTGAGGGAAACTTCGCAGTCTAGAGATATACAATGATATCCCCATACCAAGGATCATGTGAAGAGATAAGAAACAAGTGTTCATCCGGAAAGGACTCATCATAGATCATCTCTTCCCCACAGGGCAACTCGGAGATCAATTCCGCAAAAACTAATGATTTCTTGGATTTGGCAGACATGAACTCGAGATCAAATTCCTGTAGAATCACAATCCATCTATTATATTTGCCCCCAATCACTCGCCTGCTGAGGACAAACTGAAATGGATTGGCAGCTGCCAAGACATAAGTTTTGCGAAGAATAATGTAATGTCGGAGTCGCTGCACAGCATGAACTGCTGCTAAGGCTAACTTTTCTATCGGGGTGTATCGAAGTTCAGGTCCTACCAGTCCTCGACTAAGGTAGTAAATAACATGCTCTGCAAGAGCATCATCCTCCTGAACCAGAACCATACCAATGGTAGATTCTGTTGCTGCCGGATACAAAAGAAAATCTCTGCTATAATCAGGTGGACTCAGTAAAGGAGCAGAGGTCAATGCCTTTTTCAAAGCATCGAACGAGCGTTGAGCGTAGTCGTCCCAAAGAAAAGGAACTCCTTTCTTCAACAATCTCATATATCCCTTTGTAATCTCAGCATAATTAACGATAAACCTCCGAAGAAAATTAGACTTTCCTTGGAGACTTTGAAGCTGACGGATGGAAGACGGGGGAGGCAACCGAAGTATTGCCTCAACCTTGAAGGGATCTACCCTTATCCCTTCCCTAGACACAATAAATCCCAACAGCCGACCGGATGTAACCGCGAAAACACACTTGTTCGGATTCAATCGAATTTTATAAAAATGACATCTTTCAAATATTTGCTGGAGGTGACCAGGATGATCCATCCTCTTTCGAGAATGAGCAGCTAGATCATCTAAGTATGCCTCGATAATCTTCTTGATGTCGTGGAAGGCGTAAGACATGGCCCGCTGAAAGGTAGCCCCAGCATTTTTAAGACCAAAAGGCATTTTCTTGTATGAAAACGTACCCCAGGGACAAATAAATGCGGTCTTATGTTGATCTTCTGGACGGATAGTAATTTGATTATAACCAGAGAAACCGTCCATGAAGGAGAAAATCTCGTTACCGGCACACTCGTCAATAATCTGATCGATGAAAGGTGTGGGGTAATTATCCTTAGGACACGCCTTATTCAAGTCTCTGAAATCGATGCACACTCGAATCGTTCCTTGCTTTTTATCTACCGGAACGGGGTTTGAAACCCATTCAGTCAGAGGAACTGGGAAAATGAATCCCGCCTTAAGCAGCTTTTCAACTTCAGCTTTGATGGCTGCTGCCTTCCTAGGATTGACCGGACGAAGTTTTTGCCTCACCGGCTTAGCGTTTTCATACGTCTTGATCTCATGTTGGACAATCGATGGGTCAATGCCAGGCATTTCCTCATAAGACCAAGCAAATACATCCCTATACTCTTTGAAGAGCTCGGTATAAATTTGAATCTCTTCATGGGAACATTAAGCTCCAATGAAGACATTCTCGATAATATTGGGATCCCTGGAAATGTTCACCGAGATAGTAGGAGAGATCACAGCCATGTTCCCTTTAGCATAAACCTGTGTTGGTGCTAAGGGGCTCAAGACTGGGTGAACAGGACCAGGAGACTGAGGACTTGGAAAACTTGATTCTACTTCGCTCAAGTCAGGTAGGAAGTAAGACCGATGATGCAAATCATCCCACGGTCTATCTATACCTGTCATTGCTTCCAGGATGGCCTCTTCAGATGGAAGAGTGGTATCTAGACAATCCTGGGCAGAAGAAGAAGTAAGCGTCCAAGCTGGAGCCACATCACCATCCAACTCTTCCGGTGAAAGAGGAGCTGGAACAGATTCTGCAGTGTCAACAATAGACTAATATGCAATCTCAGCTGCAGAAATCGGAAATGCCATTCCACCCACTTGACCCTCCTCTAATGTGGTAGTAGGGGAAGGTAAGGTCCAAGGGTCCGAAAAATAATGAGTTCGAAAGAACTCTCTTCAAAGGGGAGCCTTGGAGGATGAAATAGCATTAATATGAACCTTAGGAGGAGGAAGATCAAAATTACCCATCAAGGAGGAATACATTACAACTCCTAGATTCTCAACAGGTGCCTTAGTATTGTCCAACTTAGGAATAGATGAGTCAGAAGACGCATTTAGGTCTACAGGAGGATAGTCCAGTTGATCTACTGTAACGATCCTCCCTTCGTGGGGAAAAAAAACAACTCGAAATAATGAGGATGCAATGGCATCCATCTCATAAATCCAATTCCTCCCCAACAGAAGGTTGTAGTCCAAGGCTGCATCCACTACCTCAACCTCTATATCAACAGTTTTTCCCCCAACACAGATGGGAAAAGCTGGGACAATACCATGGGGTCTGTGAGAATGACCATCGAATGCAGTAAGAACAGTGCTAGATGGAACAGCTTTGGGAGATCCAAGTGTCTTCCAGCATGCGAGAGACATCACGCACGTGGAAGCACCCTCATCAACAACCGTTCGAAAGATATTGCACTTCTGATACGACGATTTAATATGAAATGCCATGTGATGAGGAAGTCTCTTCTTAAAATTAGCCATATCAAAAGTAATCAGAAGAGAATTTTTTGGATCAATAGCTCCGATGGCAGTGAGCAAAGCACTGCGCTGAGCCGGACAAGACTGGAGTACCTCTAAAGCTGACATAGCACAAGGACTCTGCGCCAGATCTTCTACAATCGAGTAGTTCTGGGCAGCCCTTGCATTCGGATTAATCGTTGACCGCTTAGAAGATGCTTTGGGCATCCGAGGCATAGACTCGACAGTTGGCTTCGTAATGTGAAGTGGCTCAGTAGCATCAGGAACTTCCTTAGCTTTCGAAGATTCCTCTCCGCCATAATCACGGGATCTCGTAGCGATATCCGCGTGAGCACTCATCATAAAGATGTTCGATGGAATTTCCCCTTCCTGGGGACCTCCAGAGGAAGCCCCAGGATCCTGGTTCGCGCCAACAATTAATTGCTGCCCTTGGGGAAAAGGGTTTGTTAGCACAGCCTGGGAACTAGAAGAACCCTGCTGAGATAACAGGCGCTGAGCATCCTGAATTTTTGGGCAAAGGTGCGTAAGATGGTCTCCAGCACAAAGCTTGCATGGAAACTTCACTTTCTTTTTCTCCTTTTGACCCTCACCAACACGCTCGTTGGTTTTATTTGCATTGCCCTTCCCATTCTTTCCCTTCTTCTTGTTATTACGTCCCTTCTTCTTCCCATCAGATTGTTGATTTCCTTTGGGTTCGGAAGATTGGACAGCATTTATGGACAAAGACTGGGAAGGTGATGAATCAGCAGGCACAGCCTGACCAGAAGGAGCAGATTGTAAAGACAACTGCTGCAATTGAGAAAGCAGGCTGGCTGCACTACTATTGACCGATCCGACAAGCCCGTCACCATGCGGACTAGGTTTGGGTTTCGATAAATCCAATTTGGAGCGAGGAGCATTGGGAAAATACTTATAAAGCATCCCAGACTGAGAATAGATCAGTTCTAACTGCTGGGCCCTAAAAATGGCTTGCTCCTCGGAAAATACCCCAGATAGGGATACATCTTTTGAAATATCTGACTGCAGAGATTTCAAAAACCACTCGAGAAGGAATTCACCTGGAATATGGGCTTTGATAAGTCTCTTCCTTCTCCTCCATTCCTGAATATGATCAGAAATGTGAGTTGCCTCATCCTGCTTAAAATTAGCCAGGAGTTCGGTCCCAGCCTCATATCTGACAGGAAACTGAAAATGGTTGAGAAATGTGACAGCCAGTTCCCCAAATGTAGCGAAACTGCCCCCAGTGAGCTCTATATACCATTTGGCAGCATTTCCAGTTAGGGTGCGTTGAAATAATCTCAACCTAATCGAGTCATCGATCAGGGAGTTCGAAGAACACCATAAGTGGAAAGTGGTGATGTGGTCCGCCGGATCCTCTCCATTCTTACCTTCAAACTTTGGAATGTCTGAAGGAAGTTTGGTCGGGACCGGAGGCCACCCCGGACTATAACGAATCGGATCATTAGTCAACTTCGACAGATCTGGCAAGTTTAACGTTGCCAGAAAAGGTAAGCGAGGCGGAGCCTGAGGATTCCATCCTTGATGGGATGGATTCCCAAAATTCTGAAAAGAATAGCCTGGATTTGATGAGGCACCAGGCTGCCAGAAAGGACTCGTAGAAAATGGAGAAGAACCTCCTCCCCACGCCGAGTTACCAAAACCCAGACTAGTTCCCCCCGCTGAAGTATTGACTGAAGAGGAAAGCCCCTGGTAGGGGTTCCATGCATTAGACAGAGGAGAAAAAGACTGATAAGCACTCGAAGAAGGGAAAGAAGCATTCCCTTGATGACCCGCGAAGAACTAATTCCCTGCCCCAGACGTTGTAAACATAGGATTCCATCCCGTAAAAGTAGTCGAACTTTGCCCCCCAGACCAAGGGTTGAAACTCTGGGTTTGGGACGTAAAAGGAAACGACCCTAAAGAAGGATTGGAACTGGGAATATGCCCAGTCCCAAAGGGGAAACCCTGAAACGAAGCTGATCCACTAGCCATGTTAGACATGGGCGTAGATCCAGTTGCACCGGCGGAAAAGGAAAAAGAGGGATTTCCACTAATGGACATCCCTGAACAGAAGGGACCAGAATGAGAAGCATATGCTTGGGTGAACCCAGAGCCAAACATAGCAGTGCTAGAAGCAATCGAATATGAAGCAATAGTGCCCCCTGCCTCGACAGAAACAGGGGTCTGAATGCCTGCAACACTCACGGTAGAAGCCGCGTTCCCAGTCGTGGCCATCGAAAGATAAGAATGATATGGAAGATCCGGCGGTCTCTCGGACTCCGGTCCGATGTACTGAATAACAAACAGATGATCAGGAGGAAGAGGAGATGGACCTGTAGCTGGAGGCTCAGGTATATCTTCTATCTGAAAATCTTCTTCCTGAGGAAACAACACTCGCGAGGTGAGCGGAACGCTCCTCTCGGAACCGACACCGAGTCAGCTATGAAACCTTCAGACCTCTGTGGGGGATCACTCTCCACTGCGTCAGACGCCACAGGGTGGTAACCACCTGCTAAATCACTCCTACGCCTTCTCGAAGAAGGCTTTGAACTCTCGAGAGATAACCCTCAGATTCTCCTCGATCGTCGAGGCACTTGATCAGCCACTTTTATAGATTTTAAATTAGACTCAAAAAAGTGAAAAGCTAGGCAAGCTAGGAGCAAAGAACACTCACTAAAATAAAAATCCCTGAGATACAGTCAAGCAAACAGCCTCCAAGTATTTCCGCTCCGGGTGATGAGGACCGGACACCAAAATGCGAAGCGAATACGGTTGCTACGACGATGCAGGATGATTAGGGCCCGAACAACTAGCGAAGGTAACATAAATAGTTACGCCGACCTCCTAACAACAGCCTTTGTCGGCACAAGTACCCAAGCTTCGCCAGGGCACCCCCCAGAAGTACTGTTGGAAGTGATACCATGTCTGCCTCAAGTACCACGGGTATTCCCCCCGCAGTCACCTGTGTGGAACCTAGGAGTGGCAACTATGGGCACCAATCCGTATCAGAAGCCGGGTGGAACGTTCTTGAGGTCAGATTCAGCTAAACAGAGGGGGGGTATGCCTCTTCTCAACCTTCACTTCCCCTCGCGCTTGACTCTCTTATGAGAGCTTTCCCGGTCCACCTCACGGAGTTGGATTTCGCTCAATTAATCAACTTCTATGTTTGTCTGAGCGGCCTTGGAGAGTTAACTCTCCACTCACCTATTCCAAGGCCCTACAACCTAGCTAGTTGGTGTTATGACACTTAGAAAACTTTCTAGTTGATTTTAGATTAAATCGCTTATTTTAAAGGGCTGTTATATTAAGTCACAAGGATATGGAGATGAAACGTATGGTTTTTTTGACGCAAAAGAAATTAATAAAAACTTAACTACATGCACATGCAGTTATTGTCTTTCGATGAAAATTAATCTCTATACAGGTTCTATGAGACTTAAAATTGTATTTTTCTTTTCAAATAACAAGCTCACATTCACAAAAACTATGAAACTGACTAAATGATTTAAATGCACCTAATGCAAATCACTACAAGCATGCCAATTCTAAGATGCAACAATCTCCTAAAGCAGAGTGAAATTCCCAAAAAGCTCTTTCAGTTTTGACTCTTTTTGTTGTCCAGAAAGCTAGTTCTCGAAAACAAGAACTCTTAATATGAAGACACCAAAACCGCTCAAAAACAAGAAGAAGAAATGAATGACAATTCCTCCTCAAAATCAAGCCAAAAACCAAAAGACAAGAAACTTCACTAAAGCTCCAAAAGATATAGCGAAACGAAAACAAAAATGCAACAACAAAAACAAAACAAAACACAATGTTTTTTGAGTTTTCGAAATGCAAAAACAAAAAGCAAAACAAATGTTTTTTGAGCTTTTTAGTTTTATAAGGAAAGAGCTCGCAAAGACCAAGCACACTATCAAAAATCCAAGCCAAACAAGACCAAATTTCAAGCATAAACTTCAAAAATGCTCCCAAACCTCATAAGGCTAACTAGTAAGATCAATAAGAGCAAAAGAAGACCAGAAAACTCAGCCAATCAGCCTAGAAGAATAGTGCAAACTCGTCGCAAACAAAAACTTTGAAGAAGCAAGTAAAACTCTTCAAAAGTTGCAACAAAACCTAGCCTACAGAACTCAAAGAAAGCCAATCAAGAAAAGAGGCAAAAACTTAATGCAAAGCACAACACAAGGGTAGGAAAGAGTAAATAAGCAAGAGCTCTCTGTTCTGATAAAGCAGAACAGCCAAGAATGCTCAGAAAGCGATCTTGGTACTCAAACCAGAAGTGCCAGCACCAACAACAACACTTTGCCCAAAAGACTAGTTTTCAATGAAACGAAAGAGAGAAAAGATGAAAAACCACTTTCTTCACAACCCAGATAGCACAGAGACACTGTAGGAATAGGTCTCCACAGCCAGAAAGGACCAAAAAGTCAAGAAACTCAAAAATTCAAAATCTGCCTAGGTATACGCGACTTCATAGTTATGCAACCAGCGTGCATACGTGTCTGTGCTAAGGGAAACTCGCGTATACGCGGGTCCCTTTAGACAAACTTGCGTGTATACGCAACTGTGTGCAGAAAAAAAGCGTGTATGCAAAGGTAAATAATGAAAAACAAAAAGGATCAAGCCTGGAAAAGAAACCAGGACTTCAGACTGACTGTAAAAAGGTAAACTGGACTGCAAATGAAAGTTAAAACTGTCGGCAACCTACCAAACAGCTGAAACCACCCAACAGGAGAATCACAAGAATGTGATCCCCAGTGGAGTCGCCAGTTCACATTTCGGGGAGAATATCACCCTATAGGTTCATTGGGTTACAACCTCCCCACGCAGAGCAGGGGCATGCTGTCTAAGAAGGACTCACACAACCATGCACGTTCGAAAAACTAAATAGAGTAGGATGAGGAATTTACCGTAGGTCCTATGGTTGAAGTAGATCCAGCGGGGTCCAAACCCCCAGCAACCGTCCTTCCTTCTTAACCTGAAAGACAAGAAGAAACCAGCACAAAGGACAAGTTGTACAGCATATACCTACTCTAAATGTTAGTGAAACCAATATGAAATATTAAACAAATCATAATGAATGCTTAAATAATCAATATTATCACATATGAAAAGCATACACTAACACGTATATCTCGGGAACAGCATGATACTTCTGTATTATAAATAGCATGTATAAAAGTAATCAAGTGGAGAGATCACCTGATCCTTCCACGGCCTTCGAGCAGACCGTCGTCTGGATCCGTCCAGCCCTTGCCTCGCTAAGACTCTTTCCGAACTGGTGCATACGAGATGACATATAAAGGGATGTGCATCTCAAGGAAACAAGGGTTTCCTGAACTGAACTGGGAAAGTGCAGAAGGCACGGGGAATCAGACTTGGATAGGGAATACCAACAGAGTATAATATCAATAATTCTCTCTCCCCCTTAGGCCATACACATGAGGGCTTTTTATACTCCCTCCAATTAGTTTCAACAGTTGGAAACAGTTGGCCACGTGCTAGGGTGGTTGAACTACCTAAGTAACCATCAACCCAGCCCGAAAATAGGGAATTTTTATATATTTTTTCATAATTTTAATGGCATACGTGGAAAAGTGCAGCTGAACTCGCGTATACACGCGGAAAAACATGGGCATAGTCACGTATGGAGGATTTTACACTGTTTTTAAGTGAATTTGTCCAAGTCTGTAGGAATGGGTGCCCATAAAGCCATAAAGAAATCATGAATCATGTCAAGGTGAGAAATTATGCTATAAC